>KK120610.1:40141-60864 GCA_000611955.2 Stegodyphus mimosarum | reverse complement strand
TTTGAAACACTTGGAAAAAAGAATAAAACACACATTGTGCCAAATTGACTACCTAAAAATCAAAAACACTTTTTGCAAATTGACCATTCAAAAAAAAACAAATTGGTCAAGTAACATTATATGTAAATCCGACACTCAAAAGCAATTAAAAATTAAAGAGCAAAACAATATACTTTAAACCAAATTCTTGAACAGCACTGAAAAATTGGGCGGTCTCCAATTATGCGATCATAAATTGTTAATGCCAAGAAAACGAAAACTTTTCACAAGAAAGTTCTATAACTAATATAAAATCTAATCTGAGCTTTAAACAGCTCAAACCTGAAAACCTATTTGAAACAAAAATTGAACAAAATATAAATTTGCTGAATTCAAGGTTATTCGGGAGAAGCAAAAATTTTGTACTTGGAAAAAGCTTGTGATAAGGTTTAAAGTGTCCAATAATAGAACAAATGTTTTAACATGTGTTCAAAATGTCCTATCCTGTTAAACTTTGTGTGTGTGGGGGGGGTGCAAAACGTTGGGTGCAGTCTGTAAAAATTATTACCGACGAGAAGGGTGATTGGCAACTCCAACATGGCGGCGGTAGAAACTTTCTCAAAGATGCTGCCCTCTGTAAAATTTTAAAACGCGAAAATAAAACTGGCTTAAGTTGAGGAAAAACGAAAAATACAGGTATAAAAGTCTTCACGTCTTTGAAATACGTCTTTGAAACTAGAAGCCCCATTTTTTAGTAAAAACAAAACTTGTCACTTTATTTAAATTTACAAAATAGAAGAAAGATAGTATAAATAACAATTAAAAGGAAAAGAAAACAAGATCTTTGTACGTATTCACATTAAATGTCTTATCGTAGTTATCCAACTATTACCTCCTATCAAGGTTTAAGTAATAATTATCATTTGACTTTAGATGAGAAATTTAAAAAAGGTAGGTAATGCCAGCTTTCTTTAAGAATATAGAAATTCTGAATGAAGGTGTTTTACTCTCTAAGAGAATTTTGACCGAGTGATTTCTACTTGTAAGTATTCGATATTGTTGCAAATATTTTTGATTCTCAGGGGTTGAGTATGTATGGTATTAAGTATTACTCTTTTGGAGATATTTGAGTGCCAATGAATGAGTTTTATAGTAGGGAAATCAAAATCTCTTCTTTTGCTGTAAATTTTAATATCTTTAAAATCGATAATTTGCAAATCTAGGCAACTAATACCTCTTTGTTGAAATTTAGTTTTATTGAGTTTCAAACATGATGAATAAATGTGATCTTTTTCTATTTTACTGAAGTTGTTGATTGCAATAATATCATCCATATATCTGTAAATGTTATAGTAACAGAAACGTTATATTTGAGATAACTGTTGTTAGAAAAGAAATTCCTTGGTGAAAAGGTATAAATTACAAATATCAGAACGTGTGCCAGTTCCCATCGAGATGCCATTGATTTGTTTAAAAAAAGCATTGTTAAATGCAATGTAGTAATTAAAAAAATACCTTTTAAATACAGCTGCCATTCTTCTTTGGTAATAATAGCACTAATTTGTGGAAATAAATCTGGTAGAGTTAGTAGACTGTCAAAGACTTCTTGTAAAGAAAGAGCCGTGTATAAATGCTCAAAGTGGTAACAGAAAATATTTGTAATGTTTAAAGTGAGAAGTAATTCTAGTATCGGTTCGTTGTTACTTAGTATCCAGTTGAAATTGTGGTCTTGCATCTTTAATAAAGAAGAGAACTTTTTTAAGTATTTGAGTAAAACGGTAGTCTATTTCTTTCATATAATTTCTGGTTCCGTTAGCTATGAATCGAAATTTGACTGGCGTTTTGCGAAATTTAGGAAATGCATAAAGTTTGGAAAATCTGTTGTAAAATTTATTCATAGTGATTTTAAGGCTTCGATGAATTGCAGTGAAACGTTTTTGCAGTATTTCGTCTTAGTTTTAATTTTTTTATAGATAACTACGCTATGGAGTTCTTTTTTATTCAGATTATAGTAGAAAGCCTTTCAAATAATACTGTAAAGTTGTTACTGGGTTTGTCTACTTTCGTAATGGGGAAAAGATCCTTTAAAATTTTAATTTTCTTTTCTAAATCTTGCTTATTATGTGTGCTATTTAGCACGTGTACTTTAATACGTCTATTAAGTCGCTGAGCATTTCCTCTTTCCATTCTAGGTAAGTCGTAGTAGGTAAGTTAGTTTTGTGATTGGAGAATCATATGAAAGTTTCTAGATCATTTTTCGAGTTGTTGGATGCAGAAATTTTTGCTAATTCTGAAAGTGGGTCGGAATTTGGTTCCAAGATTCGTTAATTCCCTTTAATTTCTGCTTTCTATAATTTCTAAATTTACTGTTATAATATGTTGGTGATATTGGTCTACATAAGAGCTGTATTCTGAGAGTTTGCAATTTTAAGTATCTGGAGCATCGATCTCGTGGCGGTTAGTTATTAAGGTACCTACTGTTCTTTCATATCGATAGCTTGGTATTGCCTGTGCTTTATCTGCAAACAGATGTTGGTGTAGTTTAAAGATCTTATTAATTTTTAATCGGTCATAAGCGGGATGATTGAAGTAAATAGCAAAAATGTTTATTTTCTAAAGATTTGTTGCTATGTAATTTGTATTTACGAAAGGTTTATTATGATGTGTTTTAGTAAATGGAGGCCTTTAAATTTAAATTGAAAGTTGTGTAGCAATTGCTTAGGGATTTTGTGTTTGAAGGTGTGGAGTAAATTGATAACAATTTTGGTGAAAAAATGATGTTGGAAAGAATTAAGAAATTTTGTAATCAATTTTTCGAAATCTAAAGCAAAAAAGTCTTTTTTTTTATCTCCTTCTCTTGTTCTTTTGTTTGCACAGAATCTTTCAAATTGACTATAAACTGAATTGTCTTAATCTCCTAAATTATTCTGAATATAAGAACTGAGACCGTATGAATACAGTATTTTTAATATCTAAATGGATTCTTTAAGAAGTCTTATTTTGGTGTTCGGAATGATATCCAAAATAGAAATACTAATTTGTTCGAAATCGTGTAATTGAAAATGTCCAATAATCGCTGTATTATTATCGACATCTTTCCTTTGCTTTTGAGGCAGACTTTTAAATTTTTTAATGTGAGCTCGGTGGTTATTAATTCTAATGTTAAGTTTGTTCTTCGTCTGTCCAATATAACTTAAGTTACATTTATTACAAGTGATTTTGTAAATACAATTAAATGTTTTTCATAGCATTTGTTGTTGTTTTTTAATGAGCGGAGAAGTGGTATTTAACTTGTTTTGTTTGTAACATATTTTTCAAAGCGAATTTTCACATTCCACTATTTCAATTTAATTTAACTGAGCTCAGGTATAAAAGTAAAGCTAACCTACTTTACAGTTAATCTTTTTGGTAGGAAAACTAAAAACCTAATGTTTAGATCCAGTGTTAAACCTCTTATCCATGGTTACAATTATTAATATTGTTGAGGAATTGCCTTGCTTTGTTTCCATTTTAATTTAGATGCTTTGAGTTTAGTTTATATGGATAGAACATATAGCTAATAAACAGATATTTGATGAAAGTGTTAGGACAAAATCGTTTCTATTACGGGAAATGATTGGCAAGTACAGCAAAGAAGAAATGAAAACTGAACTGAAAATTAAAGCGGAAGAAGAAAGCCTGAATGCAATTTCAGACGTAAAAATAATGAAGTTCAATCCAAATATACATGAGCCAATATCCATACAAGCTTACCTGCGCTGCGGCTAACTGCAGAATCCTGCAATGTATTAACAGATCGGGCAAACCCATCACAATTTTTTTTGGAAACAGTTGAGAAGCCTTGCATAAGCCTGCGAAATATAAAGCAAATAAATTCTTTTGCATTTGCACATTGAATAGAACAGAAAGTAGTCTTGCATTCTCAATACATTTTTAATCAAATATTATTAAATGTTTAGTTTAGAAGTTCAAGTATTAAAGCTTGCTAATAGCCACCATTAGTTTCGAATTTCAAGTATTAAAGTTTGCTAATAGCCACCTATTCAAAATCCAGCATTCCTGAAATACAGTTAAGCACCATGAGTTCAAATTTATTATTTTCTATTGTGATGGATGTTGAACTGTTTGTAAGGAAATAAGCTCAACTCTTATTTCAAATTACATAATTCCACCATAATAATCCCTTGTGTGTAGGGATGTAGGGTCTCAAAGGCGAGTGGGAAAACGTGTAAGTTTATTGATGTATTATGTAGCATTCAGCTTATTTAGACGTACTGCAGAATAAACTTCAAGAAAGTATTACTATTAAATTGTACTTAGGATATAGTTCAAAAATCCAACAAAGTAACTATCCGAAACTGATAGCACGTATTGTAAAAAAGTGTTTACTCTGCAACTGTAAACATCTAGTACATTCTCCTGCTCTATCTCGAGAAATAAATTAAATTTCGTAGTTAAAATTTGTAGTCTAGAATTAAAATACGCATACAAAAATATAAAATAATGAGTAAACATCCTATGAAAGATGTCCTGCAAGAAGAATGGAAAACGATACTCTCAGATACGATCTTAAATTACTAGAGTCAGCGCCATGATGCTTGAAGTCTATTACAAGGAATAAAGGTAATGAATTTAAATACATACACAATTTATTTTGTGCACTGGACAGACTATAAAAACATTTTGCATTCACAATTTTTAACCAAAAATTTGTAATATATTTTTAAATGTTCCATTAACTTTCTGTTTGAAGTTTTTGTTTCCAGTGTTCGGTATAAATATCCTAAAGGAAATCATTTATTAGATCTATGAATGAAAAGTGATCGTACTTGCGTTTTAAAAGCTGCCTTTATTTAAGAACTACTGATGTCGTTTTTTATATTTTTGCAATAATATAAAATAAAAATTTGTAAAATAAATTTTATTCGTACAGTTTTCCGTACAAATTAACAATCTGTACAATTTTCTTTAATTATCCGTACAAATCCGTATTTTTATTTTATAAAATAAATTTTATCCTGCCTCGTATGATAGCAACATCATTAAGAAAATGTATTATATATTTTAAAATAAACAAAGGAAGTATTAGAGAAAGCACTCATTTGTCCATTAATGTTGCTGTGGAATATATTATAGCTACGACATGAGAACACTTAAATATTGCTTTGTATTCAGTACAAGAATAAGCAATTTTGCCTCATCACAAAAACTAGATCTCAAAGAAAACGTCTGGGACTTTAGCGACAGGAATTTTATGTATTCTACAGTAGCAAACGTCTCTAGAGACACTTGTTAACAGTTCTTTCGGTCTTGTTCGAACATGAGAAAATTTTAGCTTCTCAACACATTACAAATTGCATTTCAAATAAAGTTTTAAGTGCGCGTGACGAGAATGTCTGTATCTTTCTTGTAGTTAGAAAATGTGTATCCTCAGAAGCTCTAAAGTATCTCTGCATTACGAGTATAATATAGTATCTAAAATATTTGTGTATTATTTTCAAAATAAACACATATGATTATTATCTGTAGCTAATAAACATACGTACTTTAAAAAGTATATAGAATTATTAGTTGTCCCTTCGCTTCATTTATGAGTACAATTTCTAGGTTCATAAGAATAATTCTTTTTGAGAGAGTATCAAATCACTTCCATAGTCACTCATGAGATGGAAAGCTTACTGGCATCTGGGGTAAAAAGCAATTTTACTTATCTCCATATAATAAGAATTTTTTAACTATCAGAGACATTCTCTCTTCCATGCGTTGAGAGCAAACGCCAATTGCTAGCTTGAATGAATTTTGCCCAGAAATAATACTGATGCCTGCATAGCAAGTATACAAATTGCAATTGGTAAACATTATTGCTTTAAAATTAGGGAATAAAAATCCAACATTATATTTGAGAATACGAATTTCGTGAGAAATTATTGCAAATTCTCCCACTTTTAAAGCAACGTCAAAGAAGTTGAATTATCTCATTTTGAAGTTGAAGTTTACGTACTTCTTTTAAGATATGTTTATCACAAATAACTTTAACATGGGGAAAACAGTTTTGTAACTAATGCAGCACGTTAAGGTGCTTTGTTTTATATTAATAACTTTTTCGTTTCTTGATTTAATTTTTCGTCATATACTTGGGGATTTTTAGAGTATGCTGCATACTTTTTAAATTATGTTTACATGTGCTATTCAAAAATGTGTTATTCTCTCGAGTTTCAGTGCCAGTGAATCGACAGCGAACTTTTACTAAAGAACATAAATTTAAAAATAATTATGATATTCCCAAGTTAAAGTGAATAACTTCCTTTTTATTACTTTTCCGTTCCAAAAAACTGGGAAAAGCTGTTAGAAAATAATAATTATGGAAACTTCTATTTAAAAATTTATATCATATTTATACAGCTTATAGTATTTTGAGTCAGTTAAAACTTTCCTTTAATATTTAGTATGAAATTTTGGACAAGAATACACCAAATGATCAATTCATTTTTCTTCTTGGTGTCAACATCGCAGAGGTATTATCCAATAGTTTAGCTTATTCACTTGCTTTTGACACAGCCCACCGACGGCCGAGCGGTAAAGTCGCTTAACAGTGGTAGTCCCGACCTGGGTTCGATTTCAGGCGAACAAGGTGGCTGCATGGGCGTTTTCGTGGTTTTCCCCATGTGTTACGTGTATATGAGCCAATTTCCCTTAGAATGTCTTCCACGAAGGATCCCTTTCCTTAGGCTGATAGCTCAAGTGATACTTTGAGTGGTCTAACTGGTGTTCAGCAGAGATGACTTTTCCTGCTCTTACCAGTTCACTGAAGGAGTTCCTTAAAGGGTCTGACTCTTGAAGAAAACCTGAAGGAAATTCTCCATGCAAGAAGGTTAGGTTAGGTTAGGTTATTCAATTATGGCAAAGCACACGAGGGCTATCTGCCTAAAGGTAGGGATGCCTTCGTGGAGGACTTTCTAAGGGAAACTGGCTCGTATACACGTTAGACATGGGGAAAACCACGAAAACGTCCATGCAGCCAGCCCGTTCGCGGGATTCAAACATCGGACCGAACTACCAGTGTTCAGCGTCTTTACCGCTCGGCCGCTGGTGGGCTCTCCATGCAAGAAGAAACTTAGCCGGAGAAAGACGAATAGAAAGCACTTTGTTTTCGGAGAGACGAAAAGATAGTCCTTGCGATAGCGTAGGTGAGTCGATAGATTCTGAGTTGGGAAGAAGGGGGGTTTCCAAGAAGGCGTCAGTGCGTGGTTGGGCTGCATCACGTGCGGTGTGCGCGTTGCTTCATCATTTGTGGAAAGCTAATTTCCCTCTGTATCATACATATCCAATAGCGAGAGAGCTAATTTCAGCTTCTGCAAAGGGGATTTCTTAGTTAAAGAGAAAGTCTTAAATTTAGAAGCTAATTCAACAAAGTTTTGCATGTCCCCTAAATCTTTATCAGAATATGCGTTCTTTGGACGGAACGAAGAGGGTAGTTTCTGTGGCGGTGCGATAACTCCGTTTCCTACGATTTGGAACGGCACAGGAGGCTTTTTTTCAGTCCAAATCAGACTTCGTTTCTTCGAAGATGAAGATTTTCGCATTTTTTGAAAAAACACAGTCTTTGGAAGAAGCAATGTGTTGTGATTTGCATCTCACACAAGTCGGCTTCGCGTCTTTAGGTAGCTGACAAGTATAGGATAAGTGATCTTCTTATATTAACTTGAGGCATCTAGGTTTGTTGTTATAAAACATTTGACCATGTGCGTAACGTTGACATCTGAAACACAAAGTAGGACGATTATCCTGGCAGTAATGTCTTATCTTTACTTGCAGTCTCTGAATACATTTGAGAAAGTAGATTTGCCTGCCTTCATCCGTGCGGCTTAGTGAAACGAAGAAAAGAGATAATTTTTCTTTTTTCACGAGAGTTTTCCTGGTGAATGGCTTAATTTTTAACGCTGAAAAACACTGTTCTTTAAGCTCTAGCAGGATATGGTGCCAGCAGGGAGACCTCTGATGACTGGTTTGATGGAAGACTTTACTTTACTTCTGAAAGTGCTAAACTGTTTTTTTTCTTTCATAAGGCAGGTTAAGGCCTTATCACGTATGGCAGTAAATAGAGATCTTTTCTCTGGACAGTTGTCACGTAAACTCCTGGATCTTTTGGTTAGAAAAAAGGCATCTAATACGTTTCCAGGTTACCTTGGGTCTGGGGCGGATGATCGGGGGTAATGTTTCTTTCTTGTATTTGCTTTCGGCAGTCTTTTTCGCAGGAAGAGTTTTCATTTGTACAGGCACGTTCCTTGGCACGTGATTTTCACAAATAAAAAATTCCGGGTTTAACACTTCAAAATTATCAGAAATCGAAATCACTGGAGTAGCTTTCTGGGTGGGAGTCGGTTTGGCTGATTTTTTGGGGGAAAAGCTAGACAGTTTCTTTCTCTTTCTCCTTAGGTGTAGAATTCATCTTGCTATCTTGGGAAAGAGAAACATCTGATGTAGAAGTTCGAACTGGAAGTTTTCTGTCAGGATCTCTAAACAGTCAGAGATCGCGAGATTCGTCGCATGCTAAATAATGAAATTTAGCTACGCATCTTGAAGTTGGTGAGCACTGACCATGCCAGCGCTAAATCTACTCTCCATATTAGCAACTTTACTCAGTGCGTTATGTAAATACCTTAAACTACCTTTTTCGTCAATATTTAACTACAGTAAAACTTTCTTGCATGAGCAACGTTAATCGAAAAATGCTTAGGAGCCATAGTTGGATCACAAAGCGACGACTGCGATGAGATCAAACGTAAAAATACGAAACGTTCGTCAGACTAGATAAGCGAGGGATGAACGCACCTCCACACTCAACTCAGTCGAATCTCCCTCTCTAAACTAGTCCAAGGGTGCTTTGCCGTGCAAACGAAGATTTTGACATATCATTTCTTAAAATGAAGTATTTATTTTACATCCGAAATAAATTACTAAGTTCGTTTTAGAACTTATTATTTCATTTTGATAAACGGTACATACAGTTTCATACAGTACATACAAATGGTTTTCATACAGTACATTAATTTATTTTAATAACCGAAAACATTCATCAGGGCATTCGTGATTGTAGGGAATTTTATTTTAATTACACAGTTATGTATAATTTCAACCTTTGCTATAATTTCTCCTTTCCGTATACCTCACCAGAATGCAAATGAGCAGCCAGTATTTAAACTGAAGTTTTTATACTTTAAGATAGAACGTGTTTCGGCATCGCGTGCACATTATGTTTTAGTCTCCTGCCAGCTCTGATAGAATTATACGGCTTCGTGTTTTCTCGCTGCCGACAACTTAATTCTGAAGCTCCGGTCGAAGAGTTAGCCAACTTCTACTGTAGCATCTAACAGTAGTCCATGGCTATTATTCCACGTTTAGTTAAATCTGAATGTTCTATTTAGTTGCATCACTATGAGTTGTGGCTCATATTGTAGTTCAAGACAGTGCCTTTTTGTTCTAATTTCTGTTTAAATAAAAAAGTTATTTTTAACCTTCTCACTTTTTCGGTGTTTCAGACATGAAGATTATTCGCTTCACGCCTGTTTGATATTTTTTAAACATTTCTTAGGATAGTTTGAATCAATACACTAATTTAAAAATGCGTAATGAATTTCAAATCTAATTTGGATTTTAGATAAAATAATGTACTTTATTTGTTTAGGCGCATTAACTATACAATTTCGAAGATGTTATACTTCGTCATCAAACAGAATAAAGAATCAATACTTTCTGAATACTTTTTCTGCCATTTTTTATTAGGGGCAAAAGTAAAAAAACCCTAATTTGCAATTAAAATTCCGTGGTACATTATCATAAATAATCATATCACATATTATTTATTCTCCCCTCATTGCGTGTAACCAATTTAATTAACTCTTAAATAATGATAACATTTATTCCATTAATATTTATGCCTTAAAATAAATTACCCAGTGCACATGTTGGGACATCAGACGTTCTTCACTAATTTTATTGAAGGAAAATTGCATACATAAGCTCTCAGATTTTGTTAGCCCATATAGTACATGAGAATTTTAACAAAATTTCACATCGCTTAACCCTCTCACCGGCCAGACGTTTCGCTAAGAAAGCACAAATTTCCAAAAACTACTATGAGGAGAAATTATTTTCTTGATTTTAATGTAAAAATTCTCCTGGCATTTTATACCTAAATTTATGTACTTTTAGTATATTTCCTTGGACATATTTTAATATGCACATACATATATATATATACGTTCTTCGAGACATCACAAAAAATACTTGAGGCCGTATATATACGGCCTTGCCGGTTAGAGGGTAATGAACATACGCAGAGTTTCTATACACTTTCCAGTAATGTATTTTAATTTTCTCATAATGAATTTGATATAAGAACTACTAATAAATAAAAATGTACTAATAGTGTCTTTAAAAATACATTTTATCACTTATTTTCACAATTTAAAAATTATATTTCAGTATTGTTACGAAGATCAGACACCGTTTATGTATCTTAAACTGCTTGCTTAATAACAAATGAATCTTAGTACTAAAAACTGAATCTGAAGCAAGAATAATGTGGGAAAAAATTATAAATATCATGGGACAAAACATAAAATTTCATATAAAACTCAAAGCAAAAATATTGGGATAAAAAAATCTTGTGTTTTAGATTCAAAAGTATATTACATAACAAAATGTATTTCTCTTTAAAATGTGAAAACATACAATTTCTTAAGCTTATTTTCATGTGAACTATGATTCCTACTCGGAAGATTTCCTAAGGCAATAAGTGAAGTAAAAAAGGCTTCTACACTCACGCAAAAGTTGCACAATAGGCTATGATAAAACATAATTCCATTTTTTTTATTATTTTTTTAAGCTAAAAATAGTCAATATGCGATCATCAAAGAGCCCTCTGACGCTTTTGCAATTAACGCTGACTGAAGAGCATTTTAAGGCATTTTTTTTTGCTACTGGATTAAAGCAAAGTGAAAGAACTATCCGAAAGCTGCTAGAGTTAATTTACTGATAATATTGTTTCGGTTCCTACTGCTTCATCAATTTTCTACGCTTTTATCGTACTTCTCTTTTAAGTAATTTGGAAGCCAAATTTGGTTAATCCCTTTTAATGAGGCATAATTTAACAATACGCTTCCCACTCATTATTTTTATTCACGCCATGGCTTTAGGCGTAAAAAACATCAATTTTAATAATTGCAGCCAATCGATGGGAAAGTTGATTTTTGTTTTGTGTTAAACGCAGACAGATTTAATTCCATTGAACAGTAAAAAGTTTAGGAGACGATCATTATAAATCACGATTAACTTTCTATTGGTAAATTCGCCCCCTATATACTGAACCTAGGGGAAACTATCATTAAACGTGTCGAAATAATTCTATTGTATGGTAACTTAGTACGCATTAAATTTACGTAAATTTAGCTTTCTTTAGTTACGATGAAATAGATAAATAATCAAATACCAGTCTTTAACTGCTTATTATAAGAAATTTCTAAATTTGCGGATTGATATTTCGTCCTCCTCATTTAAGTCAGATGTGACTTACGCACGTAGCAACTGGAGTAAACAAATGTCCATAGTCATCAGCACTGTTATTGACTATCATTCCCTAATATGAAGTACAGAGAAGAGCAATCTATCGAAAATAAGATTTCCAGTCTGTCGAAGATCCTTTGAAACATTGCTAACCTACTTCTTTTCCTCAGAAATTAGGCGTACGTTAAAAATAACTGACACTGACAATTAACTAAAAAAAGGATTTTCAACCTTGAACTCACAACTTCACTTCAACCGTCAATAATTTTTCTCAAAAATATTTATACGCATTTAGAAACATAAAATAATAAAACAAATTAGTCGTTGATATTCAACTGGTAATCCCAAAGCCAAAATGTTAAATACTTAATTTTCGATCGCCAAATGTGAACTTTCTGACAAAATTTGAAAATTTCGTGAAATCTGTGTCAAATATAATTAGATTTCTAAAGTATGTTTTCAGTTTCACATTCACACTGATTACATTATTATTTGTTTAGCATAATGATCTTCTAAATCAGCTAACGTATATGCAGATTTTGTATACTGCTTTATTTTCAATGATTTTAATGTTTTATAAAAAAAACTCTTCCTTGGTTTGTCTATGATATTGCAGTGTGCTCTTACTTTAATCTGATTCGGGGGCAAATACAGTTAATTTCGCAAATTCAAAATGAAAGTTATTAACTTAAAATTAACTGCTAAATTTCTACAGAAGAAACAAAAATAAAGAAGAAAAACAAAGTTAGCGAAGGCAGACTTTCTCTGAAGATTCACATACCTTTAAGAATTCCTTTCTTTCGATAGCTTTAGCTCAAGGAAATACTCTTACAAAGTTTAACCTTGCGAAACATGACAGTCCGTCCTTCGAATTTAATTGTAATTAAATTCTTTACCCTTTATTTATGTTACCATACATATAGCCGCTTAAATACAATCTGCTGTATACCTATTATAGTAAGTTGGAAATACCTTTATTTTAACTTGTAGTCGAGCTATCTGCTCAAGTCTAAAAGTTAAGGAGACACTGTATTCTACACTATGTCTTTATTTGAAGGTATAAATACATGCGCAATGGGATCTGGATGTTATTCCAAGATTACACAGTACAGAATTTGAAACTAACAGATTTACGCAAGCGAATATCAAGCTAAAAAATCTGATTTCTAGTATTTTAAAGGAATATGAAAATCAACGAGGAATTACATTTGACGAAATAATAGAAGAAATCATCTGAAGACACTGGCTTTGAAAACGATTTGGATAATGCATCTGAAAATGAAATCATAGGTGTTTTGGTAAATAATGAACCTGAAGGAGGGAAAGAAAGTCTCAGTCATGTATCACAGATCCCACCAACGGCCGAGCGGTAAAGTCGCTCAACATTGATAGTTAAACCAGGGTTCGAATCCCGTTGCTGCATTTGTGTTTTCATAGTTTTTCCATAGGAAACATGGATACCTTAAAATGCATGCCACGATGGCATCTCTTCCCATAGATCGATAGATAGCCCTAGAGTTGCTACGCTTTAATCAATTAACTTAACCTTACCTAAATATATATCACAGGAATATAAGAAAAATGCGGTAAAATTCTGCGAAAGTTTAAGATGAGAAAATTTAGCTTACAGTGTATCACAATAAATTTCGGTGGATGATAAATTTTCAGTATTTTTATTACCGCGCGAAAGAGCTTCAAAAGTCTAGAAGACAGAAAAAAAAATTAAAATGACAGAAAATGTTTTAAGTTAAACGCTTATATTTACATCACCGATGCAGAAAACCACAAAAACTGCCATGCAGTCAATTCATTTTTTCAGCGACTTAAAATCACGTCGAACACGTTCAGCTGTTTTACTTCTCGGCGCCTAGTGGAACTTTGAAACTTTTAATTCAATTCAGATAGCTAATTGCAAACTGTTGCCTTGATGTTTTTTTTACTGAACCTCACTTTCACTATACTTGTAAATCGCAGTCAGCGTATTTTATTATCTCGTAAGCGTGCATTGTTTGCATCGTGCTAAAATGACTACGATATGAGATATCTCTTAAGACGGTAAAATGATTCTCAGAATTTCTTGCATTCTGACCTTAATTTTTCAAAGATTAAATTTCTATCAGTTATATTTAATCTTTCATTTTAAGTTATTGCCTATTTTCCCCTAAAATAGTATCTTTCGTTTTTTATCTCCTTATTCATTATTTGGCATTTTTATTGCATAAATCGATCTGTTTGGCTACTTTTTAAATTTTCAAATCTGCATTTTCAAACTGAACGTATGTATCACCAAATCTCGTTATTGTTTGCAACTTTTAACTGCCTCTCTATAAAATATTAGTTAATTTTTCTCCTATTACATATATTTCAATGAATAGATTAATGTATATTTTTGGAGAAAAATTGAAAGTTATTGGAAAGGCTGCTTCGTAAGACGAATCACAAATTCTTCGCAAAATGCTATAAAGCGATTAAATTTAGCGATAACTTTCAGTATGAGATCCTCTAAGACGTTCTATGGGTTCCAGCTGCTCAGAAACAATAATTATGAAATATCGAACACGAAGTTATTTCTGTCAGAATTAATTTTTCTTTATTTTTTATATTTTGCGAATTAAGTATTATTGTACCTTTTATCTACTTGTATTTTCTGAAAATGCCCTTGTTTACGTTTCTTTGCCTACATGTTAACTAGTTATATTGATATTTTCCTTATCTAGTAATATCTATGCAAAGTATACTTTTTTTCCCTTTCAAAAGATAGTTGTCTACAATAATATCATTTAGAAGTGAACATGATAGCTAGTTAAACGATGTTACTTGCATGTAAGTACGCGCCTAAAATATTGCTTGTCATACCAAATATACTGAAAGAAATTCTTGGAATTCTCTCCAGCAACGTTCTAACTATTGAATATTTCAAACTTTCTCCCCGAATTTTCCGTTATCCTACAATTTTAACATTCTTCTCAATTATATTTTACGGTACAGAATACCAAAAAGCTTCCCTTATGCTTCTCTTTAATTATCAGAAGTATTATCATGAATACTAATATGAATCTTCGAAATATTTAACTCTATGACATATTTTTCTTCGAGCTTTGAAATACCTGAGATGAGATTTAAAGAATCAAATAAACTGAGCACAATCTACATTTAGTTTTTTATGGTTATGGAAATGAAACTGAGGTAGCTCAAAATATACACGTTCTTGGAGGAAACGTCTCTTAAAAATTCCAATAAAATCGCATATGTAATATATATCATTATTTAAAGCCCACCAGTGGCCAAGCTGTAAAGTCCCTGAATAGTAGTAGTTCGGTTCCCGATTCGAATCTCGCGAAAGGACTAGCTACATGGGTGCTTTTCCCCTTTGTAACGTATATACGAGCCAGTTTCCCTTAAGAGGTCCTCCACGAAGGCATTTCTTCTCTCAGGTAGGTAGCCCTCGAGTGCTTAGCCATAATGGAATAAACCAAACCATTGTCTAAAAATCAAAAGAAAATGCGGTTTTATCATCGTTTAATATAGATAGAATAAAATTAATTTTGATGAGTGTACATGAGGGTAGGATAAGGTCGGAAAATATATTTCTGAACTGTGACAGTTTCTGTATTCTGAAGCTGAAAAATATCTGAAATTTAAATCCGGGTACTTTTAAACAGAGTGATTCAGAATTCTTTATTGAACATTTAACTAGGAAAGTTGAAATCAAAATTATGAAGTCGCAATCCTAGTTTGTAGATGGTTATGATTCCTTTCATACTGAAGATAGTTCGATACTTTTGCTCCTACTTATTTTAATTTTCTAAATTTTTATGTAACCCACTGTTTTAGTTTCATTTTTCGTTATTTTATTATTTATTTCTAGCTATAATCTTGTAATTTACCTTGCATTTATTCCTTGGATTTTAAATAAAATCTTTTATTGCTATTAAAGCTTCTTTTTACCCGAGATTTCATTTTGAATTAAATTTAATAGATTACACTAGAGCGCTGATTGTGCTTTTGGCATTTGATAGTTAAGTAACACGTATAATTTTATTTGTTACTTAGTTGCTGAACTCAAAATGAAATTCTCTATATTATCTAATAGCGAAACATATTTTGCTATTAGTTGATATAGAGAATCTTAGATTCACGAATCACTGAAGGTTAACAGAAGAAATTCCTTTTACTTGATAACGTTTCTAGCATCAGAACTTGCCATAATATATTCTACAAAATTCAGGAAATTTCTTGGAAACTTTATAAGAGAAACGCAATCTAATTGGCATGGCGTGCAGGCGCTAAGTAAAGTGAAAGAATCATTAAGTTGAGAGCCAAGGTACTGATAGCTTAAATATGAATCAAAGGAAGTAAAACCAGTAGTTTTTTTTTAATTTCCTGTTTGTTAATAGAGGCATGAATGAGATAAGAAAAGTGATACATATTTCATTATGGTAAAGTATTCGAAGGCTATCTACTTAGAGGAAGGGATGCCTTCCTGGAGGAATTTCTGAATTCTATACATGTTACACGTGGCGAAAACCACGAAAACGCCCATGCAGCTAGTCCGTTTGCCAGGATTTGAATCACGGACCTAACTACCAGCGTTCAGCGCCTTTAATGCTAGGCTGCTGGTGATGGACTAAGATTTGAAATGTAATTTTATAATGTATAAATCGCCATCAATAAAGCTTAAGACTTAGTTAAAGAGACGTTTCCTCAGGCCATTATCCAAGATCGAATAGCATTTTAAATCTTCTCAATTTTAACAAATGGATCATTCATAATTTACTTATAAATAAATAAAATGTTTTCATAGATATTTCTTTAAATTCAATTTCAAATGCTGAAGAAAAATTAATTTATTGCTATTTTAGATATAAATTCAATATAAAAATGGTCTTCAGTGAAACGCGCCTTTTTTATGAGAAAGTGAATTTTTGACATCTAAATATCGAAGATGAAATACCAAAACAGGTAACATTTGGTAATTATTTTTAACAATGAATGATACGCACATAATTTAAGTCATTTTGTGTGAAGCTGATTTTTAATATTAAGATAAGTGTAATTAATTTCACTTTGGAGGAATGGTTTTGTTAAATTAATTGCTTTCGGGAGCATAGATAATTCTATTTCTTACCATAGCAAGTAACTATGTTTTAAAGCAAAAAATAAAGCATCTTTTAATGTACCATTTTTTGCTTACTTTTTTAATTGCCAGTATTTAATAGAAGCTTTTCTAAAAAGTACCCGAAGTAGAACTTTTATACACAAGGAGTTAATATTCTTCCAATACGTTTGAAATATTTTATTAAACAATCAAAATTATTTCAAAATTGTGCGCAATAATGAAATTGTAATTCTCCTAAATTATGAACATTAATGCTGAAGGTATAATAAAATCATAATAAGGCTGTGAAATTTCTGTGTACTGTATTGCTATTAATCAGTAACTTACATTAATTACAAGATTACGCTCATATCTGGGTATTGAAGGCATGAAAGACAAATATATTCTTTTTAGAGATTGCTCGAGGCTGTTCTGAATGATTAGCGAAATAATTCTATTTATCAATTAATATAACCCTCTGTAGCCCAAACAGAGTCTTCGAGAATATAAATGATATTTCTAAATAAAACGCTCACAATTTTTTAAACTAGAGAAAAGTTTCATACTTTTAATGACATATACTTCTACCAGTCAAGTAGTATTTTCCTGCAGAGAAGAGTCCATTGGGGGATTGTAGCATAAAGTTCTGCAAGTCTTATCGTCTAAAAACAGCATCTTACATCTGGCAGTCATTCCCTATAGACCAGCGGTCTTAGAAAGCTCATAATCGTCCTAACGAACCTTAGAATTTCTACGAATAGCATCATCTTTGCACCAGCGGGTCTTTTTCCATCGTGGGTAGAGGTTCTATGCGCATTTTGCAAGGGGCTTAGACGCTTTTCATAGATTATTAGGAAGAAACTTATTTTTGGTTTACTTGCGTTAAATCCTCTTCACTGGGAGTTATAGCGGTTATATAAACAGTCTCCGACTTCTAGATTTCTCACATTCTCGAAATTTCTAATTTGTCATGGCAGATAGGCAAATCAATCAAACAGTTGGTAAGTCACTCAGTTTATTATACTTTTGCATGTGTTAATAAACCATGCTTTATAATATAGTGAATAAGAGTAAAGGAAAAATTTAACATTAAAACCCTTGCACCGTTCAAGTTGACTTCCGGAAATATTTCTATCTTTACAACTTCTAAACCATTTTAGCTTTAAAGGTGAAATTATATGACTTTACTAAAACTAACCAAATTTTTAGCACGTAAAATTTCAAAACAAAATCGGTTTTAGACTTGTATTTAGAGATATTCATATGTACGAGTAGAATCGTGGCAGCGATATATCTTACCATTTTTATCAAGATTTTCGGAAGAAACGGCTTTATTCTTGCAAAACTGATTTAGCTTTCTTAAATAACTTGAGTAATAATGAAGTAAAATACATACGCGTGTCTTGTCAAGCAGTTGCGAATACCATATATGTCTGTAAGCGCGTAATAAATCCCGTTTTTATTCAATTAGAATTACCATGTGAGATCATTTTCAAGAGTGTTAGGGGGCATTTGTATAGCTACAAAAGTCTCTCTCATTCTGCATTTCAGTAAAAACGAATCATAGTTATAAACTGCAATATAAAATGCATACAAAATTATCTCAATTAAAAAAATGAGGGTTCGATCGTTCCAAAATGTTTGGTAGTGAAATCCAATCTCATTCCCTCAAAACAGGAATAAATGCCAGCACTGAAAATTTTCTCGATTTACAAATAACGTAATGTGTATTGTTATGCCAAGCATATGCTTTGCGGGAACACTGTATCGTTCCAGAAAAGGAACACTACCTCCAGGAAAATGTTGCGGATATCCTCTGCATGCACTGAATACTATAAAAATATAGATACAGCATAACGATATATCAGGGACTCTTAGTCAAAAACATTTTATCTTCTTACTTTTATAGAAAGAAGGAAACTTGTCTGAAAAAAGTGTTTGAAGAAATAATGTTTTAAGCTTCTATATAGAACAAGACGTTCGCATTTTATGGAAACGATTTTCTATTTAAATTTCCTTGTTGGCATTTTGGGATACGAATTTAGCATTTTCAATATAATCATCAGCAATAGTTTTGTTTTTTTCTAATATAGAATAAGAGATTTATTTTAGAAATAGTTCCTAAAATAGATTGATGGCTCGAAGTTTACACCGGTAAATCGAGGTTATTGCAATTCATAGATCACACCTAAAATCGATAGAAATTCATAGATTCCTAAATTCATAGATTACACCTAAAATCGAGATTATTGCAATTCATAGAATATTTTTAATATGTTAAATTAAGATAGGAAAAAGCGCTTAGCTGAAAGTAAAAACGAAACTATGGCTGCAAAAAAGTATACTAAGACTGTTCGAACGCGACTAAATATCAAGAAAATGAAGTCTCTGATCCTGGTGAGAAAATGTACTGATTAAAAGATCCACATCGGAACTGAGAATGGCTTCTGGCACTGCAAGTGAAGTCATTCATAAAAATTTGAAGTAGAAAAAGAGCTTTAAACCTTAAGTTCATCTGCTTTTGTGAAATCATAGTGCGGAAAGACAAACAAGTTGTAGAAAATCGTATGATAAACTCGTAACTGCTGATAAATGGAAGTTTGTGGCAACACTCGATGAGGCAATGGCATATTAGAAGACTGTATTAAAAAAAATCGAAGTTTTTCAATCAAATCAACTAATCTGAAAATGTCTGCACGAAATGGCTTTGTCATTGCACAGAAAATTTCCCAACGGGATTCATGATAGTTGCAGGATTTTGTTACCATGATAAACAGAAACTCAAAAAAGACTCAAGTAAGGCTAAAATTAACTCACTCTTAGAATCAATTTTTGAACACAAAATTCCAGCCTTTTATGGAAAAGGCAGCAATGAACTTGAGGTTTATATGGGTTAACCTTCATTTGAGGTTTATATGGGCAAAGCCTATAACCACATGTCTAAGTCAGCTGTGTCTTATTTAGAAAAGAATCAGAAGCAAGAATAAAATTATCTTATTCAATGAAATACCTGTAAAATCACTTGACACTTCTTTTATTGACTTTTGAGCTTTCGGTTTGTTGAAACGAGCCTCAGGAAAACGGCATCCAAGTACACTGAACGGACTTTGAAAAACGACCAAGAGAAGTGGGATAAAATTGACTTAACGGTGCTAAGAAAACGTTTACTGTCACAGAAAATTCCAGATAGCGCTAGAGCCAAAAATTAAAACTGTCATATAGAAGCAAACTGCAGCAAGAAACGCACCCTTTATGCATAAAATTTAACTATAAAAATCATTTCCCTGAAGTGCGAACGACCTTCTGCATTAAACCCACTAAAATGTGGTGCGGATGTTTTTAGATAAAATAGTGAAATATGTTTGGTAACAACTTCTTCTAGATTGGTACACTTATGTTAAGTTTGGTTTAGTTATGATAAATGGATGATTGTTTACAAGTTACTCACTTACTTGTAACTTACTTACACTCAAAATTACCTCAGTGAACATTATTGAGATGCTTACAAGGAAACTAAAGAAAATATGCTATTTAGACATTACGCTTCTGAACCAAAATAGAGAAAAGAAAAGAGGTACAAAAAGACTGGAAACGCCTCTAATCATGGATGCAAAATTTCATAAATAAAGCTCTAAACATACGTAATATGAAAATGTATAAATATGCATGTCATGCTTTTAGATAATGTTATGCTATAGAATGAAGTGGAGAAAAAATGACTGCATTTCATATTTAATACTGTGTAATATTTGTATTTTCTGTCTGTAGTTTCGAAATCTTTGAGACAAGTAGAATATTTTCTTGCGTGCTTTAGCATTTTGCCTCTTTTGACGCGAAGTAATGCAAAGATTTATTAAAACCTCCGTTAGGCACTTTTTAAAGCCCTTTTAAAAGTACGTTTCTATCAACATAAAACATTGTATAATTATAGAATAAAAAGGTTAAAATGCGCTTTAGCCCACTGCTTGGCGATGTTTTGAAAATCGCCAATTCGGCGCGTTTCTGCGAAACGTCTTTGCAATTAATCGCAACCTTCCCGACACGCTCCGCGAAAACCTATTGTAAACAAAATAGAATTCTA
>KK120610.1:29686-39694 GCA_000611955.2 Stegodyphus mimosarum | reverse complement strand
CTTGCACTTCCAATAAAGTAATAAATGTACATGTACATTCACTCACCTCTCTCAGCATCACAGCTAAATCCATAGCGACTTGGTATTTAGCGAAATATACGTACGAAAATAGCAAACACTCAATAGAAAAACACCGCATTCAAAGAATAAAACGAGAACTGAAATAACTACTCAAATTAACACGTAAGAATTTCGAATAAACCGCTACGTCATCTCACATTACCAATAAAACCGTTCTTTATAAAATAGGAAATACGCATGCGCGAAAACTACATGTTTCCGTAGCTTCAAAATACCCAGTCAGCCATGTTCGCGGATATACGGAGTTACCCAAGTTGGCGCGTTTATTGCTCATTCAAAAACAATCGCCGCAAAGCGCATTCCAACCAAATGCGTTTTAACCTGAAATTTATTGAACTTCTTCTAACAACAACATTGTTTTGCCTCTTTCACATATTTGCTTGTTAATATGACAGATTTTACAAAATATTTAAAACAATTAACCCTCTTACTGGCACGGGGTTTCGCTAAGAAAGACCAAATTTCCCAAAGAAAGAAGAAAAGACAGAAGTACTTTGACTTTAATGCGCCTATGCTTCTGTTGCCTTACACCAGGATTTATGTGCTTTTAATATATTGCCTTAATTTCTTGGTCATTATAAAATCTGTCATATTAACAAGCAAACACGTGAAAGAGGCAAAGCAACGTTGCTGTTAGAAGAAGTTCAATAAATTTGGTCATATTTCAAGATGGACGCATATCTACTTTTTTACTGATAACAAAAAATATTCTTGGCCATATATATGCGGCCTTGCCGGTCAGAGGGCTTTAATTACGTTTTAAAATGCTTATAAGGATGCATTTACTGTATGTGAAAATTGTACATATAATGTAATAATAAAAATATACAGCTATATGACATCTATGGACCAACTAAAAATTGTTTAATTATTTTAAAATAGTAAATATAATTATCAAAACAATTTTATTATAAAATATCTCCTTCCTTTTTGGGCTTTAAAGGCCAATTAAGAAACGTTAGAGAAGGTTTTTAGATTTCTGTAAATTTAGTATTAAATAAATATATGTTTGTTATAATAACTAAAATAAAATTTATTTTACCTTGGAAATTCCTCAAAGTCCAATTGTTGTAGCAAATCAGGCATTATGAAACTTTACGTAAGTCATAATTTCTATTTATAATTAAATTTATTAATCATGCAAAAGTATAACGAGATCTTGTTTTCTACAGAGAAAATTCTCTTCAAGAGTAGCTATTTGTATTGTGAAACGGTAAAACTGCATATTACGGGCCAGTTTGGCGCATTTTCGAAAAGTCACCAAATCTGTTATTTTCGCGTGTTTTAGAAAATCACTAACTCATCATATCGCCATATTAGATGGTTGCGAATTTGAATGAATCTTGTAAGCATGGAAAAAATTGATCATGTAAACATGCAAAAATATCTAAAACAGGAGTTCAAGAAAAACAACGATAAAGTATTTGAAAGTTAATAACTATGTATTTTATGGCATCAACAATATTAAAACGTTTCATAATATATACCATTTTTAAGACAGTAAGCAAAATGCTAATAAAATGTTTTAGCCCGAAATTTAAGAAATTGTAATAATCAGCAATAAATGATCAGAAAGCATTGATTATATTTAAGCTAAAACTTTAAAAAAAATGCAGAAGAAAAAGGAAGATAAAATTCAAAATTTCGATCTACTGAAACATAAGTAAACTACTGCATAGTAAAAAAACAAAAAAGTGCTTAAACAATTTTAACTACATAATTCATATTTTTACAATAAATTTTTATTTATAATAAATAGTAGAAACTCGCATTTGTTTATATCCACACTAAAATGCAACAATACAATGCAGACGAAATTCAAAATGGCGCTCTCATTCAACACCGACTCTACGGCTCATTTCAACCATGTACTTAACCACATATAATAGACACACACCTCCATTCACACAAATCTGTAGCATCTTTCATTTCAAGTAATTTCATACTATTTTTACACTTAGGACATTCGTACAAACCATAATTCATGCGCCATTCTATCACACATCTTTCGCCCTTATCTTGCAAACGAATCAAAAAAGTAAAATCCACACGTTCAACTCTTTTGACGTCAGCCATTTTTCTCACACAATTTACTAGAAGCACAGTGAAATGACGAAAATTCAAAAAGCCCGCTTATAAACTGTAACCTTAAATCCTAACGAGTTTCATGACGCCAAGAGGTTAACAGATTTGGCGCAATTTCGCTTCATTCGGCGACTGGCCCATAATCGGCAGTCTAGCCTGTGAAACAATTCATAGTACTTAAGAGGAAATAACTAATCTTGAATTTATTTAATTCTTGAAAACATAGCTTTCAAAAGAAATAATTATTTATAAATATAATGATTATACTTATTTCTTACTTCAACCATAGCCAAAAACTCAGAACCTATAAACACCAACTAAATACATGCGCATGTATATAAATACTAATGCCCTAATTAATGCAACTAAACTAATGCGTGTGTAATAAATACAAATTAAATCTTCGATTAGAAAAATCAACTTTAAATCCTACTTTAGAATTATTTAAATACTGAGTACCTCTAGTTAGACCCCAGATGTTTGAAAGAAACTTTAATTTTTTTTCGAAATATTTCAGGCAATTCTTGAAAAATTTATCTGTTTCCTTTAGTGAAAAAATTCTAATCCAAGAAGACCCGGATATAAAAGATACTGACACTTGCAGCTACTTAATAGCGTTACATAATAGCATGCATTCTTTTTTTATGAGTTACAACTTCTGAATTATTGTAGATTATAAAATATATAAAAAGGTCTTTAGGGCGATTTATAAGTCATCACCAGGGCCCAGATTCTGATAACCTAACAATTCACAGAAAATTCCCTTAAAAGTGGCCAGAAAATGCACTTAAAATTAAAAACTTGCCCTTAAAAATGAAAAAGAGTCCCCCAAAATGAAAAAATAATAATATTAAAAAGGACACAATTTACAAACATTGACAAATGTATTAAAACCCAAACACTTACCTGTCACTTGAATTTTATCTTTTCTTCAGTATCTCAATCTTGCACAAATGTACTAATTTGCACTGAATTGGTAAGTACTTCTTGATGTTTTCGAAAGTAGAAAAACTTCTCTTGTTAGAACATAAGTTGTCATATTATAAGAAGCTTTTTGCGACTTCTACTGCAGTTATTAGAGCATACTTGAAAAAAAAATTGCATCGTTTATCGTTTAGGCTTCTTCTGTTTCAAAAGAGTCTACTTCTTTCAAGATGGGAGATATTTTGCGGATAGTTTGGAAGCCACCGTTTTTAGTCAAAATAGTGTTGAATTCAGTATTTGAAACTATTGTTTGACCCTTTTAAAATTTCGCCCAATTTATCAATGCAGTTATTTCATCGACAAGTTCAATATTTTGCTCTTGTAAGGTTTTTAATAATTGAAATCAAGATCCTGAAACTGAGTCTCATATAAGCAAGATTTCCTTCAATTTTGTCTGTGGAGAAAACTTTCTGTGTAATTTGAACTGAAGCAGGACTATACCAACTGAGCAAAAAAATAAAAAAGGAGTTGTTATCGAGATAGAAAAATGTACTGCATCCAGCCGTGAGTGTGTAATTCCAAGAATGTATCTATGGAATAGCATTTTCTCTATTTGCATGCAATCCTAGAAAAGCACTCAAAAAGTACAATTTGAAATGACCAAAGTTTATTCTTTTGTCTTTAAAAGATCGTTCTGATAGCTGTGGAATATTGAGGCATAAGTGCCAGGTAATCTGTTCTGTTTGATTTGTGTTTCCAGGCAGATTGTAAACTGGAAACTGACTGAAGATGGTTTAAGAACACACAAATCTATGAAAAGACGTTTTATTAATGAACACTAGAAACTTAAATGATTACGAATAGCATGTACATTACACAATAGGCACATAATCATTTAAGAGGGAATGTGGACGATGAAACAACAATTCCTTTGACACCCAATGAAAAAGCCACATTTATCGTCATAAGGAAAGATTTATACCATATTAAACTACTTGCAGCAGTGAAGCATCCTACTACAGTTACGATATGAGGTTGTATCTCAGTACATACATAGGTAGATAGAAAATAAATGCGATCCAGTATATTAATCAGTGCCTGAAGAAACATATTTCCATCAGCTATTAACATATTTCAAAATATTGCTTAGATTTCTCAGAAGGATGGTGCACCATGCTATTTAGGAAGAACCGTAGATACATGATTTTCTTCTAAATCAGTTCAAAAATTATACTAACCTTCCTCATCACCTCATCAATACAACTGAAAATATTTGGATAGCACGATATATATTTCTTCTGAAAATATTTGAAGTAGAATAATATAGTAGGTTAGGTTATTCAATTATAGAAAAGCACACGAGGGCTATCTGCCTAAAGGGAGGGATGCCTTCGTGGAGGACTTTCTAAGGGAAACTGGCTCGTATACACGTTACACATGGGGAAAACCACGAAAACGCCCATGCAGCCAGCCCGTTCGCGGGATTCAAACCTCGGACCGAACTACCAGTGTTCAGCGTCTTTACCGCTCGGCCGCTGGTGGGCAACAATATAGTAGAATTAATTAGAAGCTATAATTTCATGCTGATTTCATCTAATTCCAATGAATATACTTTACAAACTTGTGATATGAATGGCCAAGCGAAGTGCATCACTAATTGAAGCCAAAGGCTTTCAATTAAACTTTGATAAAACTTAAAATATTTTTTAAATTCATTGAATAATGTTTAATATTTTACATTTTGTAATTTTAACTATTATCCTTTGAATTTAATTTTTTTTTTTGAGTTTATAAGAATCATAAAAAAAAGTTTATTTTAAATTTACAGTTTCTTTCCATTTTCTCGTGTGTAATATTTACTGTTAAAAATTCCTTTGAATTCTCTATAAAACTAATTTTAAATTGATATATCATTTATTAAGGTTAGCATTTAAATTAGTTTTTAACTGTGGTTAGGTACATGGAATACATGCTTTCACGAAATATGGCAGAATTTTTGCACCAAGTTATATATGCTATAAAACTTCTAATGGGCTATCAGAGACCGAGGGGGCTAAGTCGTGAAATAATGGCTTAGGGTGGTTAGTTGGGTTAGGCTCCCCAGCAGGTGAATGGACCAACTGTATAGGGCTTGGTGGGTTTTCAAATTTTCAAGGAGGCTTTAATTTAGTTTTTTTCTTATACAGAATATTTATTTCTAAAAATAAACGATGAACTTAAAAATTAATATGCCATCTTTAAAGCTAAACATCATATAATAAAAAACTTAGGAAGCTATTGACACTACTAAAAAAATCATTTGCAAATACAATTTGTAACATCAATTTGCATCGAAGCAAGAGGTAAGCTCTTGAAAAGTTGTTTTTATGCGCTCTTCAGTAATGTTTTATTAGAGTTTATGATATTTCAGCGTTTTATTTTCATGGCTGCATCAAAAAAGCACATTTCATTAGAAATTTATATATTAGCTCTCATTTTGCGAATAGGTAAAGAAACACCTTTAGAAACTTCGTTGAGATGGTTAAGCAATTAGCAAATTTTGATGTAACGGAATGTTATTCAATAGAGGTCCAAATTTAAAATGAAGGAAAACATGGGAAATCCACAACTCTATCATGTGGAATACAAAGCAATATTTTCAAACATATTAAAGTTATATTATAGTTACATTAAAGTTATATTATTATGCAATAGGTGTTTCCAAATTTGCAACAGAACTTTGTTGTTAAGTGGAGCATTTGTTAATTAAGACTGTTTAAAGAGTTATCTGTTACGCTGGTATAATGGCCAGGAGCCAAGGGGAATCTTCAACACGGCAAAACACGCGAGGGCTATCTGCCTAAAGGGAGAAATACTCGTTACTTTTGTTGATTCAGTATTTTTCAGAAAAATTAAGATCTTTGTTAAAATTATGCAAGTTTATATTTTATACAACATACATTAAACTGAAATCATGAACGCAAAATGCACAAAACGTGAACATTTTCATTTAAATAAATCTGAATGAAAAACAATGGAATGTATGGTTATTTTTTAAACTAGTTTATATCAAGTGTAGTACATCAGTGGCACTTACTATGTTGAAAAATTTGGAAATGAAGAAACTCCGCAATAGATTTTTGACCAGATCCCCATACTTGTTAATCTGGTCCTATTGGAGACCAATGCATTTTGATCCGTTAACCTCGTACGTGTTAAATGGACTTACAAAGGAAACCTTTAGATCTCTAAACAAACAATCGGCACAAAAATTTCAGGGCTTAACAAACATGCGATGAATACAACTGGTGCACTGTGGGGCTCTTCGCAGTTGCCACAAACTCATAGAACAGAGAATATGTAGTAGGACGTGCGATCGCAGTATTTTCAGCCACAGTCAAGCAAATATAATTTTGCTGTGAGTTACGAAGCTGTTGAATGATAAGACACATCTTTAGTAGGTGCCTTGTATGTCGTACAATACTGACTGTTGCTTAAGTAGTACGGTACAGAGTACCAACTCGTTTGACATGCTGTGGAGGAATAAGTGCATTGTGCGATTAGCTAATTGTAATTCTCATGCTATGGCCCAAGTATTAATGATGGATATCATACAGAAGCATCCAGCACAGGAAGCAGCTCGAACGTACTATACTGAAAAGAGCATTTTACTGAGGTTATTATATTTAAGCCTGTCGAAGCAATAAAAATTAGCTGCAAATTGTAGCGGCTCTTGAGAACGGATATACACTAGGATACAAAATCATACGAATTGCCTGAATATATGTATATCAAATTCTAGAACGCGCCAAACATGTGACTCATAATGCACTACTGGCATGTAAAAAATTGGGCTCAAGAAGCAGCTGCTAGTTGAGCATTTTCTGTTTTAAATCCACCCTTTATTTTCTTTACCACTTCAAAAGCCTGTTCTATTCCTGACATAAGCTTTACTGTATATGACAACGTAAAGCTGTTACCTGTGAATCCAGTGTCATCATTACTTTCTCGTGGTACGCGCATGAAATTTGTTCATAGCACCGTTTTCTCCAATACAATATCCTGGAGTGAATTATGTATATAACAAATTTAGGATAAATTAATGATAAGATGCAAATTTATGACTATTAGCTCACAGATACATTACGTTTACAGATCTATGTATGCAAACACCGTAATCATACCCCTCGCTTGATACGCATCTTCAGAGGCCTGCGAAGGATTTTAAATGCTATGTGTTTTACTTGCTCTTTTATTCGATTGTTTGTTTATTCCTGAAAGTTTCTTGGTAATATTAGTCTGGAGGTCCTATAGTTTGTTAGCCTAAAATAACCTGTTTTAACATATGGAACAGCATATAAGATAACTGTAGTATTAACATGAATTCACGAATACACTTTTGCTTATATTCAATCTATTAAACGCCAAAGCTGCAATGCCTATTCGGCTAGGAGTAGAGATATCCTGGGAGAATTTTCTAAGCCAAATTAGCTCATATTATGTTATACAGTCAGCAAAAACAAAAGCTTTCATCTCGCTTTGAATCGAACCGGGTCGAACTACCGGTGTTCAGCGGTCTTATCTACTCGGCCACTGGCGGACATCGAATGCAGTTTCATAACTGTAATACAATTGATTCAATTTATGCTTATTTTAGGTTTTATTCAGGATCCGGTAGATGTAATACTCGTTTATTTTCAGTTAACTGGTAACCTAAAGCAGATCATTCATTCGAGGATCAAAATTGCAGAAATTTATAAACGTGAAATAATGAAGGGCGTCATACGATATTTTAAGTGAAATGTTCAAAATGCTGTCCGTCTCGGGCGAAACGTTCACATGCCCAATGAACGACCCTCAAACAAGTCGTTCAATATAAATCAATATCAGCGTTTTACGAAAACTGATAATAATTAAGTTTACACTTACAGCTACAGCATTGTAATAATATACAATTTATGTACTTCATACTAAAATATTTTTTAAAACGTTCGTTGCCGTTGGATTTTACATATTTTAAAAATTTCTAATCTGAACTGGAAACATGGCTACTTAAGTTTTTTTATTCGCAAACTGCTGTGGAAAAATAAGATGTATTAGATTACAGTTATTTTATTTCGAATATCTGTCATACCGCAACAGTTTCAAATGCAAAATTTAAAAAGTTCAGAGTGTTGCTTAAAAATTTCGCTTTGTGCCTGCAGTTGATACTTTGTAGTTCGTTCATATAATTATCCTCCTAAAACTACAAGAATTATGTAAATTCAGCTTTGGGGGAAGGGCAATAACTAAATAAACGATCTAAACTTCTATTAGTGCAGGAAATTCTTTTCGTCTCTTATTACACAGAAAATGTCTTTGCCAATCAACTGATAAAAAATTTCGTACTAATACAAGTCGAATGTTGTTTAAATTTTTTTCACTCTCATGTAAATCTTTTATTCAAGATCCAACAAAAGATATGAAATAACTTAATTTTCTTATAATAAGCTAAAACAAATCTGCTGTAATTATCATTGCGAAAGATAGATAATTTTGAGAAAACTTTCCGGTGAAGAACAGATGTACTGAATATGATGTCCGAAAATTAATTCCAGTACTCGAAAAATAGTGAAGGGAAACTCAGATGCAAATAAAAATATACAAATACACCGAATTAAATTTAACTATACAAATTACGCAAATTAATTTTAAAGAAAAGCAAGGTCCTAAGCAATTATAATCAAATTAGATTTTAAATGGAAATCTGAATGTAATGCAACATAAGAATGTAGAGAAATCAGTCATTTATCAGAGCAGGAACACGAAAAATCAGCGATGCCCTCATCGTGGTTCAAAATCCCCACCTTCCAATTGCTATATTGACCAATCCAATTACAAGGTACGCGACGAGTAAGGAGAAAATTCCTTAGATTCGTTTCTGCTTAAAAAGCAGCTGAGGAGCAGGAGAATCCTGGCACCAAATTCAGGTGGTGACGAATTATCGTTCATCACATTTTAGTCTGTAACAAATTGTAGAAATTTTCAGAATTTGTTTTAAAACTGAAAAACATGGAGAATCAGCAATGCGTTCCGCGGAATTCGAACTCCGATGCCAGCTGAACATGCTTCCAGTTCCATCTCGAAGGCACGCGTTGAGGAAAGAGAAAATTCGTTATAAGATAATATTCTAACGTTTTCATTTACTGGTTTAAAAGTCATTTTTCGTTGAGATCGAGATTCTTAATTTAACATATTTTGATTTTCCATTACCATTTATGTGTACAAATTCATTTAAGTGCAGCTGATGTTCTTCATTAAAAGAAAAATGTCAATTCCAACGGCTGCTGGCATGCAGAACAAGAATTTCATTTCTTAATGATTCAACAAAAATTCAACAAAATAACATAGATGAGTGGTCTTTTGCATGCTGTTTGGAGTGTAACATGTTACATGAAATAGTAGAAAGCAAACTGACTGTAGTAGAAAAAAATCTGATGTGGCTAGGACATGACTGTCCACCAATTCCATGTTTTAAATATCAACCAGCTTTAAGTAAAGTATCATTTTCTGATTGATCGTTTGTAAATACAGTCTAATTTGCTGTTTCAATAAATAGAAATCTCTGTAACACGAAATTTTGGATTATATATTATTAGGCATAATTAGCGATGTGTAAAACCAGGTTTACCTTATATCAATATAATCAATAAGGCACCTAATTATTTCTTTTAATTAAAACGTTTACTTTATTGAGCAGTTGAATAACATATCATTTATTTTTAATTAAATAAAATTAAGTGTTTATAATATATTTAAAATAAGTACTCTGAAAACAATAATTTAATTTTCTTCTATGTTATTTCTATATTATCAGCAAATTTAAATTATTTTGATCTGCAAGTATATCCCCGTGAAATTTAAATATCAGTAAACAATGCTCGTTAGTTTTTGGAATTA
>KK120610.1:0-29605 GCA_000611955.2 Stegodyphus mimosarum | reverse complement strand
TCTGGAATCTGTAAGAAACAGAGTTACAGGTGTTTTCGAATTTGCTATTTGCTCTTGTGCTTTGTCATCATTAACAGAGCAAGAGAATAATAAGTTCATATTTTTGGTAATGCGCCTGCATTAAGAGTTTTCAAGCTCTTCAGCTAAAACACCGTTATAAAAATCGTTCTCTCCTACGATATTAAATTGATATAAGTAAATATCATGTCTAGGTATGACATAAAAGCCTTAATACGTGTTAATTAAACTCTTATTATAGTGATTCTATATTTTTCCACGGAAATCTATATAGATCTAAGAGTACAAAATCTAAACCAAATTTGAGAAGTTTTGGATTACATCATAATATTCACGAAAATCTGTTTAGAGCTCTAAGTAAAGTATCACTTTACTTAGAGCGTAATCAATTTTATTCAAAATCTAATATTTATCAATTTTATCAATTTTATTCAAAATCTAATATGTTGTTCCATTGATATAAAAGTCTCAAATAGTAAATTTTAATAGTTTCGGATTATTAAAAGCAAATATGGGCTTCAAGTAAGATACCACTTTCGGTTGTCCAATTTTACTGAAAATCTACTCAACTCTTTATATAAAGGCAAAAATCTTAAATGTGGAGAACAGATATCTTTGGAAGTTTGCTATAAAAGTTTTCGTGAACAAAACAAAATCGTCGCACACATACACACAGACAGGCAGACATTATTGTAAAAATAGTAAAAATGTGAAGTGGGGACCCTAATTCATGTTTATTCACTAAACATTCACTATCGAGTTTTTGGAGCGAAGACATTACCTCCTTTATCTATATACATAGTTTGACGGGCGGTAAAAATTGAATATTACAGTGGGTCCGATGATTACAAATTTTGTTTGGCGTTTGGAGAATAAATCATCGATTCAGTCTTGAATCGCTGTTTTTCAAAGAGTTAACAAAATATAGGAATACATAACTGGAGACTCTATTCACCAAAATGATAAGGGTGTAATTTTAACAGTTCATGATTACCATATTTGTTCCTAACATAGGCAGTAATAAAAGTAATATATACAGAAATGTAACTCAGCACATAAGAAATTGCTTAAAGCTCCTGAATGGGATACATCTCAGAGAAGCAATCCGATGTGAATTTAATTCAGTTTGTACCAGCAATTTTATTTTAAGATTCTTTTACATTGCATAGTCTTTAACAATTTAGATTTTAATATTTGCCTGAAAAATGTGAAGGCAGTTTGGAAATAAAATCTATGGAACCTCAAAATGAATTCCCAGTAGGACGAAATACAGCACAGCAAATGTTTATGATAATTATTATATAACCGACTTCAGTTATTTAATAGCAGATCGCATCTATTTGTTACAGTCTTTGTAAGTCTAGAACGAAACTCCTTAAGAACTGCTTTTTATTTACCAAAATGCATAAATAACTTAAGCTACTTTTTCTAAACTATTATTTTAGCTGAACTCGTTTGATCTATTTCAGTATAAATTTAATGATTATCTCGAAGTGGGATAGATGGCTCATATCGTACGTAGTTTTATTTACTTTTCTTTCAGGAACCGCACGCCTTCAACTAAACGTATAAAAAATAGAAATCGTTACTACAAAAGCGGAATCAATTGAGATTAAAACACTTTTTTTGACCATAGTAAAAATTTCAATCATTAACCTTATTACTAGACAATTTTTTCAATTATGAAAAGCAGAACGTGAGTGTAGATCGAAGAAGTATAACAACAGAAAATGGAATATGAGTCCTATAATCTCTAAAATAAAATTAACAGTAAAAACAGAAAAACGTAATTCATTTAGCGATGAAAGAAGGCTAGCTGCATGGAGTTTTCCAGATTTTTCGTGATTAATGTGAGTACTAATCATATGAATGGTTAATCGCATAAATGTAAACACTAATTTCCCTCAAGAAGTCCTTCACAAAGGTAGCCTTTTCTTGCAAGATAACTCTGGCGTGATTTAGAGCAATTGATTAGCCAACCGCTAAATGACAATTTTAAAAGATTTTCAAGCAGTTATATTTACCAGAAGAGTATACGGTATACTTTAAATCCTTTTAGATCAGTTTTAAAGTATTATGAAACTTTTGCGAAACAGTGCAAAAATAAAGATTTACTTAAAAATAAGTAAACAAAGTTAATATTAGCTATTTCAAACTGTGAGTTAATAAATTAGTAAAAATGTGCTAAGTGGCTATGGAAGGAGAAAAGAATGTTGCACGTGGGGAGTATTTTAACCAAAATCTGCTCATGCTAACTAATCATTCCTAACTAAAATATACTGGGAAACAGGAAAATCATGAAACACCTTACAAAACAGTCCGAATTGCCTTAAATTAAGATTAAAATATACAAAATCTGGAGAATAAAAAGCACTTTTACCCAAAAAGAAATTCTTTTTAGACTTCACAAAGAAACATTTTAATGAAAAACACATTATATGCTACTCGCCCTAAAAAAAAAACGTGCCAGTAAAAAACATTTTTTTCCAGCCCTTTTGTTTTTTGGGCACTGTTCTTGTAAATGAAATAAATTTCGCTTATGAGAAATTTCCTTTTTTCCTCAGGAAAAGATCAACATTTTTTACTATAATATATTTAAATTTCAGGGCTTCAGAAATAAAGCTAGATCATTCACGATTTCTTTTGTAGCGCATCATATTGCAAATACGAAAGTGTTTTTCAAAACAAGACTTAAGATAACCTTATTTAATTGCCTTGCTTACAATGGCCATCCTGAATGGTGACTAACTGATTTTCACGCCTCTAAGTTCGAGTTCAAATACGTATGTCATTAGCCGCACGGGAGTACAAATCATTACAGACGCGTACCCTCGCGAGAGGTGGCTGGTAAGAGAATAGGACAAAACCCTAAAATTGCTGTTTCCGGCGTGCTCTAGATCCACTTACTATGTAATGGTCCTATTGTTCAGTTCCTATATAAGTGTATTCGTATTTGTACTAACTTGCACACACCCACACCATATGCAAATCTATTTGTATCTGCACTGACTAGCACACATTTACATTCTACGCAAAACTATTTGTATTTGCATTAACAGGTATGCAATAATTTCCTCTGCAAATGCATTTTGCACTCTTTGGTATGTAAAGTATGTACAATCATACATAACTTTGCCTGAACTGTCATTCTAGCCATCCATATTTTGGCAGTAGACTATCTCCGCTGAAAAGGCATACCAGTAGTTAAGCCACTGTAACAATGGCGTTAAATGGGGTATTCTGTGTTAAAATTGGTATGCAGCATTACAGCACATAAAATTTGTTGAGCTGAATACAGTCCCGAATAGTTAATTGGTAAGAGGAAAAAAGTGCAGTGTCTTCATATTCCATTTTCCGGGCTACTGTTGGTACGTAGGGAACCAATAAATGTAAATTTAATGTAACTTACTGAGTTATTAAATTTGCTTACTAATAACATAAAGTCTTATTGAAATAAATATTAGGTTGAAATTGAATTTGGTATAAATGATGAATGATGGTATAAATGGTAATTAATATAAATAATAATATGGTATAATTGGTATAAATGATGTTCAATATATATATTGAAAATAAATGCATCATGAACTGCTAAAAACTTTTGCAGATGGTAATCCTAAGAAGACAGTTGGTGAAACTTCACTCCAGGCTAGGTTGTTATGGGCTTTTAATTTGCTGCTCTGAGTGACCTGTTAAGTCTTTCTATTTTGCCTTTGTACTTGTGGATGGCAGACTGTTGTATGATTAAGCTTGATGCCACAAATTCTTAACATGTTCTTAAATATTTCAAAATGAAATTGTGCTTTACCAGTTTGTTACTATTTTACAGGTTGTTTAAATATTTCCATTTGATGGGGCTGATGACCCTATTATGTCAATATGAATTTCTTAAAATTTTTCAGTAAGTTCTTGATATTTTCCAAAAATTGATTTTGTGTGGAGGGAAACTTTTTTTTTCTAACAGAAAATACATACTCGAGGCCCATTGTTCTATGGCTTTTTATGTTCTGTCAAATGAACTTTGAAGTTATAAGCTTTACTGATGATTTTATTTCTGGGTGTAAAAATCCATGAAATTGAATAAATGCTTTCATTAAATATTTCTACGGTATATATAATCTAATTGTTGTGGTTTATGTGTCACACCATGAACGTTTTCCTGAACGTAACGTATATTGTTTAAATTTTAATGACGTTGTCTCGGTGAAGCTTTGCTTGTTTTTTCTTGAAACGCGTGCAGCAGAGGCATGGGATCAGTAAATATGGTAAAATTTCTTCCTTCTAAAAGATGTTTAAAATGTATCGTAAACATGCAAATTCCAAGCAATTCATGATCATATATGCTATAACTTTTCTGTGCAGTACTGATGCTTTCGAAAATAATACTATTGGCTCCCGACTTTTTGTTGTAATTCTGTAAAACTTATCCAATAGCCGAAGCTAAAGCGTCTGTAAACAAGGCCAGAGGTAAGTCAGGATTCAGGTAGAATAGTAATGCAGCATCAGCAAGATCTTGCTTACACTTTGCAAATTGCTTTAATGCTTCTTTTGTCTATTGAATTTCTCTTCTGTCTTTTTTTTTTCTTTGAACCTTTCAAGTAGTCATGTAAAATGGCTTGAGTTTTCCAGTGTCTTTTAATTAACGACGATATAAGTTGATCATGGCATGAAATGTTCTTAGTTCACGAATGAATTTGGGTGTTTTGTAATTCAATATAGCTTCTACTTTTTGAGATAATAAATGAGAACCTTAGGGTGTAATCTAATACCCTAAAAGTTTTACATTTTGTTCTCCAAAAGTTGTCTTCGACCAAGCCATATTTGTTTATTCTTTCAAAAACTAGATTCAGCTGGTTCTCATGCGCTTCTTCGTGACGTGATGCGATCAATATATCATCTAAATAAAAGTGAAATTTAAATCTCTAAAAATTTCAATGGATAAGTCCTTGAAATGCTGAAAGGGCATTTTTCCAATCAAAACATATAACATTAAATTCGCACAAGCCAAATGGGGTTATTATCGCAGTCTTGCATTTATCCTCCTCTTCTGCTACTAGTATTTGATAATATGCTTTAAAGAGATCAATTTTAGGAAAAAAATTAGGGGTCTTTTAAAAGTGATTCAATTCTTGGCATTAGGTATCTATCAGGCACTGTTTGGGAATTTAACTTCCTGGTATTCTCCGCACGGATAATAACAGCCACCCTTTTATCATTGCCATATGTAATGGACTTAGCCATTGTGAGTTAGAAGGAAGAATTATTTTGTTATCTAGTATGAATAAACTCTGTTCTTAGCTATTTCTAGGAATTTGCGGTCACATTGGAAAGCTCTGAAATGTACAGGTTGATGTTCAGTTACAATATAATATTTGACATAATGCTTTGTATCTGAGATTAATAAATTCGGCTTAAGCATATCAGGGTATTTAGAAAACAGATTAGACTATTTATTTGACTGTTTAATGTGTTTATAATATTACTTCAAGATATTGAAGAAGTGTCACTTTAATGCAAAACTTAGTTTCTCCATCAATCAGTTGTTGTCCTTTCAGGTTGTACAGATATTAGGTATTTTTTAAAGCAGGAGAGATAAAAAATGAGCAATGCCCTCGCCAATACTCGAACCACGGAACTCTCGAATACGCGTCGAGCGTGCTGACCACTACACCTCGAAGGTATGCCAAGAAATACCTTATATACTCCCCCTCTTAAAAGGCGGCTGGGGATCGGGGGACCCAACCGCCAAATCCTCGTCGTGGAGAATCATCATCCACCACCTTTTCTAGTCCGGGCGCCATTGTAGATTATTTCGAAAGCAGGAGACTTGAAAAATGAGCCATGTCCTCACCGGGACTCGAACCATGGATCTCTTGAATAAGTGTCGAGCGTGCTGACCACTTCACCACGAAGGCATACAAAGAAGGCGGAAGAAATACATTTTTAGGTCAATAAGTAACGTGAATTTGTTTTAAAATCGGCTCGTATTATTCCTTTACTTACTTTTGCTTTTATAAACGGAAACTAGAAATCTCTTCGTAATCCTAGTCAAGATTAAAATTTTCAACTCCATACGTTTCAGACATCGGCCCCACTATCAACGATGAATGGCAAATTCGATTTTTTATCTTTTAGAAATAAACGAAATTTGCGAAAATTCTTTGTTTGCATGAGAGCTTGTCGACAAATTTACAGCAACATTTAGTTTTCCTGATTTTCTTTTATTTGTTTCTCCAGTGACATGGTGCTTGACACTTTTCTGGTCCCCTCAGGGGCTCACTTTTGTGAGTACGGGTGTGGCAATCCCGAGGTGCCCTAGCCCTTCAGGGGATCATCCTCTTGGTGAGACGGGTGTCACAATCCTGGAGCCCCAGTGATCTATCCTCTTTTCCGTCTCCTCTGCTCTGAGCTGAAGCTTTCCTCCTTTCTTTCTCCCTTGTGGTTCCCCTCTTCGGAGGTTGGGGCTCGTTATGAGAGACTGGAACAGCCCTTGTCTCTGGTTCTTGAGTGACAAGAAAACTGCCCACGTGTTTGCTGTGCGTGGAGACCCGTGTCACTAGAAAAGAGGGTCCTGGTAGTTGAGGGGCGAGGTACTTTCCCCAACACACTGCTTTGGCCTCCGCTTCAGTTAAACGGGAGGCACTTTGTCGTCCTCACAGGTGTCAACCGGCTGGTCACTAGTCCTTAGTGTCAGTGGCTTGGGGACAAGCTCTCGGGAGTACCCGCTTTCGGGAAAGCCGACTGTGGGACTTCAGTCTGCGTATAGGTCCGGCTAGCCCTGGCGTAGAAATCTGCGTCCCCTTGTTGGGCTCCATGGTGGGTGGGGCGGTCGGACCCGAATCTTTTTCCATTTCAATATGAATGCTATGATACCTTCTTGCTCCAACAATGTATCCGATACTCCGACTGTGACCAAAAGACTAAGAAGTGACATAGGAAGCACTGTATCAGATCTATCTTGTCCACGTTTCTTAATTATTACCAGCTCCGAAGAATTGAAAAAAATGTCACTCTTTGTAATAAACAAACATCTTTTGTCTTCTGTAGGAAAACTGAAATATATTAAGAGACTTCGATCTGGAGACCTTTTGATTGAAACTGCGTCCGGAAAACAATCTGAAAATCTTTTGAAACTAACCAAATTAGGACAAGCAAACATTGAAGTTAAACCACATAATACTCTGAACTCGTCCCGAGGAGTAATTTCTGAAATTGACTTACTATCAGTAACTGAAGAGGAATTCGTTAAAGAGTTGGCAGATCAAAACGTGTGCGGTGCTCGTAGGATCAAAATACGGAAAGACGGTCAACTCATTCCCACTAAACATGTCATACTTACTTTCAAGTCTCCTAACTTGCCGAAAAACATCAAAGCTGGATACCTAAACTGTTCAGTCAGGCCGTATATACCGAATCCAATGCGTTGCTTCCAATGTCAGCGCTTTGGACATGGAAAGACCTCTTGTCGCGGCAGCCTCACGTGTGCTCGATGTTCCATCGTAGGACATGCCAGTGAAGGCTGCTCTGCTGCCCTCTTATGTATAAATTGTAAAGGCGAACACCCAGCCTTTTCAAGATCATGTCCGAAATGGCAGACAGAAAAACAAATTCAAAACATTAAAGTTACACAAAAGATATCATTTGCAGAAGCTAGAAGACTTGTTCTCTCTAACCAGCCAAAACTTAATAAATCTTACGCATCTGCAACTAAATCATTCAGATCAATATCAACGCAAACTACAGTTACCGCACAGAAAAAAGAACTAGCAGTGACAGTAGATCCTAGAAACCAAAAATCAGGGAAAAAACCTGATGCTGAAACTAGTGCACCGGTGACTACATCCAAGGGAAAACAGGATGTCCAACAGAACAAACAAAGAGATGATATCAAGGAGAAAAATAAGCAAAAACCCAGGACCCCCAGTCAAAGTTCTATCGCAAGCATGAGTTCAGGACGCCTAGATGACTCAGATGAAATGGATGTTGAAGAAGGGTTATCCCTCCCGAAACACCTTCTGCCTCGAAAATCAAAAAAACAACACCGCCAAAACAGGCATCCATAATGGGTACATTTATTTCGTGGAATTGCCGGGGTTTCCGTCAAAACCTGGATAATATCAAGGATATAATCAACATCTACCAACCTGCCTGCTTTGCACTTCAAGAGACCTTGTTAAAACCAAGCAGCCATGCTAAGATACGGAGATACACCACAGTAAGAAGGGACAACCCATCTGGGGATCGTGCCTGTGGTGGTGTGGGCCTTACCATCTCCCACAATCACCCGTACACTGTTCTTCCTTTGACGACCTCCCTTCAAGCTGTGGGGATTCAGATTAATTTACGTTCTTCAATCTCAGTATGCACTATCTATTTACCCCCACATGAGCATGTAGATCAGCGAGATCTAGACAATATAACAGAGCAGCTCCCAGAACCTTTTCTGCTTTTAGGTGACTTCAATGCACATAGTACCTTATGGGGAAGCAGAGACACTAATTCAAGGGGCCGGCAGATCGAACAGCTAATGGAGGATCATTCTATCTGTCTGCTTAATAACGGAGAAAACACCTACTTTCATCAGCCGACTGGAACATTTCATGCAATTGATCTGGTGCTCTGTTCTCCATCTCTACTCCCCCTTTGCTCCTTCAGTGTAGGGGAGAATCTTTACGATAGTGACCATTTCCCAGTGATTGTAAATATCGCAGGAAAGTCTGTGATCTCAAGACAACCCCGCTTACTTTATGATAAAGCTGATTGGGATCTTTTTGTCTCTTGCGCTGTGCTGACAGAAGAAATGGTCAATGATGTGGACATTAATACAGCAGTAAAAATGATCTCCCATACTATTGTACAAGCAGCTGAACTTTGTATTCCAAAGTCCTCGACAAAGTTCCCAAAGTTCCCTAAACCCTGGTGGAACAGTGATTGCCATAAAACTATGAGAGAGCAAAAGAAAGCCTGGCGTATCTTTCGCCGATACCCAACACTGGCAAACCTTCTGGCCTTTAAAAAAGCTAAGGCGAATGCTAGGAAAGTGAGACGGCAAAGTCAGAGAAAATCATGGGCAGCCTACGTGTCTACTATTACCTCCTCAATGTCTAGCAAACAGGTTTGGGAAAGAGTCCGCAAAGCATCTGGACTTTACAATGATTATCCCCTCTCTGCTCTAGAAAAAGATGGAAAGTTGATAAGCACTAGAGAAGAAATCGCCGATGCTTTAGGTGATACTTTTGCTGCTGTATCTGACAGTAACAATTACTCAAAAGAATTTCTGCCCACAAAGACGCGCTTGGAAAAGACCCAAATCGACTTCTCCCATCCTAATGCACAATCCTATAATAAAGATCTCACCATGTTTGAATTAAGAAGTGTAATATCTCGCACTGATAAGACCTGCCCTGGCCCTGATGGCATAAGTTATTTGATGATAAAGCATCTGTCCTATGAATCTCTACTGGTCCTTCTCGCTCTGTATAATAAGATATGGAAGGAACAACTTTATCCTACCGCCTGGTGCAGGGCCTTTGTAATCCCTATAGCAAAACCCGGCAAAGATCCGAAAAATCCTTTAAATTACCGCCCCATTGCCCTCACTAGTTGCCTTTGTAAAATCATGGAAAAAATGGTAAATCACCGTCTCACCTACTATTTGGAGACTAACCACTGCCTATCGCCCCACCAAAGTGGTTTCCGTAAGGGAAGATCTCCACTGGACAATGTCCTGTTTTTAGAAACTGCAATACGCAATGCATTTGTAAAAAGAAACCATCTGGTTTCAATCTTTTTCGACATGGAGAAGGCATATGACAGAACTTGGCGGCATGGAATTCTTCATGACCTCCACAGCACAGGGTTGAGAGGTAACTTACCTATCTTTATTCAAAACTTTCTGAAACACCGCTCTTTCCAGGTCAAGATTGGCCCGGTGCTTTCTCAAACCTTTATACAACAAGAAGGTGTACCCCAAGGTTCAGTGCTTAGTGTTACTCTTTTCAGCCTAAAAATTAATTCCATTTTAAAAGAACTTCCTCCCACAGTGCGTGGTTCCCTATATGTTGATGACCTGATGATCTACTGTCACGGTCAAGATATGAGATACATTGAGAGACAACTCCAAATTGCTGTTAACAGAATTGTAAAGTGGTCCAACAGCAATGGGTTCAAATTTTCCAACCAGAAGACCGTCTGCGTGCACTTCTGCCGCAAAAGAAATCTACATCCTGATCCAGAGCTGCATCTTGACGGCTCTCCGATCCGCGTTGAGCCAGAAGCAAAATTCTTGGGTGTTATCCTTGACAGAAAGCTCAACTTCCTTCCACATATCTTAAATCTAAAGAAAAAATGTGCTAAAGCTCTCAACATTCTGAAAGTCCTGGCCAATACTTCATGGGGAGCAGAACGTTGTTCTATGCTCCGCATTTATAGAGCTTTAATCCGTTCCAAACTTGACTATGGCTGTGTTATCTATGGATCAGCAAGACCTTCTGCACTACTGAAATTAGATCCAGTCCATCACCAAGCGCTACGGATTTGCTGCGGAGCTTTCAGAACATCTCCAGTACAAAGTTTATACGTCATCTGTTTTGAACCATCTCTGAAATTCAGACGCAAGCAGTTGTCCATAGATCTTCACTATAAAATAATGTCGCATGCCGAACATCCTGCACGATTCATGACATCTGATCAGTACTGGCGTAACTACCATGCACGCCCTTCATGTATCCCTCCTTTTGATCTCCGCATTCACTCACTCATTGAAGAATTCAACCTAAAAGATCTGATTCCCAAAAGTTCTACCTTTTTCGGTATTGCTCCCTGGCAAGAAGTGAATATTCACCTACTCAACATCTTTGGAGAACTTAAGAAGAGCAGTACCAACGACGTCCAATACCAACAAATTTTCCTGGACCATAGAAACAGCTATTCTAACTATAAAGCAATTTTCACTGATGGCTCAAAGAATCACGATCATGTCGGGGCAGCTTTTGTTTGCGATAAAGTAATCAGGAGTAGTAAACTTCATAAGGCTGCATCTGTCTTTACTGCAGAAACATTTGCCATTTTGAACTCCTTAATCTTTATCTCCAAGCAGAACAGCAGAAAATTCATCATCTACTCTGACTCACTGAGCGCCCTTGAATCAATTAATGCAAACACTGACCACCCTATGATCTTGGAAATTTTAAAGACTCACCTCCATTTGAGAAATGCAGGATATTCTGTAATGTACTGCTGGGTGCCTGGACATGCTGGCATCAAAGGTAATGAACTCGCTGATATCGCTGCAAAATCTGCTGATACTCCCTTCGATAATGATGTCCCTTTTACAGACATACAGAAGTACATCAGAACAAAGATCTTGTCCAGGTGGCAAGAACTCTGGGAATGCCAGACTCTGAACAAATTAAGGCAGGTAAAACCCAATCTGGAGTATTGGGAATCAAAAGGGAATCGAAAGGAGGATGTACTGTTGACTCGCCTACGAATTGGTCACTGCAGGCTGACTCATCAGTATCTCTTGAAGGGAGATAATGAGCCTATCTGTGGCACCTGCAACGTTCCTACTTCAGTGAATCACATCTTAACCTACTGTCCTGCTTTTAGTCAGAAACGTGAATTACATTTTAACTCAACGAATTTTAACTTAACAGATCTCATTGGAAGAAACCCTCACGTCAACCTCATAAGTTTTTTAAAGGACATCTCCTTTTACCATATGATTTAAAGTTTTTCCTTTTAACGTACTCTACCTGTTGTCCTGCTTTTAGTCAGAAACGTGAATTACATTTTAACTCTACGAATTTTAACTCAACAGATCTCATTGGAAGAAAACCTCACATCAATCTCATAAGTTTTTAAAGGACATCTCCTTTTACCATATGATTTAAAGTTTTTCCTTTTAACGTACTCTACCTGTTGACAGAGCTTTTCTCAAAGTCATTTCTGGATGCCTTCATCAGCATTCCAGGTTCATTTCAACAATTCATCTGATACAATGTGTTTGTACTTTTGAACTTTATTCATCATTCGTCTGGCGCATAATAATCTTCAAGGTTTTGTGCCATTAAAAATACCAATTTTTCTGGTTTACATTTATTTCCAAATTTAATATGAATATAACAAGTATGTTCCATTAGCGTTGTAGAGTGCTCTTACACAGTGAGCGTGAACGAAGGGTATCTTATGCGAGCGTGAGCCAGGGGTATTACAGCTCGTTCTTGATCTGAAATTTTTTTCAACTCTTAATTTTGCCGTTTGTCGTTCGAGAAATTGAATTCTGTTTATTTCATCATGTGTTGCTTTGCTGATTTGGACAGTTGCTTCTATCGGCTTACTCACATTAAATATTTCTGTACGTGGATTCCTATCGTTGATATTCTCTGCTATTATAACAAATTTTGAAATATCTTCTTCATTCACTAACAGTACGTTTTTCAATGTTTCTGGTAATTTTTCAAACTATAAGGCTTCAGTCAGATTTTCTGATACGTTAGTAGTAGCAACGGATCTTAATTTTTGCAATAGTTGGCTTGGTTTCATGTTTCCCATCTTAATGCAGATAATTTCTTTAGTCGGACTTTTTCACTTTCCTAAATAGATTTAAAAATCTATCTTTAGCATCTGTACATTTTCTGTCACTGTCTCTACTGACAATCTTCCGCATGTTTTCTACGTATTTAGGCTTCAGTTGTGAATCCAAATAATTAAGCTTCGTTTCTCAGCTTTTATTCCGAATATTTTGCATTGTACTTGAAAACGAAAACGGATTTTAAGGTTTATCTATCCAGAAAGGAGGAATTCTAATATTTACTTTGTTTAGTTCAAGAAATACATTTTCTAAATCTTCAGTTTTACCCCTTTTCGGCGTCTTTTGTGTTCAGCGGGTTACCAAATAAAGATGACTGAGAAAACCCAATGTTGATACTAATGAAAAAGGTTTATTAAATGAAATATTTACAATTAATTACACTTTCCGAGGACATTAACATATTTTATATCCCTCCATCAAACTAGCATTCTGATACACAATGATCGTTTTTCTGGGAAAATTGTCACCATAGCAACCATTTAAAAATACAAATCACAATAATACTATTTTCTTTTAATTACATTTTACAAGCTTTTTTCTTTTTAAAGGGGTAAATTTAAATTATTGCTTTTAATATTACTGTTGGATGAAACTATAAACACTTAAATATTTTTAAAATTTTTAATGCGTTTGCGCTCCTACAAATGCATATTTTTAACAGAATACTTTTGAATAATCAATGAGAACTGAGAGAGAATTGCACTGAAATTATCTTCCATCCTGTAGCCTATTCTAAACCAGTATCGTAAACGTATATTACAGTCTTTTATAAGTTATCAACATCAAGTCACCTAACGCGTGTGTTACTCATCACGGTAAGATTTTTAAGAAGGATCATAGAAAATTCATGTTCCTCTTAATTGTACTGTTGATAATAACATCTGCCTTTAATTTAACATCTTAACAATAAAACGTAATTGACCAAAACTAGTCGCAGAGAAATCTGTTCCTTCTAAAATGCTATCTTAAGTTATGTAACAAATAATTAATGTATTTTACTTTTACAGGAATTTATCTGTTCTCGATGTTGATGCTTTTGACCCTTCTTCCTCCAGCCCATGTTGTCTCCATGGCGTGTAATGCATGTGGCCCGGAATGCGCTAATGCTTGTGGAACAGCAATGTTCCGGGCATGCTGCTTTAACTACAACAGAAAGCGAAGTGTTCCAGAAGAAGAAATTGATCATATGGCTATCGATAACGCTGCCAATCTGTCAGAGGGTCTTGATATAGGCCCTTGGTCGAATGGAGATGTAGGCAAGATGACAATAGCTAAGATTAACCCAAATTATCCAAAATCATTTCTTACGGAAAAATGGTCTCAGTTGTTTGGAAAACCAACTGAGGGAGGTCTGAACAAAATTCAGTATCAGCCTTATTATGCAAACAATAATTACTGAATAACAAGAATATTTTCGGTAATTCAGCATAATATGGTGACATTTTAATAAATACTTTTTACCTAATATGTTCAAAATATTCTTTTGTGAATTAAACAAGCAAATAAATAAATAAATTACAGAGATTATGAAACGAGTATTTCTTTCAAATTTCTTAGCATGCCGTATGAGTTTTGTCGTATTTTAAATAGTTCGTGACTTGATATGACTACGTACAGTACACACATCAATCGATAAAGAAAAAAATAAAAAGCTAATATTATACTTTACTAAAATACTGGTAGGCTACAGCTCAGTACCTATATCCAAACAAATACTCAGATATTAAGGATATATGACATACAAGAATAAATTAACTCATTTCCAAAATGGTAACTTTTATGTATTCTTGCTTACCACTACTATATATTCTTAAGCTTCAAATTTAAGCCTTTCTAAACGAAATATCTTAGTTTTTAAACATTCGACTATAATGCATGATTGAAAAAAGAAGGATAATTTGAATCAAATCGTGTACTTTTTGCTTTAAATTGGCTAGGTAATTAACTAAAATATGTAATCTTGATTTTCATTATATAATTTTTGGTTTAAATTGGACTGACTTGATTAAATAAATAAAGGATAAGCACATAAACTCTTTCCTCTAACCTGACATTTAAGGATATGAAACTGTTTGGATTTTATAAGTTAATAAGTCAACTTTGTAAGAATATGTATACGCTTCTTAACGTTAATAATAATCTTCTAACATATTACACAATATTAAAGATACATTCAGAGTAAAAGGAATGAGAATAAAATAATATTAAATTTGAAAAATAACTTCTCAAATATAAACTTTGTAAAATTATCTGTGAATTTGACAAGTTTTAATTGGTTAAATATTTCTTAAATCCATTATTTCTTATTTTACCATTATAAAACTCAAATACTTGATTTGAAATTCATAATTGAGCTAACGTTGGATAATAATCACGATTTCTTAACATTCAGTTGCATATAATTATGCTTGTACTTTTAAACAGTTTCAAATTAGCAAACGTTTTTCACCAGGTTCTCGAATTCCTCTTATTTTCATGCTCTTTAAAGCAATATCCATTCAATAAGTATATGCTTTTGAATACTAGAATAATAGCAAATTTCAAAAACATGAATTTTTTTACATGATGTTTTTATTTCGCTATAAGCACGCTTTGATTAAAAAGATGAGTATGCTATTAATAAATCACAAAAGAGAAATCTCGTTACCAATTAGGTAAAATCGTGAATCAGTTTTCCTTAAACGTGTCTGAAAAGAAAAGAAAAAAATCCGTTTCTTTCTGTCTAAGAGATAAAAAAATAAAATTTAAAGGCTTTCCATTCACAGTATTTAATCAGATATACGACAAATTTAAAAAAAAAGAAAGAAAGCTCATAAAGACATTTTTTTAAACCATTATTTATGCATCTCTAAAAATTCGAATTTCGTATCAACACATTTAATCAATTGAAGTTAACTGAACTCTGGTAAGTAATAAGTGCTTTGTTATTTTGAAAGTAAAAACCAAGTTTTGAACAACTGATTTATCATTGTACAAATGATGGATGTGTTCACATTTACATGTAAATGAATTAGACGACAGAAACCAGTTTCGAACTAAAATTATCTCAGGAATCTTTAATTTCCTGAAAAACTCAGTAACCTATGCAAGGAAGCACAGCTACAGTTTCAGCTTAAATGTAGTCTTCAGCTGAGAGTCTAATTATTCTGCAGTTTCATGAAAACTGATTATCTTTTTATAACTATTCAAAAAGATTTTTAAATTCTCTGTTTACATTTGTACACCTTTCACTCGTAGTGTATTTCATCTTATTTATATATTCATCAGTAAATTTCAAAAGAGAAAAGGCAAAATAGGTATAAATAAATTTCATAGCAATTTTATAAATTTAATATTTCAAAACTTAAAATATGGTATTATTTTCGAAATATTATTATTGTATTGAACATGAAACATTTTATTTGACCTTGCAATTTATTCGAAACAAAATTTAAAATATGTAAGGTTCAAAATAAATTTGAGCCTGCAAATACTTGAGAACAAGTTTTATTTTAAATTACTTTGCTATATTTTCACATTAAATGTCAGGAAAACCTATTGAAATATAGATCAGCTCTAAAAACTTCTTACATAATTTAATAAAATAGTAACTGAATCACTGACAGCAGGAAAATAAATAATACTACTAATTCAGGTTAATAATCCTTTGGAATAAGGATACAAAATATCACTGAAAAGACCACTTTCTGGAATGCAAGACTATATCGCAACATATTACTGATACAGTACTATCTCGTTTTACAGGCTATGCCCCGCACATAGATGCTTGTTTATGAGTAATAACGCTGAATATGAGTAAATCCGTACCGGACGAAGATTCGCATCTCGGCATACTGTGCCTTGGAAGTTTTTTGTTGTAGAATTACTAACACCAGGAATAGGTTTTATTTCAATTAACTTTCGGCACACTAGGAGCGCTAGTAAACCAAGCATCCTATGTGGCTTGTGTACCTCATTCCTTAATGCGACAAGGAGGTAAATAAGAGAAAACTTTTATACTCTGCCCTTATGCAATGAGACAAAACTTGCAGATTTTACGACTTAAACAGTGAGGGGGGTGAATTAAATGTAAACTCACAAAGAATAACATTCGTCTCACTTGATTTTCTGACTTAGTGGGCAGCACATAGCTGACAACTGGAAGACAAGGATTAAATTTCCAGCGAGGATAGAGTTTATTTTTAAGACTTCCAGCTCCAAAGAAACCTAATAATTTTACAAACTCAATAACTGATTAGCCTCATTGCTTTGGCATACCTACTCGGACACAATGCATCAGAGCAAGTTTAAAGTCATTCTGTGCATCGAAACATGATGCGTAGACTTCGCGTTCTTTAAAACGGCCTATGTTTTGATTACTTTCAGCATTGCGAAAACTGCTATGTGCCATATTGCTACAGACCTTTGTATTATGGAAAAAGGTTCCATGCAAATAAAAAGGGTTAAAAATAGCGAATTTGAAGTATTATTTAGTGATACAAAATACACTGTTTATTCAACACAAAAAAAGTTTATAACTTAGTAAAATGGTGAAAATCTTCTGATGAAGCCAACACAGCTCAGGTAAACAATATTATAATTATATTAGTCAGTTGGTTGTATACAACTTTTAGAGATAATGTATCTACTTGGCAGTGATGGTAGTAATATTTTTAAATGAGTGTAAGCTCTCAAGAAATTTAATTCGGTAATGGCCAAACATTTACATTGTATTCAAACATTAAACATAAAAAAAAGAATGTTTCTATTCATTTTGGTGACAGAATGCAAAATGAAGTAAATCACTCATGTTGTTTCTGAAGAGAAACATTTTAGAAATGGTTAAACAGCCAATATACTATTAATTTATAGTAAGTAGAAATGCTTAAATCTTGATATTGTCCCGTATTAAAACCACACAGAATGAGGAAATTCAGTTACCAAGGTTCGCAACTTAACAATTGCCAGACATCAAAACAAGTTTGACACTTATTCTGCTGTGCTATCTCTTCCAGCTTACAGACCTAACAACATTCCTTGCTTCTAAATACCCCTGTGCTCAAAAAATAAACAACAAAGGCAAAGCACGGGACAAAAATAAAACCTATTTAATGGATGTACGAAAAACTGATCCAAGAGGCTGGTGTGGCATTACTAGACCACGTAGCAAACAATAAAGCAAAGGCATACAAAAACACATGTATTGCGACCATCACATCGCGAAAGACCGAATTGCTCGGAAGAATGTGCAATAGAAAAATCACGCTAACAACGGTTGTGATACCCTCTAGCTGAAATGCATGCTTGACAACGGCGAGGTAAGCTGGCAATAGTGTAGTTGATCACTTGTCGTGGCAGTAGCGCCCATTCTTGTAGTAATGCATGCTCCGTCGACTGGACTCCGCACCTCTCGAGCTCTATGCCAGCGGGGGTAATCGTCCATAAATATGGCGTAGGTACCCATTGCAGCGATGAAAGGACGCATAAAAGGGGTTAGAATTTCGTCGCTGTAGAGGATGGCTGTGACGGAACCACCAGGAGTCGTTTAGAAGTCAGTGCGGTCCTTACAAGAAAGCCTCCTCCTCTATTATGGTCTCTTTCGATGATGTTTGGCACCTAATAGCGTGTTTTTGGTTCTTCCCATATCATTGCCCTTCAGGAATCATTCTGGATGTTAAATACAGACTCATCCGTAAGGAATATGTGGCCCCACTAATCTGGTGTCCAACTGCGGTGTTCACGGGCCCAGTTCAACCGCGTTCTGGCATCATACGATAGAGACAAAAGAACACAAACCACAGGTAATCGCGCGTACAATCCACCTTCATGCAGTCGATGCGACATAGTTTGATGAGATACGGGCCGTCCTGCAATAGCAGAGAGATGCGACACCAGCTGTCATGCTGTTAGTTATCTACGACGTCTTCCATATAGCAAAAGGGAGCGATTGTCTGGCGTTGTGAAAATCCTTCGGTGTCCAGACATAAGTGTTCTACAGGCTTTTGATCCCTTTGATAATGATTCCACAGCCTGCTGATGACATTATGAATGAGATTCAGCTCTCTCGCAACAGCATATTGTCTTGCACCCGCTTACAACATGCCGACAGCCCTCCAGCGCATTTCATCTTGAAAATTGTGTCTTCGCTCATGTTTTCCGTTTTGCCTATCCGGGATTACACAGAACTATCGCTGCTTGTGAACTGACGCATAGGTCCGGTACGTCCCCTTTTAAGGCGTTGTGGTGTGACTGTGGGTTTAGGTTTTATGTTAATTTTGGTTGCCTATTTGCATTTAGCGATGTAATCTCTACTTCGTATATAAACTCTATGTTTTAAGTCCCCTTTTTATATTCTCACATTTTCTTTTAGCGTTTGTTGCTTATTTTTAGAGGTTTAAGAGAAACAAGCCTTTGGCTTGACATTTGGTCATATTTCTTTAAAACATTTCGCTGCATTTGGTTAGCAAACAACATTCTTCAATGCCCTACGTGGATTTGACAAACGCATTTCAACAAGACGTTCAGCCTTAATTTCACTGGAGGGATTGTCTTCAAAATGTTGTCAAGGTTGCTTCAAAGCGTGTTCGCTAACCTCATCGAACCCATACCACTTAACGCAATGATTTCAGAAGTTATTGACGACTCTCCCTCAAAGGTTATTCCTTTTCCTGCACAAAAATGAGTACAGCTGTAAAACATATCGCATTATGCACCCTGAATAAATCGAATCCATAAAGCTCAAACAGTGTCCGAGCGGTTACGGTCACTGAGTACTGGTAGTACGACCCAGGTAATTAAACTAATTGCATGGCTGACTTTCGTAATTTTTTACATGTGTAAGGTAAATACGAGCCAGTTTCCGTTGGAAAGTTCTCTACGGTGTCTTCCGTCCGCTTAGGTACATAACCCTCGTATGCTTTTCCATAATCATGACACAAAAGTACGCAACGGTTTTTTGCAGTTAGAAGAGCCCGCAGATTCTGCAAATTCCAAACATCACCAATCTCTACCCTGAAAAGTTATCTCTTTTTACTGCGGGGGGGGGGAAGGAGAAACGTATTTTTATGTAGCATCGCACCGTATGCATTGAAGATATAAAAAAATTTAATGTATTTTTTTTACGGAATGCTCTGCACCTACATATAAATAATATTTTAAGACAGTTAATGCACTTTCATATATCTTGCTACCCTAAATATTTTAAGCAGTGTATAATGTAACCTCTTTCGGAGATTTTCCAGCTGATTATGAGACAACATCGTTCTATAAGTGGAATCAAATTTTAGCAGATATAACACAGGCTTATGACATCGCTAGCAAGCAACATTAAACAAATGTTTTAAAAGAAAAAATACTACACTTATGTCCATAAATTAAGAATAACTCAGAATCACACGGAAATCGAACTCTAAATTAAAAATTTCATCTGAAGAACTATCCCACACATCTTCAAGAATAATATGCAAATTACAGGAAGCCCTCAGATGACGCCGATATTACGTTACAATGGCGAGAGTGTAAGAGAACTGTATATAAGGAATGGAAGCAAAGAAGCAAAATTGTTTACAAGCGTTCTGTAAGCCGCTCAGTGCCACAATCGAATAGTCAAGACACAGATGACGCATGTGGATGATTTTTTATGTGTTAGAATTATCGGCCGCCTGGAATGTGGGCGTACTCAGATGGAACTATCCGAGGAACTTGGAATAGCCCAAAGTGTCATCTTCAGGATTTGACAACGATTCCAGAATAATGGAAATGTCAGTAGACGTTACAGTACAACAAATCGCCCCGAAGTTACAAAGCCGAATGAGGACAGGTACTTGGCAGTAACTGCCAAAAGAAGCATATTGATCGCAGCATCAGACTTGTCTCGTCAGCTATCTTCAGTTATGGGCACGACAGTTTCAAGGCAAACCGTGTACAGACGTTTGGAACAGATTGGTCTGTAGGCTCGCTGGCTTGTCAGATGTGTTCCACTCACGGCAACTCACTGTCGTCAGCGGTTAGCTTGGAGTAGCGAACATGCAATGTGGGCACCCTCACAATTGGTTTGTGTGACGTTTTCCGACTAGCCCAGCTTTAGCTTGCATTTTGATTCACGTCGGACTTTCATAGGGAGAACTCCAGATACACGTTACCACCAACATAACATCACTGAATGACACCGTTACGGTGGTGCAGGATTGCTCGTTTGAGGTGGAATTATACTGGGCTCCAGAACACATCTACGTGTTCAGATCGGAACCATGACAGGTCAGATTTATGGAGACATCATTCTGGAACAACATGTACGTTTGTTTATGGGTGCCATGGGCGCAGAATTCGTGTTTATGGAGGACAACGCCCGTCCTCACCGTGCAAACATTGTAAATCCAAGGATATCACCCGTATGGAATGGCCCGCATTTTCATCTGACTTGAATCCGATACAGCATGTGTGGGACATACTTGGCCGACTAATAGCAGCCCGTCAAGCACCTCCTGCATGTGTACCAGAACTTCGGAGAGCATGATCAGCTCGATAATTTAATACTCAGCATGCCTAGACATTGTACTGACAGTATTTCATCGTCTGGGAGACATACAATGTATCAACCATCATACCAAACATGTAATGTTAAATTTTTGTAAGAGATATTTTTTGTAACTGCTTCCGAAAGCAAAAATCGTAATTTTTCTGAATGGTATTATACATGCGCCATCTTTTTTGTTCTTTAGCTTTTGTTTTGTAGAGATATTACGTATTTTTTAAAGCAGGAAAGATGAAAAATGAGCAATGCCCTCGTCGGGACTCGAACCACTGACCTCTCGAATACGCGCCGAGTATGCTGACCACTACACCACGAAGGCATGCTAAGAACGCGGGAAATGGGTTTTATGAATAATTCACGTTTGCTTTGTTTCTGAGCCTTTATTTGCCGGCACTTAATTTATGGCCATGAGTGTATTAAGTTGGTTCTGTTGCACTTTTTTCTTTATAACAATATTTTACAAGAAACGGAACACAAAAGAATTGTTCTTTCACTATATATAACGTAAAGAAGACACAAAAATATTTTGTTCTATTTACGATATTACTGTATTCTTACCATAAGTAATTTTCATACTGTTACAAGCAAAATGGAAGCATATTTTTAATAGCCTTGAAACAACAATGCTTTTATTAGAACAAAAGTGAATGTCTACAATACTTACATACTTTTTACATGTTTTCGAAATTTAGAATTTTTTAAACAAACATGGCAGTAGACTATTCGAAATAATAAAAACTGCGAAAGGTACCAGCTGCATACGGCAAATAAGCACTGAAGAGAAAAATGGCAACATGTACTGCTACTGTGGAATGTAGTTTTTCGTGAGAATGTGCTTCTTAGATTGGAATTCCAAAGGACAAAAGAAGGAATATTTTTTAGGATATTTATGTATAAGCAGATTTTTAAGCCTTTGAGAAACAAAAAAACTCCAACACCTAAAAAATCTTGTAGAAATATTTCTTCATTTTCTTTCATTATATGTATGTAAAAATTCTTTCATTAACTCTAGTCTGGAAGTATTACGCATTGTCTTTCTTTTTTTTTTTTGAACGCAGAGCAAAATTAAATATTTATTCTCAGCGACGAATGTGCAAGGACCTCATCCTGGATTATAAAAATGATACTTTTGTATAAATTTCATGAATCAATCAAATAATTAATTAAGAGTTTAAGAATGTGTAAGAACACAGCTTCCATTATTGTTTTCGAAATATGAAATACTTGATAGCAGTGAAAATTTCTGTGAAAACATGGTATTCAACGTAAATATTTAGGCGAAGTGATAGGTGTGTGACAACCTAAAATTTCTACTGAAATTAATGGAACTGACTTCATTAAGAATAAAAGGTAAAACTTTTTTGTAGCTTCTACATGCTGCCAATATTTGGATCTGTTTTCTGGTGCAAACTCTGACTGGTCATCAAGCAGCTCCAGAGTCTCCTCGTAGCCTTTGTCATGCAATAATGGAGAACATGTCTGGTCATAGCAAATGAGCTCAGTTTGTGATCGTAGTTACAAGCGCTGTGCATTCAGGTAGTGACTTTTGCGTTCATGGGACGCAGCTTCAGAGCAAAAACATGCCTAATCCGGCTCCTTAACATCATTAGCGAATTCGTCCATCATGAAGATAAAATTCGTTGTTTGAGCACATACCGTAATTCATAGACTTTGCATATGTCCAAGAGGATACTAGAAGTACGTTTTGGTGAGCCATTTTGTCCATCTCCATGTCGAGACACGAGGCAAGTGAATAACATGCGTTTGAGTGCGCAAAGTAATTTGGGGTAATAATAGCTTCATTCTTATGAAATTCTGTTCGATTCTCTATGTATCCCATCTCTAAAAATTAATGGCTTCCACTTTCAGATTCACTTTCAGGCTGACACTTTCAGATTGCCACTTCTTTCTTGTATCATCTTCTGAAGCAAGAAACTCGCTTGGATGTTCCACGTAATTTGTGATTATAAAGGCATCTTTGTTACTAAACCAATAACGAATACCTTATTGCTGAGTATATGATTTTGAATGAATATTAATTCCCTCGGGCTTTATTGGCAGAACTCCATAGAGTAAATAAGTTTATCTGTTATGAAGGCTAGTATTCCGGTACTTCAAGTAAAATCTATCGATTATTATCAGTTTGGGTTATGCGGGTCACAAAGCAGGCACGACTAAATTAATAATTATTTCCTAGTATTTGAGAACTCCTGGCATCAACAAATATAAATTAGTACCTAAATCTACCATCTATTTCACTGCAATGGGGATCAGGACTCAGGCTCGCTTTACTGGATATAGTTTTTTAACATTATTTGTCCAGTGGTACCATCTTTATTTTGTAAACAGACCGAACTGTTGCTGGAGAATTTTGTTTTGAAAATGTTAATGGTAATGTTTACCGATAGAACGCACCGTAAGCAAAGGCTGATATTCAGTTCTAATCCCGAGTCTCGATCCTTCTGATCCTCTCCCCAAATGGATAGTCTAAATTCACAGTTGTTTTATATTGAGGAACTCACAGTGGTATTGATTTAGTTAGCTTATAACGGCCTAATTAAGCATTTCTATTAACGTTTCAATGCATTAGTCTTAAAACTTTGTGGTCGTAACATGACGTCTCTACATTTAAGCCTAAAAAATGCTTCAGGGTGAAAGGCAGGTGACAGGTGACGGAGAACAAGGGCACCTGGCATCTAGCAGAGGTAAGCAGGTGCATGCCCCTCGTCCTCCATTATCCAGGGCATGTTGAAGAATTTAAGGATTTAGGTGAGAAACATACCCTTGTAGGGGTTAGGTGGCTGTACAATACAAAGCAGAGGATGAAAGCAGAAAGATTCATATCTTTTACGTCTTGCGCAGCTGCGTCAGAGCTCCCTGGAAGTACCTTTTGGTTGGCACCATAATTGTTACAAGAGCATTAAACAGCACAATCCAGCCCGTTGAGGCGTCACCACCAGAAGAAAAAAGGCCACCTTTTGCTGTGGATTATGTCACTATCAGGAGAACTAGTAGGCATAGCAAACCTACTTCGTAGTACCGCTTGCTTGTAGTTGTGGGGTTTTACTTATTTAATTCCAATGTTCCATCTTAAAACCCTACGAACGCTAACAAGCGAATAATCGCTTAATGGTGTGAACAAACACGTAAGACTTAAGAAGGTTAACTACCCTTTATTTCTCAGAATAAATACAATCAACTCCTAACTCAGAGTATACACAAAGCCTCCACTTGGGCTTGAACTTAAATAATAATGAATTTAAACTAAACTAAGCTTAAGTAGTAGTAGTAACGGAGGACGTGGGCACCATCCCTCCACCGTTAAGGTTAACCGGTAGTAACACCACATCCGCCCTTATCTAGAGTTGACCATTTGGAGCCACATGGGGGTCTCGCACGGAGCACCCAACAGACATGGTATGTTTCCCAGTGACCGCACCTAAATTACGTGTGATACGGTAGAGCAAATTTACACATAAATGCATACGGTGCTTGTGCGGTGGGTTGCAATTGTTAATACCATTACTGTGCATATATTTACATAGAAGTAACCAGCTAATTTCATGCATAACAGTCTTGCGAATTTCAGTATGGTACTGTTGGACAAATTTACACATAATAATGCATACAGTACTTGTCATTAAATAATTTTGACATATTCAATGCTGTGTGATGCAATCATGAATACCATTGAAGTACATAAAATATTTACATAGAAGTTACCTGCTAAATTCATGTATAACAGTCATGTGAATTTAAGTATGATACAGTTGAACAGATTTACACATATTAATGTTTACAGTACTTGTCAGTAAATAATTTTAACATAATAAATGCTGTGGGATGCAATCATGTATACCATTCGAGTACATATAAAATTTACTTAGGGTTACCTGCTGAATTCATTCAAAAAAGTCATGGGAATTTAAGTATGATACATTTGAACAAATTTACACTTAATAATGCATACAATACTTGTCATTGAATAATTTTGATATAATCAGTGCTGTAGGATGCAATTTTGATTACCATTAAAGTACATAATATATTTACATAGAATTTACCTGTTAAAAACATGCCTAACAATCATGCGAATTTACGGTTGAAAAAATTTACACATGATGTTGCATACAGTACTACTAATTAAGTTGTGTTACTAATTAAGAATTATTTTAACATAGCGTTGTGGGTTGTAAACATGAATACCATTAATGTACATATAATATTTATACAGAGCTATCTGTTAAATTCATGGAAAAAAGTCTTCGTACGTGTCCCAGCGTCACTCACCGAAATTATGTATGATACGGTTGAACAGTTTAACACTTAATAATGCATACAGTTCTTGTCGTTATATAGCAGAAACGAAGCGATTTATCCGATGTCCAAAAGGGCATGATCATTGGCTTTCGGGCCAAGGGTGGAAGCATTTCCGAAACGGCTGAGTTTGTGAACTGTTCGCGTGCCGCCGTGGTAAAAGTGTACCGTGCATGGCAAAATGGGACTGTCCAAAATCAGCGACGTGGCAAATGTGGTGCACCACGGGCCATAGATGACAGAGGCGAACGACGGTTGCGGAGATGCGTTCGGGCAGATAGACGGGCTACCGTTGAGCAACTGACCACCAAAATGAACCAAGGGGCTACCAAAAGTGTCTCCCAAAGTACTATTCAGCGAACATTGCTGCGTCTGGGCCTCCGAAGCAGACGCCTGGTTCGTGCACCTATGCTGACTGCTGTTCATCGACGGCGAAGGCTAGAATTTGCACGCCAGTACAGCAGCTGGACGTCCACTGAGTGGCGACAGGTTGCGTTTTCGGATGAATCGCGTTTTATGCTCCATCGGACAGATGGACGTTGGCGTATAAGGCGTGAAACCTCTGAAAGGAACCACCCTGCAACCATTGCCGGAACGGTCCAAGCTGGAGGCGGGAGCATTATGGTCTGGGGAATGTTTTCCTGGCATTCTCTAGGTTCACTGATCATTGTGGAAGGCACAATGGATCAATACAAGTACGCATCTGTCCTTGCGGACCATGTTCACCCCTACATGCGCATTGTTTTTCCTCAGGATGATGGCATCTTCCAGCAGGACAATGCGAGGTGCCATACAGCTGCCAGTGTACGTGCGTGGTTCGAAGAGCACCAGGATGAGTTTACCGTCCTCCCCTGGCCAGCAAACTCACCTGACTTAAACCCAATCGAGCATCTGTGAGACCATCTCGATCGAGTTGTTCGCGCCATGGATCCTCAACCGCGTAATCTAGCGCAGCTGGCCACGGCATTAGAGTCGGCATGGCTCAACATCCCAGAGAACACCTTCAGGGACCTATGTGACTCTCTTCCTGCACGTCTCGCAGCAGTCCGCTCTGCGAAAGGTGGTTATTCTGGCTTTTGACAGATGGTCACATTAATGTGACTGGACTGTGTATTAATGTACATATAATATTTACACAGAGTTATCTGCTAAATTCATGCAAAACAGTCTTGGTACGTGTCCCAGCGTCACTCACCGAAATTATGTATGATACGGTTGAACAGTTTAACACTTAATAATGCATACAGTTCATGTCATTACATATGAAAATTTGTACATTTTTAATGCTGTAGGTTGCAATCATGATTGCGATTATTCGTATGTATGAAACATTAAGCAGCTTGATTTCGTGAAGTTACTTATGCAGCTTGACACAATTATATGCCAAGTGTCATAAGTTTTGACATGATAGTAGTGATTTCACGTATTGCCGGCTTGTGCTTGACTAGGAAATTGCAGAAGGCCTGACGATCCGTTATTGGAATGGCGATATGATGCTCCTCTGTAAGGGGACATGTAGTGACATAATGGTCTGCCGTACCCTCTTCACCACACCCTCTTCACGTCAGTACTGGTTATTGCAAATCGATGGAAGTACTGTGAAAAGGAGCCGTGACCCGATATATAACGGACCAAGAGAGGATTGCCAATGTGTCTTTGCAAATCCACCCTTGGTTTGAAGTAGAAAGTTCTTCTTCCAGTCAAGCTATTCGACCATTCTTGCTGCCATTTTTTGCAGACAATTTGTCGTATAGACGTTTTCAGGTACGAGGTAGGCCATGGGATATGTACTGTAGTAATATTGCTCCCAGTGGCAGCTTCTTTTGCCAGGCTATCTGCTAACTCATTGCCATTTATACCTATATGTGCTTTTATCCACTTAATTATATACTGGCAATGAGCATTTTCTCTTAGACATTTCTGGATGTCTGCAATCAACGGGGCTGTGTGTTCTACATTGCCAATTGCCTGCATAGATGATAGGCTATCCGCAAGTATGAAGGCTTTTTGAATTTTATTAGTCATGAGATATCGTATTGCCTCATAGATAGCGAGTGCTTCGCTTTGGAAAACGCTGTTTCGAGTGCTGAGCTGTCTTAGCCATTGGTACACGAGCTGTTGCTGGTCATTGAGCACGCAGAAGGTGCTGCCTACTTTCTCATCTATGCGGGAACCATCTGTGTAGATTGAGACAAAGCTGGGTGGTGCCAGGTTATCTGGGTTCTTAGTGAAGGGTATTCCAATACCTTTAAGTGCTGGGTGGATTTGGAGATGAGGAGTCTTACTCTCAAACTGTTCTTGAGAGAATGTGACATCGTCATAGGTGAGAGAGAGTTTTAATTAAGTAACCTGTTGCGTGACTGCTTCTTCCTCTATCCGAAGGTGAAGGGGTATTACTCCTGCCAGAACGTTCAGTGCATCGGTTGATGTTGTCCTGAAGGCCCTGGTAATAGAAAGCAGGAAGGGCCTCTGTAGTGCGGTAAGATGCCGTACTTTCCTCCCCTGCATGGGGAAGGCCCAGATGGCCGCTCCATATGAAACCATCTTCTCGACAACAGTCAGATATAACGCTTTTTGTATGTGCGAATTAATTCCCCATTGGGATCCGTATTGCATTTGAAAATGCTATGCGATAATAGTGACCCTCCCTTCTTTGCGATGAGTAATATCTGGCATTTATTCTCTGCTATTTGGAGCTTTTGTCTGTTGCACTGTCGGTAGAATAAATTGCAGACTTCATTGGAGTTAGCCTCCAGTTCTCTTCGAGTACGTCCCTTGACAAGTAGGGCAACGTCATCAGCATATGCGACGATGGAGGAGTGCGTTGGCAGAAGGAAATTTAAGACCGAGTTGAATGTAATGTTTCACAAGTGGGGCCCTGCACAGGACCCCTGTGGACAACCTCTGGACTGCTGACGCTTGTAAATTCCACTGTCGTGTGCTATCAGGAGGCATCGATCAGTGAGGTAATGACGTAAAGTAAGGAAAATATTCCTTGGGCACTGAACTGACCTGAGTGCTTCTAATATTGACGGCCACCACAGCATATCAAATGCACTTTTCAGGTCAATACTGATCAGGGCAGTATGATAACCGTAATTGCGATTATCGAGAATGGCTTTGTGTATTTCATTGAGTGCATGTAGCGTCGAAGAGCCTGTACGAAATCCGTATTGCTGAGGGTGTACATGATGGCCTATTTCTAATTGGTATCGTAAGCGATTCCTTAAGCATTTCTCATATATTTTACCTAAAGCCGAGAGAAGGCAGATCGGTCTACAAGAAGATGTATCTGCCGGATCTCGGTCCTTCTTTAAAAACAAAAAGAACTGGCCGATCTTGAAGGCTCTCGGAAATGTACCTGTGTGCAGCAGTTTATTGAAGAAAGCAAGAAAAAGGGCAGGGATGTTCTTATTGTTGTCTTGATGATCTGATAGCTAATTCCGTCTGGCCCTTGAGCCTTTTTATTAGGGAGAAATTTCAGAACTTGAATAATCTCCTGTAAGGTGAATTCTGGATCGTCTGCAGTGGTCGGAATGGCATTGTTACTGCGTAATGATCTGTGATATGCAGTGTCGTCAGATTCGTCGTCCTGGCTGAACACTTGATCTAGGATGTTTTCCAGCGTGGTTTTAGTGGAGTCTATCGTTATGTCAGGCTGCGCTGTTGGTATGAATTGTAGTTGCACTGGTCTGAATAGCTTGTTGGTGGCGATTTTATGGTGCAAGCCGTAAGGTTCTTTTGTTTTAGTGCAGAATTTCTGCCAAGAATAATCTTGGCTTTTATAATTAGGCGTTTGTAGAGGGCGCGCTCTTTTTGGAAGATTTGTAGGGTGTTGCTCTGAATTTCATTACGCCTTTCTTGTTTTAATCTGCGGCGAAGCGCACGACATTGCTTCTTCTGAATGGTAAGCTATTGATTCCACCAGTTTGTAGCATTAAGTTTCTTTTTGGAGCGCATAGGTAAGAGTTCTTCGCAGGTATCATGTAGGGTAGTCATGATGGCGTCCGTTCCTGATTCCATTTCACTTTGTGTGGAGGCACTTTCCAAGACTGGAGTTACATTGCGTAGTCTGTCGTAAATTTTCCTTGAGAACTGATGTAGCTTATTGGAAGGCAGGTTATAACGTTTAACAATTTCTATATGTGTTTGGCATTTGATGC
>KK120609.1:1007211-1025921 GCA_000611955.2 Stegodyphus mimosarum | reverse complement strand
AATTTCATGTTATTTGCATACTTCCTTCAGGGTGTTGCATTTACGGTGGCCAGCAGTGTATATCGTTGCTGTATTTTTAACATTCCCCCAAATTCAACTGATTTTTTATCAAAAAACTATCTAGGTTTTCAAAAGATTGTTTCGTTAAGCTTGTTAAAATATGATGATACAATGATTTATTTTATTTATTAATATACTCCCTAAATTTTTCAACGGATATATTAATCTTATTTAAAGTGGCAAAGATGCTTTCTAAATAGGCTACAAGCTGCAAATACGTGCCATCATATAATTTTGGAGAATAATTATTTTTCTTTCATGTAAAAAAGTTACAAATTTTAGGTGTTTATCATTCCTGCCCATAGAGTATTAAAAAGTTACTTCGAAATTTCATTTTGATTTGAAAAACCTCTATGAACCTCTAAAATTGGAATGTGGTTCTAACTTGCAGATTTTCTTTTTAATTTCCAGAACCCCTAAAGTTGAATAGAAGCCCAGGGTTCCACGGAACAGAATTTGAGAACCACTGTTTTAGAGTCATGAGTTCACTTATTTGTTGCCATTCACATAATACGATTTATTTGTGAATCATGGCCATAATTTTAATTATTATGCTTGAAACTAGGTAACTTTATTTATCGGAAATAAAGTAGATTACTGAGAAAACAAAAATTTCCTTGAGCATTTCTTAAGAAATAAATCTTTCTCCAAATTTACTTAAGAAATAATTATCGTCCTAAGGAATTTGCCTTATCTTTTGTAATTATTGTATTTACCTAACTTACTGAAGAATATCCTACCTCTAAAAAGTTATATTGCCTTCGAATTTTGTTAGCAAATGACGGAAGATTTCAGATTACAAAAGATGAAGCATTACGGAATCTAAAATATACGCTAAAATCCTGGAATATTAAGTTGTTTGTTTAAATTTTTCTATCTTCTAAGCTTTACTTTAAAATACTTGTAATTTTATCTTAATTACATGTATTAAATAACAGTGTATATAATTATTTTTTTAGTTACACAATTTTTGTCAATTAAATATAATATAAAGATTTGTTCATAACGTTCTTTGTTAACAAAAGCTTCTAAGTACTCTTCTTGCATTTCAAGCTTGAAAGCATATGTAGATGTTGTTTACACTTTAGCACAATTACAAAATAGAATTAGCTGGGACGCGCTACAAATTAGATTTATAGCAGGTACTAAAATAATAATTTTACATTCAGTATCAAAAGTCAACTCGTACTTCATTAATACTTCAAAGGATTTAGAATAACATTTTTTCCCAGCTGCAATATTGCTTAATCCAAAGCAATTACTTTTATTCATTTGAAATAGAACTGTAATGTAGAGTGTTCAGTCAATTAACAAAAAACATACTTATTCGGAAGTATTCACAATAAATAGCGGTAAAATCCCATAATACTGGTAATTCGACTTAGATTTGATTCCAGGCAAACGGGCATGGGTTTTTGTAGTTTTTCTCATGCGTAATGTTGATACAAAGAGTTACCCATCCATGAAGGTCTCCCTCTATTTAAGCAGATAATCCTTGCTTGCTTTGCCATAATCAAATAAACTAAATCAATATAATTTCCACGTACATTTATTTTGGGGGCTAAATAAAATTTGAGAAGATACTTGAATTTTTTTTCGTACTAATCTAGCTCTGAAATTAACATTTAGGAGTTTTATCAGAAAATATATCATCAACAAAAGTCAGTATCAATTTAAAAAAGGAAAGTTTAGTTTACCGTAGATTTTGAATAAAACTATATCGATTTCAAGGGCAATCAGATGCAGGTCCATTTTTTTAGAAGCAAAAGTATTTTCTAAAAAAAAATACGTTTAATATTGGCGAGTTTCTTTTCTAATTTAATAGCAAATTGTTTTAAAACTAAAAAGCATCATTTGTAACTTTCGTAGATTGCATAAGAGGATTGAAATCATTTGTTTAGATTACAGCTGGCTTATGTTTTGAGAGCATTTGTTATTTCGTCGACCGTGTTTTGAATCATATTAATAATAAGATAAGAGCACATCCGATAAGCAAAGATGGAACATAGAATAAAAATAAAAATATGCATTTTGCCTTTCACTTTTCTAAACTTTCAGTGTAAAGCTATTTTAAAAAACTGATTATTCATAAAGTTATATATCGCAATATGCCGCTTAAAAAGAGGATATTGTCAATTGATCTATCGAAATAAAGATTTTTAAATTCTTTATTTTCTCTTACACGTGACTGGAGAATAGGCAGGAAAAGGTACTCAGGAGCTATCTGTCTCAGAAAGCTATCTTTGTAAACAACTTTCGGTACCTAACGCATTATCACGTCGACCTTGAAACTCTATCCAAGCACAGCGATTTAGCTCCACTTACGGATAAGCGTGACTCACTCATATGCCCAGCATATTCATAACATCTGCGCTTTCATTTGATGTCAACCCGACTAGCTCTGGATAGACCAGGTTTTATTTTTATGAACAAGGAAGAACAATTAACTGTTATTGGATTTTTTTTTAAAAAAAAGCGATTAAAATTTGGAATCTGCCTTCTAAAGAAAAGCACACAGTGGATTGTTTTGAAAGTTATAAGATACTACCGTCAAAATATCTGCATTAGCGGATACGATATGGTCAGCTGAATATGGCCGACAAAATAGCAATAGATTAGAACAACCACCTGTAGGAAGTTGTGCTCATAGCGTTCTAAACAGAGCTTCTGGTAAAATCTGAGATAGCATAGTTTGAGATACAAAATAGCAGAAATCTGAGATACAAAACAGCAGATAGAATCTGAGAGACAAAATAAACAGAAACCCATGGAAGCCTTTTTACGAAGAGGATAAACAAAATGGTGAAATACTGGTTGTTTATTAAATAAAGAGACCCAATTCCTTCAGAATTTCGTAGGAATAGTTGCCGCAACTTTGGTGGGACTTCAGCCAACCCGCATTGTTCAATGTTCGCCAACTTTCACGGTTGACGGAATAATATGTAAGTACCTAACTTTCGTTAAGAAAGAGGTCTATTTAATCAAATGCAACAGTAAGCGCGAACGCTGTCCAAAAAGATGACTTTTTGAGAGAAACTAGCTCGTATTCACTGCACACATTGGAAAAGTCATGAAAACTCGCATACAGTCGACCCAACTTACTTTGGGATTTGAACTTTCGTGATTACTTTGGGCTAAATAACAACACTTGTTCATTCGTCTTATCTACTCCGCCAGTGGTGGTCAGAGAAAGATTTACATATTCACATTACGCAATCGGTAAAATCATGAAAATATTATACATTGAACTTGTTCAGTCGCCAATCCACTACCATTTACCCAGCCATCGTTTTTGACGCTAACTTTCTTGCTGTATTCTGGGAATTGTACGCATCATATTAAATTCATTCAAGTGGAATTTTAAGTTGCATATTATTTTATATATTTCTGGTAACATAACAAAATTATACACTTAATATTCTGCGAAGTTTTCAAGTGTGTGCGTGTGCTAATTAATTACAATGTTTCTAACAAAATTATTCATAACTGAATGATGAGGGAAAAAATCGTAATATATTTCCCACTGCTTTCATTTTTCTTATTTAATGTCTGTGAAAGTTTTCCCTGTTTTTAATTGTTCTTTTTTTGGGCATCTCTAAGAAATTCAGAGTCTGAAAATTTTATCAATCGATACGTTTTGTAAATGAAACACAATCTTTGAACACAACACTCAGATAAACACTGTACTAAATTATTCAATTTTTAATAAAAATTACTTAACCGAAATTGAATCGCTGACACACAGCTGAATTTTTGTTTCAAGTGCACTAAGCAATTTAAATAATTCACTTGTATAAAATTATCTGTTGACAGAGCAATTACTGCTTTCTCCTATATTAAAGCCTCAGCTCAGATGCTTTCCAAAAAATTCTCAACTGGAGATTTAATTGCATTTTTACGGTTTTTAGTGAATAGAATTCCACATTCGTCTCCTAAAGTGAACTAGGCCAAAACTTATTTAATTCTGAAAAATTGAGTTACCACAGTGGCTTCACATAAACTCTTGAACAAAAGATAATGAATTTAAGTGTATCTTCATTCCGAATATTTCAAACAAATATTTTATTTCAATAATATTTATTAATTTCTAAATAAAACTAGACTATACTTGCAATACTCTTTAAGTAAACGTAGATTAATTTCAATCGTAAAATTTATTTTTTGTTTACGTTTAAGGCGGCTTGTTTATTAGATGGAGTATTTGCCTTGTAATTCAAATATCTGTAAGTAATAATTTTTACAAGAATGAATTTCGTTATTGTGGAAAATTTCTGCTAAGATTTAAAGATACACAGAGTAAAAAGATCTCAGTTGTTGCTTTGAACGTAAAACTAAAATAAATCATGTTAAGTAAACTCGGAATAGCTCATCATTTGGCAACTGATATGATGATATTAATTGAGATTCTTACAATTCAAATATCTAAAATGAAAGAGGCATGAAAGTAAATGCCAAAACTGGTCTGACATGTAGATATTTAGACAATCAAGTACTATTTTATTCTTTGTCCTGTAGAAGCTAACCTTCACTGTCGAAAACAAACATTAAGCACTATTTTCCCTCTAGTTCAAGAAAAATAGTTACAGGTTTTTCCTTTACAAATCAATAAACCTTTTAGTTCTGGATGAAAATCTTTAACATAATATAAATGAATGACTAAAAAATGTCGCATACATTATAATGATATTATTCTTTGTAGGTAATTCCCAAAAATAAACAAAGAAATTGTCCATCCACTTCAGTATTCAGGATTACCTTTCTGTTCACGATGTAACCGTATCCTATCTATCTGAAATGTCTTCACTTACCAGTTCATGGGTTCCGCTTCGATTGATGCCACTTAGAAGGATCTGAGCTTCGAATGGGTTTCTAAAGTAGAATCGCTTTGTCGTTATAAGAGCTCACGACCACTTTGCCACTGAAGTCATTGACCGATCATTCCTAATACATACTTGTAAATCAGTCTATCAAATGCTCCCACGAAAAGTGTCTCCACGTCTGTTCATTCCTAGATTAAGTGAAAGACAATAAGTGATATGAAAATTGTTATTTATCTTCTTACCTATTACTGTGTACTATTCTTACCCTAGTTCTTCCTTCATTTAAATGCTATTTATTAAATTTTACTGCATAAAATCAGATTCCTTTAGTTTTAATTAAATCCTCATTTTACATTCTCCGAACATTTGAAGGTCACGTGATTTTGTTAACTGTTTCATGTATTTTTTTGTATGACTTACTGTTCCTTTTTATATTTTGAAAGCGTACAAGGCAAAATATATGTACATATTTTGTTTGCATATCTTATAATTTATTTTTGATATAGTTTGTGTCATTTCCATATCATTTGAGGATTTCAAGCTCAGTCTGGTATCCTTTTTAAAGTCATGAGTAAATTTTTATCGTACATTATTTTAGCAATATAGGGATTTATACATACATTGTCAAAATTACAATAAATTCCTAAAACAACGAAGCATTAAATCAGAAAAGACTAAAATTGTTTTCTGAGCCAGAAATTTCTACTATAAAATTTCAACAAATAAGCCTCACAAGTTATTGATAGGTATCATTAACATCTCTAATTAAAATTTCCAAAATATTAGGTTTTTATCTAATGTTAACCAGCTAAATATTCAATCTTATTACGCTTCAACCTCGCCAGAGTGTTCCTTACTTGAGAGGAACACTCTGATCACTACATTAAATGAACAATATCTGCCACAGTCCAAGTCTTGGTGTGTGATTCCGGGGAAAAATCTCCATCCTTTTTATTACTCCATACATACTATTTGTGAAACTTTGTTACATTCTTTAAAGTTTCCTCTCTAAACTTACTCGTCTTCTTAAAGAGTTTCCTTCCAGTTGAAGGATCATTCCTTTTAGAAGCGCTGCAGCAAAATCCGAAATTTGTCAGTTCGTTTTATTGGCTTGAATAAACATATGATCCCTAAACTCAGACATATGTATATTCAGACTATGAAAAACGCAAGGCCACCCTACCCTCCACTATTTTAAGTGAAAATTGATTTTGGACTCTTTAAAGTACACTGCTATCACGGAAGCCATCAAATTTATTAGTCATTAATCCGGCTTGATCAAAGACGGAAAATTGGTGCCGATAGTGGTTTTTGATAGCTTGCAGAAGCACATTGTTCAGCACAATAAACACGTAAGCTTTACTTCAAACAAAGTCTGTTTTTCTTGCTAAACTAACTAGTCTGAATATATGTTGCAGTTTGCTATGCTCTCGACCATGTGCTGAACGCCACGACTTAGACATATAACATCCCTGCCATACCGGAATCCATGCTATGAATATGTTCAAAAGAATCCTATTTTCGAACTTTAGAAACTGTAATAACCTTTTATGTCCGTAATAACCCATAGAAACATCTTTAGTATATTTATCAAAGCTTATTATAACAATTTGTTCCCAGTGCTTACTATATTTATCTTACTATGTTTATCTGTTATTTTGTTACACCAAACCAGATGTTCAATTTAATTTGTGAATTTCAAATTATATTGAAACTATATTGTAATCTCTTCATGACCTAAATCATTATTTTTAATAAATACTGGATGCGGAGTGTACTGTGGGATTGCACCGTGTGCCATAATAGGTAAACTCTAGATCCTTTGGAAAGCTTCAGTTGCTCATTTCCTCAACCTTTCTTCGTAAACTCCTATAAAGCTTTCAAATTTTGTAAGAGTGAGTTAGTATGTGAAGTCATTACTAGTTGACCCATGGTACATCACTGGAGTCCCGCAACTTTTAACTGTACCTGTACTTGTTCCAAAATCCTTCTCCTAACCCTCTTGTTATATTTTCAGTTCCTGCCTACAAAGAAATTACTGGAAATGTACTGGCTAACAAGCTAGTGAAACAGACAACTAACAAAGTTCATAATGTAGACATCTCAGCTTCATGTTTCGACATCACATCTTAAGAGGACTACTCAGGAATTTATGCTCAATAATTTGCAGGAAAGACGGCTCACAGCAACTACGGGTCGCAGATTGTTTCTATTTTTCCTAAGGTGGCAATAAAACTGCACATCATTGAATCGATACTTCTTTAGATACGAACCGTTTCCTGCCTACTTGCATAGCTTCCGGCGCAGCGACACGAATCTTTGTGTTTGCGGTAGAGAAGAAAGAGCTGACCATTTCATATTTCACGGACTTCCCCCTAAAAGACTGCATCCACAAAATCGTCAGTATGGGCTGCTAATATTCATAGCAAAAAAACTGCAAGTAATCAGATTGACTCACAATTCTGTACTGTGCTACTACCTACTTAGCCATATTAGCCTATTCCAAATATGTCCATACTAGAAGTTCCCTTCAGTTCAGTCCTTCTCTGAATTTAGCACTTTTAATCATGTTCAGCTCTGTACTTATCTCTGTAAATGCTAATTTCCTTCTGTATCAGGTACATACATTTCCATATACTTTTTTCACATACCTTCTTTCTCTTAGGTCCGAATATGAGTATCATAATGCTATTGTTAAGCATATTTTCATTTTGTTTATTTGTATATCTGTAAATCTCTGTCTATTAGTAGATAGGCGCAATATGCTTTAGCTTAATCAAAGCCAGTTCTAAGCTCAGACATCAGTTTTCGTCTCGAAGAATGTACTTTTAATAATCCCCAAACTAAGCTCAAATAAATTTTGAAATGTTTTCAGTGCCTCATTTACTTCTGAACTTCGTTTAAAAAGAATGTCGAAACACTTCAGTCAAGTAACTTGATTTAAAGGACTTATTATTAATTTAAATCAAGAAAATAATTAATTTTAATGATAAAATTGATTAATTAACTAAAAATAATTAATGATTTATAAATGTTCTTAACTGAGTATATTGTCAAGGAATTGATCAATAAGAATGGAGTATTAATTTGGCTCGGACTGAATAAAATATAAAGGATACGTTAGCAGAGACTCACTGGAATCAAAATATAATGGATAAAATATAATGGGTAGACGTAGGTTTTGCATAATGCAATTTAATTTCTTATATAAGAATTTTTAGACTATAATTTTTCATACTTCAGGATAAAAGATAAATTCTACCAGCTACCTGCATCTAACTTCCATCTCGAAGTTCAAGTAATTAATTGCACTGTCTCGAGAAAACCGCATAAAACGTATAAACTAAAAATATTTTTATAAAATTCTTATTTTTAAAGATCGTTAAAGGCTTGTTTTAAGTTTAATCATGAAATACTAATTGCATTATTACATTGCTGTATTCCATGAATGTTTACGGTTAATATATCATCATTTATTTATTCTTCCCGCGAAATGTAATTAATACATTGAAGAACTTACCACCATTATATAGAATTTATTAATTTTATTATGATTATTATTTTCTGCTTCATGCATTTATCAAAATTTAATTCTTTACTGATAACTTTAGACATGTCTTTAATTTAATCAATTTTCTCATAAAAATAATCCTTATTCGTTTCAAAACAAGTTATTAATTATGTATAAATAAGCATGTAAAAAATTAATTTTCTTATCCTTTTTAAACATGATCTTATCGGCTTTTTTAATGTTTTTAAGAAAGTGGTAGAAAAGAAACTAAATTTCTGATAATAAATCAGTTTGTAAGGTTACCTTCTTCCTTTTTTTACTAAAGGTAACTTTATTCTGCGACGTTTATACGAAATTTTACTGAACGCTGCTTCGCGCTTACAAAAGTTGATTTATTACGCCGTTTTGCTTTTACGAATGTCATAAATTAACAGGCGTTTAGATTTTGAAAAAAAAATCTTACTGTTTTTCCGAAAAATAGGGAAAATCGAAAATATTGTTTAAGGTTTCTTTTATGTTATATTTGAAGAAAGACGTGACTTTATCCTGAAAGGCCACACAAGTTCAAGACAAAATTTAGTTTAAAGCTTTGATTACCCACGAAGACCTGCACTAGCAAAGCTAGGTATCAATCCAGGCATCCAACCATTGCCGTATTTCAGAACGTTTGCATTTGCCTGGCTAAACTATAAATAAGCCTCAATGTTGTAGAAAGTAAATAGAGCTACTGCAGTTTTAACTCTCTGATAGATGCAAGTGACTATCTGCTCTCCCGTAGTCTCTTATATTTCCCTCTGAATCTCCGAAGACTGAGCATACTACTCCATCGTCGTTACCATCACCTCCAAGACTTAGTCCTCTTGATCCTAACTTTGGAATTCCGGAAAAAGAAACTGTGCTATTGTTATTTGTTCGACATCATTTCTATTTATTTGTGCATACATTATTTATATTTATTTATTTTCAGATTATTTAGTGTCATTTCCATTTATTTACACTATGTTGTTTTTATTTTTTATATGCGTATTTATGTAAGTTTTGCTTTTAATATTATTTTAGGTTTAATGCATTATTCTACATGATTTGAAAAGATTATTTGAGAATTATTTAATTTGAATAAACAGTTATTTTATGTTTGACATCTGTACTGTCACTTCTGTCTTTCCGTTTTCCTGCCAGAAGGCAAATGAGTTCGCTTGTATTTAAAGGTAGGTTCTGAGATTGTTTAGTTAGAGCGTATTCTGGCATTCGTAGTCACGTTACTATATTTGTTTCCCTAGGTAAGAATTCTTGGCTTCGGCCTTGCATTAGATTGCCGATAGCTGAATTCAAGCCGGTAAACTTCTGAAACAATTTCCCGTTAAATTCTTTGCTTAGCCTTTGGCTATTAGTTATTTAAATTTATTTTTAATATTTGACTTACTACTGTAAGTTTATTTCCTTAAGCTTCTAAACCCCAGAAGTGCTTTCTGTTCATCTTATTTAGTTCAAACTAAAGGGTCTTTAGCCCTTCCCAAGGTTCTATTGTACTTAGCGATAAGTCGCTTTATGTCTATATAGAGTTAAATGCTTTGTATGTTAGCAAAGAAAGTCTAACTTTAAAATTTTATTTATGTTTTCTTTTTCTCCTAGGAGTTGAACTGGCAACGCTCAACTTTGTCCCTATATAAATGAACGGCTGCAGCTAAAACAAAGCAGTATTAAGAAGAGGTACAATGAAGGATTCCCATGGTCATCTTTTGACAGCTGCCCCATTTATGTTCTTATATTTATTTTAATTATGCTCGTAGATATGCATACGTAATACGCATATCTGCAACCTTCACGTTCATGCATTCCGCTAGAAATCGGCATAGGGAATGACAACTTTCGCCAGCAGAGGGCTTTTATCTCCCATCAGCAGAACCTTGTACCACGTCTTAACGCGCCATTTGGGCAAATACCCATTACAAAAATCTACTTATTTCCTTCTCCCTCTACCAACATTTGTGCATTTTGCCAGATACATTTGAATCCCCTGTATATGTATATATATATATCTATATATATCTTCATGGTGTTGAATTTTCAATCTCTGGTAGGGTATGCATATTATATATGTATATAATACACATACATACATACATACACTGCCTGAATCCAGAATTTCTAGAAAATGTTCCAGAAGACACGTGTGATTGAACAGATGCCTGTACGACGACATCGTACGCAGTTCCGGCAAATGGACTACTTTACACGGAGTCGAATTGTAGGTCAAAGTATAGTTAGTTGGTCTTAACGTCGTGTCGCTACTGAAGCGTATGTAGTTGTATCCACTAGCCATAGAATTTGGTCTAGATGGATCGATGAAGGAAATGTTAATAGTCGCAAAATACCACGTTCCCCTAGTGGTACTACAGAATGTACAAGTCAAAACATATGGAGAAAACGATGGCGGCCCCGCAGTCCACTACTATGGACATTTTGCGCAATGCGCAAAGAGCTTTGGAGGCTCCAATATCTGGAAGAACAGTTTTCCAAAGCTGGCTGAGAGCGGCTTGCACACAAGCTGTCCTTTGCGAGGACTGCAATTAACGCCAAACGTCAACGCGAAAGACTGTGATAGCGTCGTCAACCAGCCTGCGACGAACTCTGCACAAGTGCTAGCGGCACTCATGCCCTTACACATCCAAGCGGAACTTGAGGCCACTTATACACGAATTATTCATCTAAGAAAAGACGCCTCATTCGGCAATTCTATGTTTAGCCTAACGCAATATGAGCACCCATGTAATACACTGAACACACATCCAGCTCTCAAAGGCCTCGGTATACATGTCGACATCTCAAGAACACAACGCACTCTAAGACCAAACACACGACATACCAAAACAGAGCTCTACACTGACTGGTCGAAATATGAAGATGGAGTTGGAAGCGCCTTTCTCCGCGTACAGGCTGGCAGGGTACACGAATGGAAAGGGTCCCTGAACCCCTACAACAGCATTTTTCAGGCTGAGGCGGTGGCCATTACGAGCGCCACTCAGTATGTCATTAACAACGACTTAAAATGTCAAGCTGTTCACTGATAGCATGTCTGCCCTGTACGCATTAAGCAATCACAACCACACTTCCCGGCTTATAGCCAACCTTCAGAGGACTTTACAAAACTACCCACAAGTTCACATCGACATGATCTGGGTCAAAGCCCATGAAGGTAATGTCGGGAACGAAGCGGGAGACACTCTTGCGAAGTAGGCGGGCAAGAACAACAATGCCAGAGAAGTTACTTTACCGGACCCCCTTCATGCAAAATGACAGCAAGATTGGGAACAAGGACAGACTGGCCGAAAAACTTTTTAATTTTACTCGAAAGTCTCCACTGAGCGTTTAATGGCCATCTCGCCAATCGTATGTTTTATAACGGGACATGATCCCTTCCCAAGCTATTACTATCGATACAGTATTTCCAACACAGACAACTGTGTATGCGGGGACGAAGGGTTCCCGGACCATTATCTCTTTCAATGCCCGTTGACGACGAACTACCACCTGCCGCAACCTGCAAACAACCTCACGGCCTTTCGCAAATTCCTGGCCAAGAACAGAGCAGCCATGCACAAAATACGCAAAATTATTCATACAATAGCGGCTTATGGCCAAGACATTTGCCTGCCACAGTAACGCAATGCAAATCTACACGTAAGTCATTATATATGTCATCCGGACTTATAACAACACACCAGTATTTGTGCCCTAGTCTATATGCGCCCATTAATTAGTGACTAGTGACAATAGTTAGCGTCTACATGCTATAAGTGTTGTACTCAGTGTACTAATGTTTGGCTGTTATGCTACTATATGTGTAATGTTATATCTAATATTTGTATATTGCATAGATATTGTAGTGTGCCATTGTTTTTAAGTTACGAGTAAGAGCTGCATTCAGTGTATTATATCTGATTATATTATCATCTGTATAATATTCAACCTATTAAGCTAATATTAGTAATATGGCCACTGTATTGTGCTACTGTATGATGAAATATCTTACTGTAATACTGCATAATGATGTAATCATGCCGCGGTATTGTGCTACTGTTCAATCATATAACTGCTGTGGTATTAGTTACCCTTGCTATTGTACTACAGCTATTCCATAATTTTGAACTGTACTTCATCATCTCTTCTGATTGTTTATAAATAACACATATATCTGATGACGCTGCAAATCAACAGTGTCAGCGTATTTGTAAGCATGCACAATTGTCAGCGTTTGTGTATTTGCTTTTTAATGCATATCGGTATTTGCTATTTTCTCATGTGTATTTGCCTATCTGCGTTTGTATCGTATAACTGCCTTTGTTAGTATCTGTAAATATTACTGTTTATACCTGTAAATATTAGTGTGAGCGTATTTGCGAATATTGTGTATCTGCCGCAGCATTGTGCATATGTAAGCGTTGCACTGCAAGCACCTATGTCGGTGAACTGCATGTATAACATTATTAATGGATCATTATCCTCAGCATTTCTATATTAGCATTTCATATACCTTGGCATTTTTAAAATTAGCAATATTTTCATAGTAGAAAGACATGTATAGCTATTGCCTTCCTGTTCTCGATTTTATACAATAATATATTTGATGTAAATGTGAGCACAAAAGTGTGAGCGTTTTTGTAAGCATGGGCATCTGTCAGCACTTGTGTTTTTGCTTTTTAATGCGTATGTGTATTTGCGTAATTGTAATGCGTAACTGCGTATTTGCTTTTGTAAGTATCATGCACCTGTAAGTATTAGTGACAGTGCATTTGTAAATATCGTGTATTTGTGCATGAGTATTCGCGTATTTGCGATTGTATTGTGTACTTGCTATTGCAGGAATTGTATACCTGTAAGTATTATTATCAGCGTATCTGTAAATATCGTGTATTTACTCCAGTATTGTGCATCCGTATTGTATTGCAAGCACCTGTGTCGGTGTATTCTAAGAATAACGTTATTATTTTATGAACATCACCAGCATTCCTGTAAGAGCATAGCATTATTTACAGAATAGGAATTTATCTATCAATTTATGTATCAACATTCATAGCTATTGTCCTCCTGTTCCCTATTTTATACAATAATATATTCGACATAACTGTAAACACAACGGTGTCAACGTTTTTGTAAGCATATGCATATGTCAGCATTCGTGCATATGATTTTTAATGTATATGTGTATGTATATGTTTTGAATGTATATGTGTAATTGCGTATTTGCGTTTGCATTGCAAATCTCCTTTTGTAAGTATCGTGCACCTGTAAGTGATAGTGTCAGCATATTTGTAAATATCATGTATTTGCGCATGTGTACTTGCGTGTTCACGACTGTATGGCGTACTTGCTTTTGTAGGAATTGTGTACTTGTAGGTATTAATATTAGTGATCTGTAAATATGGTGTATCTGCTCCAGTCTTGCGCATTTGTAAGTGCTGTACTGCAAGTACCGCATCGGTGTATTGCAAGATTTTCTATAGTAACATATTCTATATATTAGCATATTATAAGTGTCTGTAAGTAAATCGTATGTATGTAATGCGCTAACATTTGCCTCTGTAAAGTTATGATTCACATAGTTAGATATCAAGAGCATGTCTCCCAAATCAGTATGTGCTGTTTATGTATGTTATGTTTGCGTAACTGTTATTGCTTTTGCTAGTGTATGTCCACATGTTCTTTCTTAACGTCTCCTCTCTCTTCTACTGTTCCTCACTTTGATTACTCTCAAACTTTTCTCTTCCCTTTCGCAACTCCCTTCTTTTCCTTCTCTCTCTATGTTTCTCTCCTATATTTGCTTATGTTTATATGTATTTATGTACAATCACAGCCACCTATGTAAAGCTGAAACCGCCCCTCTACACCACTGTAACCTCCATGTTTTAAATAATAAGGAACTCCCGGTGCAGCCTCCTGGGGCTCCAGGTAGTTGTGACTTCTAGATAGGGGAGGACGCGGGACACATGCCTGCTTACCTATGTTAGACACCAGGCGTTCCCGTACTCCGTCACCTGTCGTCAACCAGCCACTTGTAGATCTGAATGGTACGATGTGGTATTCAGAGTCGGGGATATAGAGCCAATCCGACTACTGTTGCTGAACGTCACATCATCAGTGTGGCATAATGGCTTGTGGTGCCGTCATTCATGATAGCAGGTCACCCCTGTTATCCACACTGATAGCACGATAATATGCTGATGAAGTGCTGCGGCCGGTTGTGCTACCTTACCTTCAGAGACTTTAAAACTGTATTTTGCAGTAACAAGGCGACTCAGCATTCATTAGCTGACAAACCTTGAAGCATGTCCCATTGCTTCCTTGGCCTGCTATATCCCCTGATCTTTTGCCGATCGAGCATAACTAGAACGTGATTGGTCATCATTTGTCTACTCTACCACAGTTATCAGAGAACAAACTTTGGACGACGGTTCAGAGCATAAGGGCTTCCATCCCTCAGGATCCTCAATTAATATAACATACTAGCCAATCCTTCATGGTATTGTATTTCTTATGTCGAGCAGTCTGTGTGTGCATATATACTTATTTCTATTTTTGTTTTCTTTGCAATGCTTTCAATATTGCAAAAAATTTTACTTGTACTACCTTTGGGTGCGACTTTCTTCGAGATACATAACAGTTAGGACCTTCGTAGGAAAGAAACTGTAAACTTGCATTTAAACTCCACTTTTATCTTTTTCTTTAAAAACTTTTCATTTTTTGCGAGCCTGCAGCAATTGCGCGTTTAGTCTATTAGTTTCTAAAATTTGTAATGTAATATGTAATCTTTCAAGAAAATGTCTTCTGACTTTTGAGAAATATATTACATGTACATATAAATATATATAACTCAAAAGACATATTATATATCTTCTTTGCAAAAATTATTTTAAAAGACATTTGTAAAAGAAAAGGTAAAAAGATATAAAATGTACTAGAGTTCGACTCATAGTTAATCTCTTTCATTCAAAGCTCCAAAACAGAACTTGTCAAGGGGAAAATGTTCTGAAGCTTTAAATTAAGTCATTTAACTGGACAAATTTAAAGCAGCAATAGCTCCTTAATTCTCTCTCTCTATTCTAAAAATAATAATGCCTTTTTCTGGACTGTGGCATTTCTAGTTCAATCCATACACACGACTTAATAACACTGATGAGGTAACTAAATCGAAACTTAAACTGACACTTCCTCTTAATGAACTGCCATGTTGGGTAAGTGGGCACTTTTGCTTCTACCTATGTTCTCGCTAAGACACTTTCTTTGTTTCTTTCCACAGACAGCGAGGCAGCCGATCCACTGGGATAACACAAAGTTATAGCTAGATGATTACAACTTAACTCAGTGTTTCTCAACCTTTTTGGACCAAACGCCCCCTTTGTAAGACCCGCTTCTTAATTCGCCCCCCTATAAATTTTAACAGATAAAAATTGTACGATAATCCCTAATATAAGGTAAATTTGGCTTACATTAGTCGTTAGTAAGATACATCCAAAGAATTTTGAAAGGAACAATAGTAGAATAACATTTATTAGTTAGAAATTTAATTTAATTTACAAAAAAAGTAAGGTACATAAAGTAATGTGTTTTACTTTTAACATAACAAAGAAATAATAAACTAAATGAAATTTTAATGAGAACCTTGAGGTTGGTGATCTTGACAAAGTTTAATAATATTGGGTTCTAATTTTGACAGATATAATCGTAAGTCACCTTGTTGGGAAATGTTGAGGCGATTTCTTTGCTTAGTCAGCATTTGAGAAACCGCACTAAAACCCTTTTCCACTAGGTATGACGTTGGAAATGCCACGATTAATAGTCTTATTTCTATCCATAGTCTCTGAAATGTGTTAGTACTGCTAATTTTTATCCAAAATTTTTCTAAAGTACTATGTTCCAATGAATGTTTCGCTTCTACATTTGCCTGCAAATCTATTAATATTTCTTGAATGTGCGAAGGAGCATTAGTAGGATCAGCACTAAATGGATTAATAACCCAATCAGGAATATTTTCAACATCTTTAAACCGAAGTTTCATATCTACAATTAGGCTTTCCAAATGCTTATAATAAACTGCAATATTTTCGTCCTGTACAATTATATTACTTAAACAGGGAAATAAAGAAAAATCTTTTCTACCCATGTTATTTTTATAGAGACTTAATTTATTTATAAAACCAATAATTAAACTTTTCACTTTAATTATGGTCACATTGTTTCCTTGCAGTTTCAAAAGTAATTCATTTATTTTTGCATATATATCTGCCAAATAAGCTATGTCACTCTTTAAAACAGATATCTCCATTGGAAAATTATAATTTGTTGATTCTAAATAACTAATGACTGTATCAAATAGGTTGAACATTCTTCTGAGGCAACTTCCTTTAGATAGCCACCTGACCTCCGTGTGCAATAATAGGCGCTCATATTCTTCATCATTTTCATGGCAAAGTTGCCGAAATAATCTATCATTAAGTGGGTGTGCTTTTATTTTGTTAATTATTGATTTTACTAAATTCATTGTTTCATGTAATCTCCCGCCAATGGATTTGGCAACCAAGTGTTGCCTATGAATTATACAATGAATTGTAAAGATATTTGGATTTTCTTCCTTCAACATGGTTATAAAACCACGATGACGTCCTACCATCGAAGGGGCACCATCCGTTGCACAGGCCAATATATTTTTCAAAGGAATTTGTTTTTCATCAAAATACGTTTTAAAACATTCATATATTGATGTGCCTTTCGTATCAGTGACTAAATGTCTGCAGAATAACATTTCTTCGATGATTTTTGAATCCTTTATGTACCTAACATAAGCCATTAATATTGCATCACTATCCCGTACACTACTCTCATCCAACTGTATAGTGAACTCTCGTGTTTGGAGATCCGCAGTTAGTTGATTTTCAACATCATTGGCCATTTCATTAATCCTTCTTGATATGGTATCATTACTTAATGGAATCATTGACAAAATATTGGCTGGATCTGCTGAAGTCATGGTAAGAACTTCCTTTATAACCGGTAATAATAATTTCTCTCCAATATTATGAGGTTTCGCATTTTGAGCTATTATACGTGAAATCTTATATGACACCTCCAATCCCTTATTTATATTTGTGGTTGCTGTTTTGAATACATTGATTATTTTATTTCTTTTGGTAAACATCGTTTTTAAATTTTCGAAATATTCAATGTCTTTGTCCTGCTTGTCGGGATGTTTTCTTTTTAAATGTTCAATCATCCGGGATGGTTTCATTGCTTCATTAGAAAATACCTGATTGCACAGCAAACACATTGGAAGTTGGCTATTTTGTGGCGAAGAAATAAAATTAAACTTTACATATTCAACAGAATATTGCCGGCATTTCTTTTTCTGGGACATTTTTAGAGGTTGATCTATAATTCAAATTTAAAAAAAATCAGTTTTAAATATATAAAAAATAAGTAAAATTGAAAATATTTATTTACTCAATGGGTAGAGGAGAACTGTCATATGCGTACCACTTAATTTCAAATGTGATTTATATATTATTTAGTAATAATTTATAGGAATATTATAATTTGAAACCAATCTATAACTACCGAAGTTGCTAATTGACCACAATTTTTTAATTATTATTGATAAATATTTGTGATATAATCATTTTTCCAAGACAATGCATACAGTATGCTTTCGGATACCGGTATCCTAAAGCGTATCTATATGAAAATAGTACTTCTTGAATAAGTTTATATGTAAGTAAACCATTTTATTCACAAAAATATATCTTATAAAGAAAGCTCAGAAAACTCATCTGATTTCTTCAATCTCTTACAATTCACAACAAAACAATTATTGTAACGGAATTTTTTTCTACTTTATCGATTTAATTAGAACTTACAATATAAAGCCTTTGTTTAGAAATAAATAATCCAATACGCATTAGGTGACCAGTATGCATATGGCAACTCTCTCCTATAAGTAATAATTCACTTACCTATGATATACGGAACAAAATGAAATACGTTTATTTTAAAAATAATGCAAATATCATATATGGCGAGAGCACAACAGATCACATTAAAATTCAAATTTAATAATACTCATTACTGACTGCTCGACTAAATGATTGAAATCGTTGCACACGCAAAGCGAATCTAAGACATGCGCACTAGGGATTGCAATACCGGACTGTACGATGCAACTTTGTATTCACATTCCAATTAATTTTGCCCGTTAGGGAGACATATAAAACATTGAATATACATTGTAGCAATTAAATACCAAAGGATAACAATATTGTTTTACAAAA
>KK120609.1:958806-1005164 GCA_000611955.2 Stegodyphus mimosarum | reverse complement strand
TATTTATATATATATATATATAATCAAATATATATTGAGAAAGTTGTCCAATTTTCTATTCGTTGTTGAGAGAAAACTAGAAAACTAGTACAAAAATCTGCGCGTAGTGTTGCGAAATTTATTCCATCTAACATGGGAAATGAAATGAGAGAATTACTTAAGGATCCTAAGAACCATGATCCCCTACCCATTTTTATTTTTATGAACTTGCAAATTTATAATACACATTTTTGAACAGAAAAAGCAAAGCAAGTTAAAATACTAAAAAAGAGTGAAAACCAAAGTTAATCTTTTTATTTAAAGCTCTAAACAGAACTTGTCAAGGGAAAAGTGTCCTGAAGCTTTAAACAAAGTCAATTAACTGAACAAAAAATCGAGTTTCATTCCGATCAGCCCACTCAGACCTCTATCGTCAATTAGCACTATTATTTTTAACTCTAAACAATTTTTTTATACAATGATTCAATAAATCTATACGTATTTGAGACACTCATTGAATTAGTCTCTTTTCCCTACTCGTTTTGTTGTCCGAACACAAATAGAAACGAATAATACATTTAATGCCGAAATAAATTTTATAATCAAAGGAAAAGGTTGGACTAATTACAGTCGAAAGACATATTTATAAACAAGGGAAAAAATAGAAATAAAAATAAAAAAAATAATAATAAAAATGAAACACTGTACAAAGTACAATGCAAAGCTCAAATTTTTTATCAAAAAATTTGATTGTCAAATGTAAACGCTAAATAAGGGCCAGGTTCGAATGCGCACTAAAACTGAAAATGCTTTTTGCTAAAGTAAAAGGAAAGGAGAAAGAAATGCGACTTTTTGAGGTGAATTTAGTAAAAATATTACATTTGGAGGGGTTTTCCACAAACAAATTATAATGTAAAAACTAATTATAATGAAAAAACACTGCCAACCTGAAGGTGCTCATTTCCAAATTGTGAAAGTAGTAATGCTACGGGGTTTCCTAAAAAGATTAACTTTGGTTTTCATTGTCTTTTAGTATTTTAACGTTTTCTTTTGCTTTTTCTGTTGAAAAATTTATATTATAAATTTGCAAGTTAATAAATATGACGACACATATACATATATATATCAATAACGATAATTACTTAGTTTGTTGGTTGCATTTTCGCTTTTAATTATTCCTTTTTGATAATTCCATTTTAAATATACTAATGAGTAAATTCATTTCAAAGGAATTCTAACTACTTTTCAAAAAGAGATAATGTATAAAATAATCTACGAAAAATAAGTTATTATTTTATCACTTTGCAGCTTTAGCTCAAGTATTAGGCAATTTATTACAAATAATTACCTTGTTTACTTATATATATATATACGTGTGTGTGCATGTGTGTGTGTGTGTGTGCGTGTGTACATGCGTGCGTGTGTGTGCGCGAGCGATTGCGTGTGCGTGTGTGTAATAATTTAGATGATACAATGAAAGAACCAGTTACGCAGCAGCCGTAGTGGGCACGATGATGGCGTTACAATGTGTAACGACGCAGCTTGGCCAAACACTAAGGGGACTAAACGCGCCCCACAATTTTATATACACAATTATATCTTAAATAATGGAGAATACAGATACGCGGAGAGACGTGGGTTAATTTAGGATGAACAAGCATAGAAAGAAGGAAGCGCATTTCGCAGCTGGAATATTTATAGCTCGCAAATTCTTTGCTTGAATACTGGACAGAAATTGGACAAGAGTTTTCGCAATGCGGATGGTTGCAGATAAATAACGTGTAATGAAGGAGGGGTGCAGTGTTTCTAAATTAGGAATTTAAAAGTCTCTTGCCATTTAAATTAGAAGTTTGTTCTAATTTAGTTAGTTATATGTTAATAATTTTCTTCATACCTTTATATCTTACACATTCCTACCCCCTTCACGGAGAAAATGTTTCGCCCTTTTGAGAAAAAAGCATTAGAGAAAACGAAGAGTAATTTTGTGGAATAAATATAGTTCCAAAGACAAAGAAAATGAATGGTTTCAAGGGCATAGTGTTAAGGTTTCACATTGCCCCGTTATTTGGTTCATAAACTTCCTCATACCTGTATATATAAAAACACAAAAAATGTCATTTAGAAATATTAAACAAAATATGAAATAATCTGTAAATTAAATTTAGAGTATAGTTTGAAAGTCTCTAAACTATGAGTTCGTAAAGTTCATGCAACATTTTCACCAAACAGTATAAAAATTTGGAGTCTGATTTTTTTTTTCCGTGAAACAGTTGAAAAGGTGCACAGTACTTAAAATGTCATTTGAATATACAAACAACGTTCTTAGTTCTAATGTTTTGAAAGTCTTCATAAAACCTATGGTAATCAATGCAAACCAAAACGTTTCTAGTATACATCCATAAAATTCATTAGAACTGAAGGGATTGTATTTGAATTGAAATTAAAAATTCAAAGGACTATTGCCAAATGTTTAGCTGTTTGCTAGTAATTATATTTTTCCTAATAATCATATATTATTTGTTAGTGTGATATTTCCATGCGCTGCTTGAAAAACTGCATAGTGTAACTTCCGGCAGTCGTAATGGCTGAGGGTGAAGAGATCAAGACGAAGCTAACAAAACTGAATTTGAAGAATAACCATCTTTGTTTTTACGCATATCAAATCATTTCTTTAAAGACAAGATAGCTCTAAATCATAGTTAAATAAGATAATCTTTATGTACATGAGTTAAAAGACTACGACGTTATCTTAGACAAGTAAGCATAGCAGCGCAGAGATGTTTGCAGGATAGGAGTTAAAAAAAAGGAAGTAATGACGAAATTGCTCGCGAAGCAGCATTTAAACCAGGCAGGTATATATGTACAGCTAAACTGCAATTGGTTAGTTTTAGGTTTTAGTTCCCTTTGAAAGAAGTGTTATGTAGTTTGGAAAGATCTCGAACTTGTGAGAAAAGATGAACTTAAGGGGAGAACATCAAATTTAGAATAGTCAATTTTGAGGTTGTCAATTATTTCTTAGCTTAGCTATCTTATTTTATTATATCTTTTATATATATATATATATATTATGTATGATTAACGCTTCAAATTCATTGTATGTATTCTTTTATGTATGATTAACGCTTCAAATTCATTGGTATATTGCAATATGCATGTCAAGGGGATTTTAAAAATGTCGTTCCCTATTTTATTATAGCTTGGTTTTAATATATTTTAAAGTTCTGTAGTGCATAATTAAATCTGATATAAAAAGAAAAATTTCAGTTATTCTTAATAAAGTTAGTAATAAGTTTAGATCAGTTCAATATAACAACATCAACAAGTGGCTTAGTAGAAAAGAACATTGGACAATGGGAGTGTCTTGAGATTCTGTTTCCAGTGATTTAGAACAGCGTTTCTTAAACTATGGGTCGCGACCCCAAATGGGGTCCCAAATCGAAATTTTGGGGTCACGAAAATCAGTTCGATAGTTGAATTTAAAGAAACTGGCATTCATAAAACTTTTAAAGAAGTTACATTAATTGACATTAATATGATTAGGCTTATAAAGACTCATCATTGACATTACTGTGATTAGGCTCATTAATTGGTATTAATGAGATTAATTACCTGTTATATAAAGTGCAAAAGGAATTTGTAAAGCTATCTAGCGATTCAAACCTAAAACATTTCACAAAAATCCTTGTTGAATTATGGATCGGAGTTAGAACTAGATTTCTCGTTATTTCTGAAACGGCATTAAACGTTCTTGTCTCATGCAGCACCACATATTTTTATAAAACTACTTTCTCAGCTTTAACGCTAATTAAAACCAAATATCGTTCAATGTTGAAACATACTGAAGATGCTTTATGTCCAGCAGTGTAAAATATCCCACCAACTTTAATTTTTTGTGCAGCAGAATACGAGCACATTTGTCTCATTAGAATTTTCTTCAATTTTTGTTTGCTTAAAACAAATCCTAAAATACTTTTTATATGTATATTGTTTACGAAAGAAATTATTTGCGGAAGATATTTATTTTTGTAACTTTATTTTATATTTAATATCTGGGGTCGCGAAAAAAATCTCAGGGATTAAAAGGGGTCGCGAATGAAAAAAAAGTTTAAGAAGCCCTGAATAAGACTGATGGCTGATTTGCATTGCTTCCCAGGCGTAAAGTGAATAAGAACTAGTTTTTTTTAAAACATTATGCATGAAGATATCTCTTCGAAAATAAATACCTATTTTTTGGTTTGGTATCGTAAATATACTACTCGAGCAAGAAACTGAAGTAGTATTAATCAACAAACTAATAACTTATTAATTTTATAAACATACAATGAATTGCATTAAATAAAGTTTTATAAAGAAATTAAATCTATTTTATGTTTAGCACATTATGAATTTAAGACGTATAAAAACCCGTCTTTCTCATTTGTGCAATTTAAAGAATAATTTTTCGTCCATGGCTTTTCTTTTCGAATTGATATTTTAGATTAGGCAAGATATAGCGAATAATATAAATTTGACGCCTCCTTAAAATTTTGTGAACCCATAATTTGAATTTCTAACCAAGAAATTTACAGCTACAATATGATAAGATTCTTTCTTACTCCTTTGACGTAAAGCGTTATATGCACGTTTGTGCCAAAACCGTTACATTTATATATTGCAATTTTGTCTGCGACATTCACGTCCGATAATGAATGGCAGTAATAATCTCTTTAGCCTCGACAATCATTCATATAATTACATTAATAGTAACGGCCTTTGACCTCGCGAGCCTGCACGCCATGCCACTATGTCAGTCAGTAAGCGTTAAACACAGTTCTTACATTAAAAAGAAATAACTAAAATAAATACGGAAGCTTAAATGTTCCAGAGAGCGGGAGAGAAATGGGGGAAAACTCATAAAAAGTCCCTAATAAGGCAGATTGCGTGTTTCGCCTGTTCGGATGCAATCTGAACACCAGGTGGCGGTGACGAACGGCCTTAGCGAAGAGTCCGTTCTGGTGGTATGTCTGGCTAATAAATCGTACCCTACTAAAAATAAAAAATAATAAAAAAAGGCCACCACATTTGGCGAGAGATGAATTTTTTCGACTGGTTTTATTTCCAATTTATTCAAGAGGTAATGGTATTTCGAATATACGCAGGAGTAAAAGAAGGAGGAAGTCCCAAGACTTTTATGACTTGAGCTTCAAACGTTTTCAACATCAGTGCTTAATGATATTATAACTCGGGTAATTTGAAGTCTCTGTGTGGAAGTTCAGCCACGGATGTTAAACTGCCTAAGTTAAAGATTTTTGGTTACTTTTTTTTATATTGCGTCTTGGATCTGTTAGCGGTTTTCACATTAGACAATCTGAGACTTTTATATCTCTTCTATCATAGTTTCTCACATCTACTTAACAATTTTTTTACGGAACTTATCGTAAAGCGAGTGTTTATTATGCTCATTAATATTTATTGCCAATTCCAATGTTTTTATCTATATATTTGTGACTTAACATAATCAGACATAAAATTATTTCAGCGCATGAAGAGATGGGTTTCTTGCCTCCAAGATATTTTTTCTTCCTCGTACCTTCCTCGTGTTTCTTTCTTTCTTTTACCTCCTCCAAACAGAAAATTCTGCTAGCGATGTGATAGGAATATATCTTTTGATTACTTTTGTGATCAAAACACTTAATTCTTTTAAATAAGAATTATCTGAGGTTGGTACTTCGGAGTATCACAAAAATTTGCACATAACATATTATAACAATTAAAAATGAATGTTTTAATGTATCATTATAGTTAATTTTTTTATTATTATTATGGTATGTTAAAACATATCTAATTGTAAAAATTAGTATATAAGTTAGCATTATTATCATAGTACTTTTTATAATTAACATAGTAAGTTAGTAACTTTAAGTGCTATGAAACATACAGTAATTAAAAGTGTTAGCTTTTATGAAAATATTTTAGGTGAAAAATACGATTATGACAGTTTTAGCTATTGTGGTTATGTTTATATTGTCTAGTTTGGTAACACAATTAGTATTTATGTTAATTATCATAGTAGATTTGGTAATATTTTAACTACTATGATATGTAAAAACATATCTAATTGTAAAAATCATCATATTAGTTAACATTATCACAGTAATTAGTAATTTTTTAAATACTATTTTTACTATACCAAAAACACATAGTAGTTATATAAGGTAGCTATATATGGTATTTTCTCCCTCCTTTCTGCATACCTTCGTGGTGTAACGGTAGCAAACTCGGCGCATATTCGAGAGGTCCAGGTTCGAGTCCCGGCGACGGCATTGCTCATTTTTCCTGTCTTCTACTTCAAAAAAAACCTAATAACTCTGCAGTTAAAACACTGTATTAAAACTAAAATTACATACGGCATTAAAAATGCCTAGTAGTTAAAAATATTAACTCTTGTAAAAAGAGGTAGAATATATTATAGTAGCTAATATAAAATATTAGCTGTCATTATATCATTAAATATTAGTTGTTACGACAGTTTTACTGTTATGGTTACATTGACTTTTTTGATAATATAGCTAATATTTATAATAGTTATCATAATAGAATTAATAATATTTAACTACCGTAATATGGCTAAAAATATTTAATGCTATGAAAAGAGTTAAAATACATCATAATAATTTAAATATACATCATTTTGTTATAAACATATATGATAATAATTAAAATATTTAACTATTACAAATTTTGCTGTATTTAACTGTTATAATACGTGATATTTTGAAATATCCGTAAAAATCTCATGACTTCCTACATTTTGTACTACAACCAATCGAAAATTTAAGTATTTTTACAAAAATATAATCTTGTTTACCCAGTAAGTAGGCAATATGAAATTGTATCTAATACTGTTTTGATTTATATTAAGCTGATAATATTTTATAATTACCTCCTTTTGCCGTAAAAGAAATAAAATAAAATATAGCTTTAACCATGGATTGCCTTTGACGTTTGTTGATTTTATGCAATATGAAATCCTAGAACCATATTTTAAAACATAATCTTACAGACTCACATTTCACTTTCAGAAAGCTTAAAATACGAGTTTCAAAACTATTTCCCATCGATTTACTTGAGAAATCTTCAGCCATTTGTTTCCTTGTTTCTAAACTATCTTGAGAATGTTGAAACAACTTTTTTTCAAGCCGCGTAGAGAATTTTTAAACCGTTACACGAGAAGGAGATGAAAGCGAAGTATACCACGTAAAATAATGTTTTTCTGAAACATCCAAAACCTTAAAGCGTACGTACCAAAGATTGGTCTAAGACAGAGTTTCTTAAACTATGGGTTGCGAACCCAAATAGGATCGTGAATCGAAATTTTGGGGTCGCGAAAATTCAACTCGATTGTTGAATTTAAAGAAACTACATTCATTAGAATTTTTAAAGAAATTACATTAGTTGACATTAATAAGACAATTTAAAGACATTACATTAATTGATATTAATAAAATTAATTACCTGTTATATAAAGTGTAAAAGGAATTTGTAGAGCTATTTAGCGATTCAAACTTAAAACTTTACATTAATTGACATCAATGAGATTAGACTTTAAAAGACATTACATTAATTGATATTAATAAAATTAATTACCTATTATATAAATTGCAAAAGGAATTTGTAGAGCTAGCTAGCGATTCAAACTTAAAACTTGAGTTTTCACAAAAATCATTGATGGATTCTGGATCGGAGTTAGAACTAGATTTCTCTCTATTTCTGAAATGGCATTAAATGTTCTCTCATTCAGCACCACATATTTTTATGAAACTACTTTTTCAGCTTTAAAGCTAATTAAAGCAAAATACCGTTCAACGTTGAAACATGTTAAAGATGCTTATGTCCGCAATCTCAAGCCTCGCACCAACATTTAATTTGTTATGCAGCAGGAAACAAGCGTATCTGTCTCATTAGTATTTTCTTTAATTTTTGTAGATCGGTAGATCGGCAGTCGGGTATAGAAGTCTACGGCTTATTTGGCCTTTACTCCCATGTTTCACATTTCTTTTCATGGTCTCGAAAATTCTGAATTCGTAAAATTCCGCTAGTCGCATAGACTTCGATGATGGCGAGAATTACATGGCATAATAGCGATCTTCGTAGTACAGCAATTATTATGATAAGGCAATTAATCGTGAGTCAGGGGTGCACCTTCTAAGGAAACAATCGAAAAAATAAAGAAAAGTTTGAATCTTTTACAATAAAAGTTCATGTGAACCAAAAAACATGTAATACAGTACATAAGCAAATTAAGAAATAAAATGAAGAATATTTACAAGTCCCAGATTATTTTTTTTAAATAAGAGATCGACTGGGGGCGAATTCACGATTCCGTGGGTAAACTAGACTAAGCTCGCTCATCTATGGAGAGTGGATTTTATGGTTGTTTGCTTAAAATAAATCCTAAAACTACTTCTTTTTGTATGTATATTGTTTACCAAAGAAGTAAATTATTTATAGGAGGATATTTATTTTTAGTCCAAAGGGGCTTTGTCCCTGAAGGACTACTGTTTTCGTTTTGCGATTTTGCGTTAATCCACTATATACGGCTGCATTACTTTTCAAATTCCTGTCACCAAATGTTATCGCCCTGTATTATATTTAAAGAAATTAAATAATGAAGAATCTGTATAAATGTATGTACATTTCTCCAAATGTGATAAAACAAAGGTACCTAGAGCCATCTAATTTTGAATAACGTACGTTTCCACCCGAATATCTGGAGGCCCAAATTTGGAATTTATTATCTATTTCACATTTTGTAAAACTTTAACGAATTTTTGATGAACAAACTCAACGATTTAAAAGAGAGCAATGGCAACATTCTACAGGGAGAAAAGACCTTTTTATCTCCAGTGCGCGGAACTGTGTATCGGAAATCCTAAACATATGCTCATTTTAAAATTCCATAGCTCTCAAATCCTTCAGTGGACCGATCGCGAAAATACTCGCTGACTGTGAAAAGCTTCCACTGATTCACTTTGTTGAATTCTCCATCCCTCAAGCTGACAAAAAAGAATTGAGCATAAGTTACTTGTACTTCTGCTGTCATAAAGTCAGGTACAATTTTAGAAGATTTAGCATCTTACGATCCTGGTCTGCTTTCTCAGTCAAGATGACAGCAAATCGAATTCTCAGAATTATGTGAGCTTAGAAAAACTTACTGATGAAATTATGCAATTTCTACATTTTATTCTGAATTGTCACAAACTTCTCTGATCCAAAATTAAAACAAGCAAAACTTTCGCATCACTTCCCAATGGAAAGACCATTCGAAACTTCACCATGCCAAAACTCAACCTCCAAGTAACAGATTAAGTCAACATTGTTTGATGGGATAGTTTCAATATCTCTGCTCCTCCACTATTCAGGAACATTACGGAGGAGGACATCAAAAATCTCTTAAAGACTAGACCATCGTTGCAACTGGATTTCTAAAGATTCTCTTGTCACAACCAGACTGTATAACGGCTCTAACCGAACATCTGAAAAAATGTGTGAGGTTGAAGCAAAAAAGGCCTTGATTATGATGACTCTCCTACCAAGACGTATTAGGCCAGAAGTTTTCAAAAAAACTAACTTTAAGGTGCATTCTTCTGAATAACAAAATTAAAAATGATAAATATTTACTACCGTTTATTTACTAAAAGTGAAAAGCAAAATAATCAGAAATTACAAAATATTGATATTTTATAAAAATTTTAAAAATTTTATATTTTTTTTTTTTTATAAATATTTTATAAAAAATTGTATTTTCTGAGCTTTTTTGCACAAAAAATAAATACTTTGAAATTATAGGTATTAAAACTTTTTCGTCTTTCTCAATAATAATAATTCGCATTAGGAAGTACTGGTTTAGTAGTTGACAAAAGTAGCAAAATTTCGCTATTTTTCAAAATTCTGAGAGCGATGTACAAACGAAAATGTACCTAACTAGAAACAAATTAACTAGAAACAGAAGTGTTGAAATAAAGCCTTTTTTCAATCATTTTTGATAGATAAGAGATAGGCAACTTTTTCGGGAAATTTCAATAGAAAAATATGAAAAAAAAGAGTTTTTCGGCCAACTCTACCACGCAGTTATACTGGGTGTCTGACGCATTAATCTCCCTAAACTGCAATTGCTTCGCTTTTTAACCTAATCTGAATTCTTTTAAAAGCCGATGGAAGTTCCAAAAATAAATTAAAAATAAACGCTATATACTTTTTGCTGTAAGACAGAGTTTCCAACAGCATTGTTGGTTTCTTCAGATTAAAATACTGAATAAAAACCTGATGACGAAAATTCCTGAAGCTTTATTAGAAAAGAAAATATATGAATAGATTCAAGGTTTTGGTATTTAAAATCTGCAATTTTTTCAGTCAGTAGAAGATTGGTTTTAAAACATTTTAGTCTCCATGATTAAGACAAAATGAAACTACAAGAAAAATTAACTTGTTGTCTTTAATTAAAGTAGGATGTTGTCACTCCTCTTTAAGAGGAATCGTTTCGTATGTTTAGGACTATTATTCCCTTAGACAAATGGCATTAACATTAATGACTCTGCTATCATTCAATCTAAAGTCACAATTCAGATGCACAGACTTCGGTTTTTGTTATACCAAAGTTATGCAACAATGAAAAGGTCTCTTTGCTCTCTCGCAGAAGGAATGATAATTCAGGGCAGCTTTCCTGAACATCCTTCGTGGAATCGTGAATTATTACTTACATTTGAAGGGAATCCATGCATAATTATATCCTTTAATTGAGAACTACGTGGTTATACAGATTTCCTTAAAAAATTAGACCAAATGAAAAAGAAGTCTTCAAAATTTATTGAGAAAAGTAACAGCTCTTACGAGTAAGACAAATAGCTTTAAATGGAGATATACTCCTTGTGTTAAGGCGAAATTCTCCTTTACATGCTAGGAATATTGCAGATTTCGGAAAACCCCCGCAGAACAAAGCCAAAGGGAATAATCATTGCAAAACAGATGACAGTCTTGATCCAACTGACTGCTTTTAGTCTCCTGTTTACAAGTTTTCTGAAGTGGGATAGTAGGCAGTTCTGGAAACTTCGAGGAAACCCTTTCCTAGGGATTCGAAAACCCGTTTTTCAGAACCACTGAATGGCAGTAATTTGACGAGAAATCTACATATATCGCCAGCTTGACAAGAAAAATTCTCGCCGAGGCTGAGTAAGTAGGAAGACCCATATATTTAATTATATTTGATCTATCCCTACTATTCAGACGTCAGGGGATTCAGAACGAAAAGATCCGCAGTATATGAAATAAACGCATGTGCTTACACAAAGGGGACACATACCCAAAACAAAATAATATATCCAATAAATAAATCTAAAATTACTACACAATAAAGTAAACAAGTAAATAATTAAAAGCAAGAATTTTCAAAACTAATACAACAAAGTGATCAGCTAAATATTTACATGCGATTAGTCTATTCGTCACGATCTGTTGCTTAGACTCTAGAGACTAGGATTCCGCTGTACCCTGATTAAGATAGGCTGACTGAGAGATTAACTACACAATCTAAGTTTTTAATAAAACTTAAATTTCATCGGCTCTGTGAGTTTTGTAGAATCCTGAATTAGCTTTGCAAAAATGTCAAAAATACAGATTGTTAGAATATCAGGTTTCTTTTAAAACCCATGGAAGTTAACAAAAATGTGAAAATGCTGAACACATTTCAGGATGTTTGTATTCATTACATTTCTCTTACTCCTTACATTTCCCTTATCGGAAGTTCTTTTTTTCAGGTGATTGGAAAGTCGGATGCAAGAACACAGCAGCAGGAAACTAACCGAAGCATTCTTTGCGAAAGGGCTGGATAATGATATATTGCTGTTTTTGAACTATGGCGAAAACGAAATGTTCTTTTTTCCTTTAAAGTAAGGCGTCATCTGTTATCGACAACGCCATGTATTTCTGAAAGTTTGCTATGTTTAGAATTACCATGGAAAAATCGGTTTAATTTCCAAGAAAACATGGACAGATTTAAAATGTCTGTTATTTAAATTCTTTCGAGACGGATATTTTGAACTTCACCCACATCCATTTGCACTTTTACTAAATTTATAATGTTTAGAAGCCATTACCGTATCATGAAAGATAACATTTGTTCCCTTCACTTACAAAATTAATAATTATTTGCATATTTTCTTCAGAGCAATGCATTTGTTTCAAATAATTAGATTAATTACCATTTAATTTTAAAAATTAAACTGTAAATTAGGGAGTATTAATTATCTTAGTGCATATTTTCTCAATATATGAAAACTGATTGTCCCAAAATAACGTAGTTACTTTTCTAACAATATTTTAATATGCATATTTTGTCCATCTAAATAAGGCATATTCAATAAAGTAGAAACATGCCTGTATTTATTTACATATGGAGTTAATGTCATTTACAATCATCCGATCGATCGGTTATTTGAGCTGGTTAAAATGCGTCTGGTTATATATCAGCAAAAAGTTCAGAATGTATTTAGATGTGAGACGCGAAACTTGTACTCTGAAACGTAATTTTATATAGTTCCGAAATTTCATATAAACTGTCTTCCTCTGTTCCGCTATCCTCACCTGCATCTAAAACACCTTTATTTCAAATTTGCTTCTTTTATTCATCCTAATTAAACTCTTGCGGCTGAAGGAACCTGCTCTGAAAGTGTATTATTTCTAATGGCAAAACAGCCTCCTTTCAATGAAAGGTGAGTTAATAGTCATAAACTTATGAAAAAGCAAGTGCGTCAACTGGGCTGCATAATAACGGAAATAAAAGTTACTGTTGTTTGTAACAGGTAATATTTTTCTTTACTTTTTTGCCGGAAACATTTAGCGTTGGAATAAACTTCTTAATAGTTAAAAACAAATAATATAATGCATAAGAATAAATAACTTTTCTTAAATATTCTTTTTAGCATCACGAAGGATTATTTTTATTTCCAGTTAACATAAATAAACTCCGTAGACACGATCATGTCTCAGAAACTGAAGGATGAAGAAAGAAAAGAATCTAGAACAAGCATTATCATATATGCGCCTTGACAAGTGTTGCTATTGCTTGGAACATAATACCTTTTATTTATCATCCACAAGCCCTCGCACGTATCTGGATCTCAGATTATTAACGATTGAGCAAAACAGAGTAGCTTTAATTTTTATCTGAAGTTTTATTATCCGTTATTGATCAACAAAAAGCGATTTCAAACCAATAAATGCCTATCTTAATAATTTAAATCCTTATTATATTTTTTGATAATTTAATTAAATGATTTAAATACATGTCATAAAATTATCCACAATTTTATATATTATAAATTTACATGAATGCTTTAATTTCGACCCAAATGATAATTTTTTAGCATTTGCAGCTTTACTGTAAGCAATGAAAAATGTTCGATTACTGCCAGTTGCGTAATAATGTATAATATTTTTTTTAAAATTATAAAGTTAAACTTCTCTGTGAAGTTCTTGATTCTAACCTGAACTTTCCAAATTGCATTTTATTATTCCCTCCCCTCTTTCATATGGAAACGGATTTTCCGAACCAACTGATTATCTGAATCCATCACGACTCCCTTCATTTCGGATAATCAAGGTTCTACTGTATATATTGTAATATATGATTAGATATAGCTTAATTGGCATGTTCCCATAGAGCAGCATTTATAATTTCGCTTCTAGTTAAGTAACACATACACTAACTTATGCACAACTCGGTTATAGTAAACATAAAGTGTCTGCAAAGTTCCTTCGTTGTAATCATTACTCATTATGCACATAATTAAATAAATTTATGAGGGAATATGATAAATTAAACTCGTTATGATTTATTTTGCTTACCACCTTTTATAGCAGTGCTTAATTGTGACGAAATTTTAAGTATTACTACGTAGGTTGTTTTAAAAAACATTTGAACTACTAAATGTTTCCTATTAAGATTTAAGCTTATGTTTCGACTTAGGAAAATTAATCAAACAAAGTAAGTTTTCAGATTATGCCAATTTTAGTCTTTCGATAAGTTTTAGTAAAAATACAGTAAATTCAGATCTTAATATATGCGTTTGTTACAAACAAAACACAACTTAATAAATTATTCTCTACTTAAAGACCTTTTTATGAAAAACAAAAGTTCTAAAGTATCCAAAATTGACCTGGAAACAAAATGTTTAGACTTACATAACTTATATCCCTTTCATTCGATGAAAAGATCCTAAAACTATCAATTTTATTAACGATCATCAGCAATTATAATAACTAATTCAATTGTTGAAAACTAAATTTAGGTGGAAAAAATTCAAATTTTAGCCTTTCTACAAAGAAAATTTGAAACGTGTGGGTTTGTACAAATATATTCTCTCAGCGTAAGGCAAATCTGCAATTGAAAGTTTAACATGCGCAATGTCTTCAGCAATATATGTATACTGTTCTTAACAAATTTAAGTTGTGAAATAAACGGTACTGGTATGAGAATAGGTTTTTAATTGTTTGTTAGACTATTTGATAGATTCGGCTATTCGGCTAGATTCTTTATTTCTTATTAGCATTTCTTCTTGGGATCATCATAAAAGTTTGGTAAACACTTACTAAAATATAGCATTTTGGCCACATTTCTTGCAAGCGATACTATTGCTGAATATTGGTAGCTTGACCCGAGTTCAAATTCCAGCGAACGGCTGGCTACATGGGAGTTCTTATGATTTTGCCTTATGTATAATATAGATATGAGCCAATTTTCCTTAAAAAGTTTCTTAATCCCTAATTTTAAACAGAAAACCTTCATGTATTTTGTCTTAATAAATTAAGCTAATTTAGCCTTAAAGCCATTCAGCTATATCAGTCATTCAAAAGATGTTTAGTCGAGCTATCAAAAGATATCCATTCATTTTGTAGAGTTCTTTACTCTTATTCTGATAAATTAAATATCGAGGAACCTTGTGAACTGTTAAGAAAATTATCGCTTAGTTCAAATGACAGAGATCGTAAACTCAAGATGGGTTACTTACCCTTTCACTCAAAGTAAGATTATCAGTCGGCCCCTTTCTTCGGGCTTACAACAAAGCCTCAACTTGGGTTTAAACTCAAAAATAAGAAATAAGAACTAACTCGTAATAATAGCTTGAGAGGTAGGCAAAGGCAAACGCGCGCTAGTCAGTAACTCGGGCTCTCTAACGAAGTCAGTGAATCATCAACTTAATATTACTTATTTGCATTAACCGCGTTTCTGAAAATACATTCTGGTAGGAAATGATAAGCTGAGGCTAGAAGAGATAGGATAGATGCATAAACTTAAAATAACTGTTATAAAACTAGGATAAACCTTACAAGAATATTTCAAGACTTTTCAATCTAGTAACACCTCTACGTTCAATTACATCATTCATGCTGTTAAAGTTTTAGTTTCAGAAAATTTAATGGATAATTTTAAACCAAATATATTTTACGCTGAATGAAATCTTAAGTTGTAAAAAATGTCAAAGATGCTTGTGGTCTGTTATATATAGATTGTAACCGCTGCTCTTGAAGTAGAAAATTGGATTATTAATCACGTGTAGTTTAAATCCATTAAACTTGCACTACATATAACTATGAAACGCATTTTAAAATGAGAACTCTCTCCAAGATTTTTTTCGTTAGATCAAAACTTAATTCTATAAAATGTGTAATTCAGTTACAGTTTCGGTCATAATGATAAGAACAAAATTAGATTGCATACACAGATCAGATTACTATTTTCCATTAATTTTGTCATTATCATATTTTTTGCTCAAATGGGATTATGCTGCAGTTAAGCTGTATTACCTTTAAAACTTCAATTTTATTAGCCCTATTAAATGTTTGAAGAATTTCTTTTAACATTATTCAGTAAGTTATTTTCTCATTGTTAATTAATTCATGCGCGTTATTAAACAAAACACAGGTAGTCAGAACAAAAACATTTCAAAATAAAATGCTCTTCTGCACTACCTCAATAACCACTTAACTCTTAACTTACTAATAGAGGGAAAAACAAAAGTCGTATTTTGCAGAAGCAATAACTATCATGAAAAAATAAAAAAAGAGTCCAGTTCTAAAATCTAATAAATAAGAAGTGCAAAAATTTAAAATTAAATGCAATAAAATAGAGATTTACATCTCTCGCTTTTACGGGAAGTTGGTATATCGAGAAATGTAATGGACAAGCCTGTTCCTGAACTCATAAATACACAAATTTACTAAATTAAAAAACTTCAAGTATCTTAATTATTTTTAATTCAATTAACGTCAATTAATTGAAAACTTTCTCGTTGATGGTTGCATTGTATATATATTGTAATCAAATCAATTGAAGAGGTTTATTGCATTGATAAAAGGAGAAAACTAGAAGATAAAGGCAGCCTTAGGTAAATAATTTATTGCTGGACAACCAGTTCCTGACACACAGATTCTTTTCATATATATACATGATGAACATAATGAAATCTACAATTTCCTCAAAAATTATGTATAATTTATATTCAAAGAACTTTTTAAATTAATATTATCAAAATTCTTTCGAATAACACCAAATGTTATTAATAAAAGTAGCAATGATTCGCACAAATTATACCACTTGAAATTTACACCTTAATCCATTTTCCACTAAATGACAATTTTTGCGTTTAGGAATTTCATTCTCAATTTGGCTTATTGAGTACTTTTTATTGTATTACTTTATTTATTTTTTTCTTTTACTTATTTTTTTTTATAATTGTTTGCCCATTTTCTGTGCTATTATACATTTGTTCATTTAATTTGTTAGTGCTATAACTTACTTTTTAAGCCTCGTAGCACGCTTTGTGGTACACGAGGAGCTAAATTAGAGGTTAACCAAAAAATCCATTTTCCAAAAGCTTTTTTCAATAAAAGTAAATTAAATTAAATTGTTTAGGTATATTATTAATTAAATTTGTAGCTTATAGAAATAATTATTAATTACAAAAGTAAGCTACTGAAAAGAATAGGAAACTCGCTGTGTGAAACTCTTTCCTTCTTCTATTGAATTTTATATAATACATTCCACCAAACTGTGTAACCACCTTCGTCGACTAACGTAGATTTCTGTAATTCATTACGTGCGAACTTTGAAATGCTACTGAGCACATTCCCCACTTTAGAAAGTGTACTTTATGCCATGATTTGTTCTGATGTGTAACGATCATAAGAATGATGATAATCAAGTACTGTTGATCAAGGGGAGAGTTTCCTAGTCATTGCCACATACAACTCAAGTTGCTTAGCGATGACGGCTTTATTTCCATCAATCAGCCTTGACGGTAAGCAGGAACCAGTTTCGCGATGCGATACAACACAACCCTATAATGGGAATATTCATCCAACGGTAACAGCTATATACACAATGCAAATTTTACTCACCCTTATAATCTGTCTCATGCTTACCGAATGACTAGAAGGTTGGATTCATTGATGAAGCTTCAGTATGCATTTCAAGCGATAGTAATATTAAGTACGGCTACTCATGAGAATGAGCTGAAGTAAATATGATGGTTTACTTTGCTCTTTACGTTCCACTTCCATGTATATATCCTACTTACACGAAACAGGGAATTTCAGAGCGCCATTTGGGGATTACAGTTACAAGATAAAAAGCGATATAGACTATAAGAGACTAGATTAGTGAGGTAAAAATTTAAATAATTTATTATTACAAGATTTTCTTATATTTCGATTGTCTTCACTACGTAATTTACGCGATTAGAAAGTAATATTCTCATATCTGCTTGTAAGATATTTTCTTCTTCTTTTCTACGTGCCTTGTGGTGTAATTAGAAAATACGTGTAGCTAGGAACAGGAAGGTCCAGAGTTTGAGTTCCGGTAAGGGCATCGTGGTTGATTTGTTTGTTTCCAAGCTTCAGAAAAATTATAAATAGATTTTACAATGGAACCCAAACTAAAAGGCCGTGGACGATCATTCGTAACCTCAGGATTTGGCGACTTAATCCTCGCCTTTTCAGTGGCTCTTTAAGTGGGGAGGATTGTGAGGTATTTTCTCCCTTTATCTTCGTGCCTTTGTGGTGTAACTAAAAAGCATGCCCGGCTAGGGTAGATTCGAGTCCCGGCGAGGGCAGTGTACATTTTTCATGCCTCCTGCTTTGAAACAATATACCTAGTCACAAGCTGATAAAAAAAACTAGTTATATTTTATTCAAACGTGTTTTAATTCATAACGCATTAAACATTTCATGCGTAAAGAAAGAGTACATGTTTTAAGCAGATGTAGGAAGAAACATAAAGGCTATTACGAGTTCAAAATTTTGAAATATTCATTTAGTATTAATACTTTAAAAGTCACGTTACTTTACGTAATTTTCTATGTTTCCGCTTATAGCATGCAATTCATAATACACCAATCATTTCTCAACAGCAGTAATCTAAACGTAGCATTGTTTACTAAAATGTTATATCTACTCTGGGCTCACGTAGGAAATCGATCTAGAAATTCAGCCATCATAAAATAATGTTGAGGCCTAAAATGAATACAAGCGCATACGAGGCAAGAATATCTGGCTATTTCTCAAAGCGTTTTCCGCTATTGATAAACATTATCTACGGCTTCGAATGAGCTCTTCGATTTTTTACTTTTTGCAACGAGCACGTAATGCTCTAAGGATATCTTTTAGCGCAGAAATGGGGGTTTAAAAGAGCTGTCAATTCTTTTCGAAATGCTCATGTTTTTTGAATAAAATATCTAGCACATTAGAGAAGACTGTATATCAAATAAAAAGCTTGTTGTATTTCTTTTTACTGATGCCGTGCGCTTAATAATGATATCCTAAAAGCCATTAAATTGATCACCTTATTTAAAATTTAATGTACTTTGATTAATCAGCGAATTGCATTTCTTATAAAGCTAGATTTCTGTTAGATCAAGAAGTTTAAATCAAGAAATAAATGTGATTACTAGACGAAGTTCTTTTAAATGCTATCTCAAGGTAAATAAAACTTCGAAAATTATTCTGCTTAAATATTTATGCATTTTAACTAAATTGGCATTTAATTTTTAAAGATTTAATATCTAGGAATCAAAAGGAAAATATCAAGCAGTATTGATGCTAAAATACATTTATCGAATTGCGTTTTAATGAGTTTTTAAACATCTTAAAACTTGTTCCATTAGATTTATCCACTAATGTTTTTTTTTAAATTAATTAACATATCTAATTTTTACCACATATTAAATATACTTGAGAAGGATGGTTGTATGAGAATATAATGTAAATAACGGCAAATTTCTCATAGAATGTAATTTGCAAAAATTCTAATTTAATTACAGAACTGTCTGCAAATTGCGCAAAATTGGCCGATAGGTATTCTAATTTAAATTTAAATGCCTAGTTCAAACCAGAAACCAAATGTTTTTCGATTCCTTCTATATCTGAATAACTTGTTTTGTAAAAGAAGAGTGGTTACAGAAGCTGAAAATATTTCATGATTTTTGCATCTTGAAAAGAAAGGTTTTCGTTGTGTATGCGAAAATTTAGAAGATATATTCTGCAACCACCATTCAAATCTAATCAATTGCTTCATTCAGTTTTATGGAAATTCAAATTACCACACTTCTGTAATATCCCATTTGTGTACGTATTTTCAATAAAATGGCACAGTAAAATTCAATTTACACGTAAGTTTATATTTAAGGCTCTTATTTGTGCATTCACCTCTTTATCAAGTGAAAAAGCAAATAATCAAAACGAGCAGAGACTATTAGACTTTCGTAGTACTAAAGGTAAACAACTGCGGCTTCGTCGGTAATCGAACTACGCTTTTTCTACGTAATAATGCGATTGTTTTTTAAAGCGCAAATGGGAAAAAGCCCGAGAAACATTCGACGAATTTCAAGTGGTGACCATCTGTCCTATGCCGTAGAGACTATTAGGACTTCTTGGAGTAGAACAAATTAAAGTTTAATGTTTTTCTCAGAGGAATTTGAATCGCGGATCTTTCAGTAGCTACCAGAACGTGCTAACCAGTTACACCACACGAGCATGCACAGGGGAATACAATAACTACTTATATTCTCTCTCAATTGAAAGGCGACTGGGGAAAGGCCCAAGACCCAGCTGGTGACGAATTATAGTCCACTGTATTTTAAGGCCGATACTACTGTAGAGACTATTAAGATCAAATTCGGGAATAAATTTGGATTCGAATCTTCTAATCTTTGGGCTTCCACCTGGTAGTGACTTCGTCCACGATGAAATGCTGTGACTCCTTACAATAGTTGATTAAAAGTTTAATCTATTTAGCTGCGCTATGTTTTTGTGTAAAAACGTGGTATGCATGCATAGGAAGGATGAATGATCCTATAGAATGAACTAGTATTAAGTTTAAGGAAGCTAATTATGCATATAGTTAAAACTTCAGTTCGTATGGAATGCGCACGAGCTCGCAAATTTCCAAAGCAAGAACGTGACTAAAATAATTTATATACTAATATGCCAGGTTAGAAACTCAGAAGGATTTTCTGAATTTAAAACAGCCTAGAGCTTTCAATTTGTATGTCACGCTCAAGTTTTAACCTAAAATAAATCCTTATGCTGCTAAGTGTAATAAGCACTACAGTAAAACATGTTTTCAGATGCAAATACTTTGCAGTTTCATGAAATGAACTCAGTCTAGTAAGATAAATTTTAACTCTTATTTCCATATCCACAGCAAGCCTTTAAAAGCTTTGATTCATTCAAAGCTAATTACATGCTATATTTTTTAAAATTTTACAATTTCTTTATTTATCCTATTGTGGATAAACATAAGTCTGCACTTGCTTCAGAATACGCAAATGAAATTGTAAGGAATTTCATTCTTTTTTACTGTAAGCCTTTGTAATGTAACTGGAAAGCACGTTCGACTGGCACTGGAAGGCTCGGAGTAAGGAAGGAATCTTTGATTTTGCATGTTTCCTGCTTCGATATAAACCAAAGAACTCTACGAACTCAGTACAAAAGAAGGCAAGCTGTGGCTTAGAGATATTGTGACCAGTATATTATTAATATTTCCTCTGCCATCCTGTTGAATTAATAACCTTAGCTGCAATATCTGCTAGTTCATGCCCTTTTAGTGGCCAAGGATCCAGGAGTAGAGCCTCGCCAACATTTTAGAGTATGATTAAGCTTCAGAATTGTAGTAATAACGGGTTGCGAATTTTACTTAGGATATTTCACTGACATTAAGATACCCAATCTTTGTAGATAATGAAATTCCTGCAACGTTGTTTCTAGAGGAACATTAAGTATAATAAACCGCAGTAAGCACAGAAGTGAAAACCGAACAGGCTGGGTATAGCCGAAACCCAACAATTGTTTTTTTTTCACTATGAAAGCTGCGCCAGCATGATCTCGGGATTCTAATCCATCTATATAGAAAGGGATATAATTTCTATAGTTAGGCTTATATTCCACAAAGGTCTACCTGAAAATGATATCATTAGAGTTACATTCATCTCAATGTTGGAACATATCAAGAAACTGAATTTCCTAGTCCTTCCAAGGTAGAATGTCAATTCTACCTTGGACCATCTATTTTAAAATCATGTCAAAGAAAATTCTCCAGTTCTGCATTGAGATTAGACATATTGTGTTGCTCTAGCAAGATGCCTACTCAAAGACCAAATGATGGTACACACGATAGACGTGCCTGATACAAACAAGAGTATGAATCATTGAAAAAATGCTGATGGACGGAATTCTTGATTTGCAACCTGATTTTAAAATAGTGCTTGAGACAAAGATGTTCACGTTTCGAACGCAGGGAAGTCTCGTTGCATTCTACATACAGGTTTTCTAATGGAGATGCTCGAAAGGCACCGGTGCAGATCCGAAGTGCTTGATGACATACAGGATCAAGTTTGCCCAGCACAGAAGGCCTTGCTGATTTGTAAATAACTGACCCGTAATCAAGCGTTTAGCTGATAAGGATTCTATATCTAAGAAACGATGAGCTGCAATCGGCTGCCCAGAAAATATTCGACAAGACAAATTCTTTCAGAATATTCACAATTTTTAAGCATTATATCTTCATTACCTCACACGGGATTGCAGTTTTTTTATAACTATTATTTTCTGTAAACGACAGTCTCAGGTTACAAATAAATAACTAAATATTGTAAATAATAATGATAATGTTGTAGAGACATTAGGTTATTTCGGAAGCAGGAGTGATGAAAAATGAGCAACGCATTCGCCGGGACTCGAACCACGGACCTCTCGAATACGCGTCGAGCGTGCTGACCACTACACCACGAAGGCATGCGAAGAAGACCGGAGAAATACCTTATAATGTTTTTTTGGTTATATTTATATTTCTTACTCTTAACTGAGCAATTTAGGTTAAATTTGTTTTCTGTTAATAAAACAAATCTGTAGCTTAACGTTAAATATCAGGATTGGAATTAAAAGGGCAGAGCTGTAAGTTCAAAACACGATTTTGTATCTCAACTTAATAGAGTCCCGCCAGCATATAAGCAAAATGTACACTGCTAGGGCAACGGCTTGAATTTGGCAAACGGCAGTCCGGATGAGGGTCAGCATTAATTGCGCCCACATGAGTGATGTCACATTTTTGACATTTCATGAGTGATGTTACATTCTGCTGCTTGGCGTTACGAAGTGCGTTCTTTGAATGTACATTTAGTTTTTCGGAATGAAAGTGTTTATATATATGCATATATATCTGTATAAAACAATTTAATGTTTGTTTCGGAATATTAAGTATTACTCTACCGTTGCAATACAAATTAGGTCTAGTCAGCTGGAAGTTACTGATGGCTGGAAGATGCAGGTAAAATGTGGTTTACAAATTTTTCTGCATATTGATAATCAGAAACTTTTAAGTGATGAAGATTAAATCGTCTAATATATAAAATGTAACTGCGGGAATTAAACGAAGTAAAATTATCTTTTCTTGATTAATATCTTTTCTTGTACCTTTAGAAAGTCCTCCACAAAGGCATTGTGTCAGTAATTAATACAGTAAATATTCTGAATCAAAATACCACCAGTTGCCAATGAATTAACATAGTATGTGTCAGAAATCATATATCTATGTGAATATTTAAAGCCTTATTAACTGTGATCTGATTTTTTTTATGGATTTAATATGCTTTCTTAGAAATATACTTCATTTTATTGTTAAAACGTAAAGAATATAAAGATGAAAAAGTGTATCCGCTGTAATGAACATATTGAATGTAAGTTAGTTGTGAAACTACTGATGTTAAATGATGCAAACGTTATTTAATAAGAACTGAATGTATTTAAGATATGCTACCAGCTCTGATATTTCAAGACTATTGGATATGCATATCTATGAAGATTAAATCACTATTAACTGACATTATGGTTCTGATAAAGCATACATGATATTTACAATTTTCATTGTTCAGTATGCATTCTTAGAAACGAAGTTCATTGTTTCGTTGAAATGTAAAGAAAATAATACTGAATAACTGTTTTAGTGCCTAGTGTAATAGAGCTACTGAAATCTAATTTAACTATAAAACTGCTAATCCTAAATGATGCTGAACATAATTTAGCAATAACTGAATTTAGTAAGATATATTACCAGTTATGATATTTCAAGACTATTGAAAAATCCTACAATGAGGTATCATTCCATATTCTAAGGTATAATGCTGAATTGAATCCAATTTTATTTCCAGGAAACCATACCCTCAAGTGACTTGCTTGAATGTGTATTTATAGTCCTTTACATCTAGTCAAATACAATATTGACATAAGCCCAAACTGAATGGATTAAAAAATTAACTTAAAGTAACATTTCAAATTTTACATTTTAACATTTTAAAGACTAATTAACTGGAGTTCCACTCATGAAGCATTTGATATTCATTTAACATTAGGATGTATTTTAACTGTGAAGTTTGTGCATTTAAAAAATCTAATGACATGCAGATTATTATTCACTTATTCTCAAATTCATTAAAAGTATTTTTTTACAATTTACTGCCTGATTTTATACAGTATACGTAGGAGTAATTACTAATTATTGTAAATAAGCTATGTAACTTACATTGTGATCTTTATATTGAAACAACTTATTTATCTGTATAAGATCTGTATGAGTTATAAATCAACTGATGGCAATTGAAATTGAATTGTTAGTAAGAAATTAATGATAATAAAATGTATTATTAATGTATCTAATAAGTTGTATTACTGATGACAGTACACAAAATTAATCGAAACTGTAATAAATATGTTTAAAAGGTACTATTCTATTATCGAATTCAGAAACGTATGTATGTACGCATGTATGTATTCATGTATATGTGTGTGTACACACATATACATACGTATATACACCCACCAGTGGCCGAGCAGTAAAATCTTTAAACACTGAATTCGAATCCAGGCAAATGGGCTGAGTTCATGGGCGTTTCCGTGGATTTCTCCATTTGTAAAGCGTACACCAGCCGGTTTCCTTTAGAAAGTCCTCCACAAAGGCATCCCTTCCCGTAGGCAGATAACTCTAGTGTGCTTTACCATACTAAACTGAACTGAAGCAAAAACCACATGTTGATACATGCATACATCTCTGAATCCTGTCCCGATAACAGAAGAATATCGGTTAAAATTAGGTCATTTAAATGATATATGTGGAAAGAGTTTTAAATTAAAATCCAGACTATATATCATTATCTTGTAATAAATACATTGGACTTAAGATCACGCTGTAACTGTTTAATATGAGTTGAACTAAGCTGTCAATAATGCTTTGTATTTTTACATTAAGTACTGAAATCAAGATCAGAATGTTATGAATCATTATTATTGTTCATATACATGCTTCACATTTAGAAGTTCATTCTATTATCCATTCTATTATTCTATAACTATTTTATTATCCATAATTTATTATTTTCTTCTTAACAAATAAGAACAATACCATACTAATTATCACGTTTTATTTATTTTTATAGTTCTATGAATTTCAATAACTTCCTTTTCCAATATCTTCTTTTACAAAACACTTTCAGTGTATAATTCATTCCTTATGTTAATTTCTCTTCATCATAAGTAAAATATATACACATATTATTGATGAAAAACTGAAGAGGAAAAAATTATTTAATTAAAATGTTCAAAGTATATGTTATAAAAAACAAACATTTTGACGTCTATGCTACATTTATTAAAATTTATTTATTTATTATAGTGAAATAATCTAATTCTCAGATTAATAGATAGAGTTTAAAAAGCAGAGGTCTAAGATATCATGTAACATTTATTTACATAAGAATAATTGCATATGCATAATGATCATAAGGAGGAATTTAACAATAGCACAAGTTATCTATTTCTCTGGCATTTTATGCTAACCTGCTTTTATTGCATTAGAGTTTTAAAAATAAGTATTTTAATGATATTTCTGCTACTGTTTCAAAATTCCGATTTTATGCCAGTGAGAAATGATTTTTTTTCCAGTATACAGAATTAAACTATTTATTTCTGGAATGGTCATCGAGTAATTAAAAAATAAGGCCTAGTACTATTGCAAAATATAAGAACTCCTAAAAATTCATTTTAAAATTTTTAACGTGCTGCTTTTCATCACATAAAAAAAATTAACTAAAATGTAAACGTGTAACATTGAAAAATTTCTATCATAAGCAAATTATTTGTCACTATATAATTTTACCACAAACTAAATATTACAGTACATAAAAGAATACTGTGTACTGCCCGTAAAATTAATGGTACTCACGTATTAACACATGAAAAGGTAAAAGTTACTCATTGGGTGCAAGTTGATGGTTTTCACAACTTTTCTTAAACAGATACCCAAATTATTGATACTTATCATAAGTTCATTAACATTATCAAATTATGAAAAGAAAATATGCTTTAGCAATTTTAAATATAAATTGTAATTATTAAATAAGGATTACATAATACATTAAAGAAAATAAAACTCGTTCATCTCTAAATCTTTCAGTAATTTTTTTGCCGTATCCTTTTCCCCAAGCGATTTGTTTCTGCTTGAAAAAACATTAAAGAATTTCAGAAACTCGGCATCGCGCAAACCTCAGCAGCATCGGCTAGCAACCAATTGCATTTCCCTGTTGTTTCTTTAGAAATTTTTTGGCAAAATTTTGTATTCCTGTAGAATTTTGATCGTAGTTTCTCCCATTGTTGGCAAATTCCAAAGTGCATATTTTAAAATTAAATCAAAAGATATGACAATTAGTGTATGAAAATTGTTAGAACTTGGAATACAATATAAAGAATGTATACGAAAATGGCGACAGGGCCCTATTAAAGTTTGTTATGAGCATGGCTGCCAGATTTGGGCACATTTTTTAAATTTGGCGACCTCTACTGAAGTGGTTACACGTAATAAAATAATAACATTGTAATATGTGCTTTTCTATGTGCATTTTTACTGTTATTGAATATAAAATTTTTACTTATAATTAAAATCTGAATATACTAATTATTTATTTGACCTCTTATGTAATTTTGATAAATTAGCCACTAGTTACACTGTTTATTTTACGTCATCATTAATCTTCAGACTAATTTTAAATTTAGTTTCAGTGTGAATTTCTTTGTTCTCTGCTTTCTTATGTTTAAACTGACATCATGTGAAGCAACATCAAAAATAAAACTATTAAAAAATATATATGAAAAGCAAACAGAAAGGGACAGATATGAAAATTTATCAGTTCAGTTTCATATATATTCTGTACAGTAATACCCTTAAATTGATTAATAAGTGGGACTAAAAACAATTTGCATACAGGATCTATCAAAAAAATACATACAAACTTTAACTGATGATATCTATATATTGGTTTTAAAGCTGAATTATCTTTACAATATGTAGTATAGTATTCTCTTAACAAGTCGGTAATCTCACATATAAGTGACACATGACAGTGAACACACACACTCACACATATTGATACATATTGACACACATATTGATACATATAATTTACATATGATTATATATTGAAAATATATGTATGTGTGTGTATACCCACGCACGCATATACAGCGAATTTTTGTAAAGTTTCAGACATAAATTTATATTTCTTCTGGAACAGTAAGGAAATAATACTTTAAAAGAAAATTTTTTAAAAATAGCATCACTATAGCAAATTTACATTTCAAAGTAAAAATGTTGTTCATTCAGCTAACGCACTTCCAACAAAATGTAAACAAACGTCAGAAATGTGACATCACTCATGTGGGCGGAGTTAATGGTGGCCTTCTCTGGATTGTCATTGGCCAAACTCAAGCGGTTGTCCTAGCAGTGTACATTTTGCTTATATGCGTCCCGCCAAGTTCATTTTCTGTCGTACCTCGACATATGGGATCATGAACATAAATACTCATACTTCATTAGGACTGCTTTATTTACGAAATGTTGATGGAAACCACATAGAGAGAATAAAGTGTAATAAGTTCCCAAATACCTTATATGGATGAATCCATGCAATCCGGTAGAATGCCAGTCAAGGTTGCAGTAACGGTAGTCGAACCCTCCAATCTGGATCTTTTTAATTCTAGTCAGAAGTAAAACATAATTTTTGCGAGCAAAAACAGTCTTATACCTTTTCTGGCATGTTCGCACTTAGAAACATACATATATAACTTGCATATATTCTTTCGTTAATAAATTTACATATTTGGCGCATTCGTAAATAAAGCTCCAGAGTGTCATTAACTAATTACCATATAATTGCTTTAAATTTTTAATTTATATGGTTTCAATACATTTAAAACGTTAAAATATTCAAAATAAAACAAAAGTTTAAAAAGTGTCCATTAATAATTAATAATATATGACAAAGCACTTTTTTTCTGTTAAGCAAATTAGTTCCTCTCGAGGGTAAGTGAAATAAATGAGCTTTCGAGTAAAACATAAAAATAATTAATTTAAATATATTTTATAAATGTTCCCAATTAAGATCATTGGCAGGTAAACAGTTAGTAAAAACTGTTTCTTTCGTTAAAGAGATGAGTACTTGATTCAAAAATCCACGTATAGCAGAGATTACTTAGTTGGAGTTTCTATGATACATATTTTGCTTTAGTATAATAGTTATGAAAGAAACAGAAAATTTATGCATAGCAAATTTTGTAAACTGCAAATTTCGAGAATTTTAAATCTAGGAAAGAGTTTTTATTACATATCAAAGGTATTTTCATGTGTAAACTTGGAGAGTCATTAGAACTTTTTTTTTGGAAGCAGAAGACACGAAAATTGAGCAACGCCTTCGCCGAAAATCGAACCACGGAACTCTCGGTTACGTGCTGACCACTACACCACGAAGGCATGCGAAATACCTTATAAACTTACAGTATAATAACTGAACAAGAAAGAAAAATAGCAAGCAACTTCAAAATTCACAACTTTGTATTCCTAATTATTAATTAATAAAAAAATATTGTTACGAAATTCACATTTATTTGGCTATTTATTTAGAATTGTAATTAAAATTCATTTTTATTTCCCCGTGCAACGCAGACGATTTTTGAAGAGAAAACTACGTCAAAAAAATAGCAATAAAAAATAAAAGAGCGCGTGCATTTAATGCTTAATAAATAAATATCTCGTATTTACTTTTCATAGGGCAAGTTATTGATAATAGACCCGCCTTCCTTTTGTTTTTACTTACTTTAATTAGTACCTTTCATATATATAATTATATATTTTAAAAAAAATCTATTATTACTTATTTTTAAGTTATTTTGTACTTGCCAATTTATTAGAATCATACTTATGCATTCGATGAGGGGTAGGGTCCTTTGACCCATGCACCCTGGTTTTCGAACCACTCTCCTCGCCATTCTCATCTCAGTTGTTGTAGTTGTTGTTGCTGCTGTTATACTTGTAGCTGTAAAAAGCGAACTGCTGTTTGTTTACTTAATGCTGTATTGATTGTAGCGATTTCGCTGTGAGATAGAACTATTTTATCTGTTTCGAACTGAGTTTTTGCTAAACGTTTGAGATATTGTGTTATTGTGCGAAGATTTGTGAAGAAATATTTCAGCATTTTAATTTATTTCTTGTGGAAAGAATAAATTTTTGTTAACTTTTTAACGACTTGTGCATTCAGTATATAACGAACCCGTACGCACGTAACAATATTATCAAGTAATTTTATTTTATTGTTCTCAACCCGTGTGTTCGTTTTACTTATTATTAAGTGCCCCCTTCAATTAGTTTCGTCTAAATTAGACGATATTTTCCAAATTAATATTTTTAATGTGCAATTTTAAAGCATATGAATTTTACGAAAACGACAGCTGGTTTATCAGCAATACAGTTCGAGAGATTTGAAATCGTCGCTCACAAGAACAAACATTGGAATTCTTCGTTAATAAGTCTCAGATCAAACACTACTGAAAGTTTTACTTGAGACAGCAGTAAAATTTATCTATTGGCTGTTCTAAAGCTCTATATTCAAGCCTCTTTAATTGTAGAATCATTGCATTTATTTCGGGGCAGGAAAGATAAAAAATCTGCAATGCCCTCTTCAGGATTCGAACTCCAGGTCTCCTTCACCGATAGATCGGTCATGCTTTCAACTACACGACACGCGTTAAGAAAGCAGAAAATTCTATATTCTTCCCCACTTACGTAAATCACGATTAGGAAGTGAAGACACCGTCGCCATATCCAGGTGGTGATTATTTACCGTTCGCCACATTTCACTCGGACATTGCAGAGACATTAGCTTTATTTCGAAAGCAGGAATAAATAAGCAGAACCCTCGAGAGGAGGACTTCTCGATCGCCAAACGGACATACTTTCAGTTATACCAAAGAAGGCACGCGGAAAGGAAGGAGAAACTTTTTTATGCAGTGAGTCTTAGAACTTCAGTAAATAATTAAATACCCTGCTTTGATAAAAAGAAACTCAATAAAGCAGAATGTTAGATTTTTTTTTTATCAGCTTAGCGGAATTTTGTATTAAATTTTCTATTTTCTTTACAAAAGAATTTTTTTATCTCTATATGCAGATTAAATTGAATAAAACTCAAATTCCTGCCTCAAAAATTTCTTAAATACCTTTAAAAACATCCATCATGGTGTTTTGTTTCGTACTATAATATTTTCCACGAGAAATAGTTTGAGAGGACTTAAAATTGATAAATGCATTTTATTGTACATTTTAAGAAAGAAACATTTTAAGAAATAAGTGAGGGAAAAATCACTAACAAAGTATCATACGTATAAGCTCCAATTTCCGTCACATATCAGATGTCCGAAAACTTCAGGTAAAGATGAAAAAAAGTTAATATTCTTATAGCGTAATCTTAGGAACTCACATCAACTGTACGGAGAGTAAGGATTTACGCTAACGTAATGTCACAATAGCCTTAGAAGCATTTTTAATGCTTGGAAGATGGAAGGAATTAAGTATTTATAAATGTACCGGAGCACTTAAAAAAGAGATTAGGATTTCGATACTCAAATTTAATAGCATTATACACCCTCCAGATTAAGAATTGATAAGTCTTCCTCTGTTTGTTTTATTACAGATTTAAAAAATAATATCCACCTATTTTTACATTATGAAAACCTATTTCCGTCATTCAAGAGGCCTACTTTTTGTACTCGTAGCACTCTTCAATGTCATTTATTTCTTAGATAAAGCATTATTTATTCGCTTCTTCCGTTATTAAAAATGCTGTAAACAAAAATCGTATCTTTCAGAAAATTGTTGAATCGTGTAATAAGAATAAAAACCCAAGCAGATTCTAAGACCCGGAATTATCTTTAAACTTTCCTCGTTGACAGAACATAAGCGTTATGCCGAACCCATCTGCGCTGGAAACAAGTCACAAAATTTCAAATTACTATCCACTCAAACTCAGGAACTTTCATGCTCGCAAGCAACACTATTAAAACCCCTTTGGAGAGCATTATAAACGTGGGAATGAAAGCGTAACTAAGGTGATAACAGTAGAAATTTCACCGTTACTGATATCGAACATTTACGGTCGCTGTTGGAAGACTGTTAACGCTTAAACGGCTTGGTGCATACCGTTTACAGGGAGATAAGTTTCTACAAAACGGAACATGGATACATACATAATAGCGATTGAAGGGGGAATTTTCACTGTTTAAATCATAGATTTATTTCATTGTAAATGCAAATTCTGGCTAAATTTTTCTTTCCATTAGTTCCACCGTCCGTAAAGAATTCAGATCAATGAAGAAGCATTGTATATTTTTTAATTAAAATTATAATACTTAGGAAAAATCCATTAAATATCACACAATTAGAAACGCAATATTTTTACGCACTTTAAACTGTTTTAATGTAAAGTATATTTGAAGAAGGATTAAATTATTACAGTTTTTCCTTTATACTTTAGAAAAACTATATAAAAAAAGGTGGTACTGAAAAATACAGAAGATGGATTAGGCCATGTAGTTTAAGAAGAACTGGCTCGATAACTGAAATTTTTCAGCTCTAGCTGCTTAGGTTGAAGAGAAGAAACTGCGTAGTTGTATATTAATCGAAAACGAATCAAAGGTTAATCATCTAAAGGTGATTTCTAGTTACTGATGTATCGTAATTAAAACATACTTTAACATCGTCAAAATTGTACCTATGATTGTGTAAAGCCTTTGTTTATGTAAGACCTGGTGTAAAGTGGTGAAGAGTAATATATATGAATATATTTATGCGAGTGAATGCTGTACCAAATATACCTGGTGAACTGCATTTTGTTGTGTAGCAAATTTTCATGTAACACTTAATTATTTAAGTTTGACTTAAGATTAATTTTCATTATTCTAAATTTATGCTACACAACGTTATTTTATTTAATATCTTGTATTTATATTTGCTTTGGTTTAATTTTAATTAGTGGTTTTGGTACTTTAAGATTTGTACGTCTCTTCCACTGGTTACTCGTAAACGCGTTGAAACAGACAATGGAATTAGGTGCTTTCGTAGGTAATAAACTTGATTTAAAATTACTTAACTTAGGTTGATTCTCATTTAACTTATATCATTGGATGCAGAAAAATTAGCCTTTTAATTTAAGAGTACTTTCAAGTCTCTAGCTTAAACAGTTTTTAAGTTACAGTTAATTATTCAACGAATTTTTGCACTTCGAGTATTTTTTTTGGTTGAGGGGGAAAGGATTGAAAAGCGTCACTTTTGCAGTTGATTTCCAAGCCTTTGCTTAGGAATTTTTGTCCGTTGCCTAGGTTTGCTGGTTTTCCCACGCCTACGTCGAATTCTTGGTTCTTCTTTTGGCGGGCTTGGCGAGATTCGGAATTTTGTTCCAGTTCAACTCCTCGATTTTTGGACGATATTAGCAGGGGTTTGTGTGAGGGGTAGAGTTTCAGTTTATTCACCCTTTTGGCGAGTTTTGGCGATATCTAGTGTCCGGACCTGACAAAAAGCGGGTGCAGGTGGGATTGCGAAGCTGTTGGGACGTTTTCGTTTTTGCATTCGGCTGACAAGAAGATAACTTTCTCGGGCGCCTTGGGCATCTTGTTGCTGCAACAGAAAGGATGAATTTGTTTTTTTAACGGGGGGCTTATGGCTCCTGTCACGTCTTACTCCATGGCTTCGGAAATAGTCCTTCAAAAATGTAAATGAAATAATTCTGCAATAGAAAAGGAAATGAAAGAAAATTATATTTCCATGCTTCAACTACCACAGAAATAATGTCCTTCAAAATGGAAAGTAAATATTTCTTCGTCAATTCTACCATCTGATGAAGACTCAGTCCGCTTCTTCAATTTATAAGAACAGAAAAAATCAATAGCCAAGCAACCTGTGTTCCGACCTGAGTTTCCTGATGGCTCTGAAGTTCGTAATACAGAAGGCTGGATGAAACTTCCAAGTTCCTGCGTACTGGGTATTCTTCGAATGTTCGGTGTCCGCCAAGCTGCCGTCGAACCCCCAAATCTCCAGGTTCACATCTTCCGTCAGTTAAGAAGTTTTTCTTTTTGAACTTTAATGTTAACTTAAATTCTTAAAGATTTTTTTTTCATCCAAAATTCTCTGGTTTAATTATTTCTTGAATTTTTTTAAAGATTCTATTATTATCAGAATTTAACTTTTATTTAAATGTTTGCTGTAAAGAATTTTGAAAGGTAGAAAATTTAAATCTTTAATATTTTTGAAGATTTGCTGATTTAACTGAGATCTGAAGAAATTTGTGAGCAGTCTTAAATTGCTCTAGTTAAAGGTATAATTTTTTTTTCCTCTTATGGTGCAATACTATAGGTACTTAACTCTGTACTTCATTATTTGAATTTTCTCTTGTTCTGGGATAAATAAGGTGTAAGAACCTTACAACTGAAAAATGAAATAGAAAATTTTAATTTGTATCTTAACTCATAAAAATAGTTATTACTTAAACAATAGTATTTGAATTGAAGTGGTTACTGTCTAAGATTGCAGTATTTGTGGAAAATATATAAATGTTTAGCTATTTGTTTTCTAAACTAAATAAGGTAGTTCCCGGGGACTAGTATAATTTTATGTTAGTAAATTTGTTTGATATCAGTGTTTTAAGGAAAGTAATAAACTAAGTTAGTATTATTGATTTTATGTGTTTACTTGAATTTCTGATTACACAACATGGTTTCACCAGTAGCAAGGCTCTTCGGGTTGTTGAAACGAAATTTAAAAGGGTACAAACACAACGCAATTCATATTTGTTTAAACTACTAGTATTTTACAGCTTAGTATATAACAATTTTCTTGAAGCTATTTGTTTTTGCAAATGATTCAATGATTTTAGCAGCGATGCTTATTGCTATGAGACTTCTTAACTTGTTCTTTCTTTTTCCTCAGTAATAGTTTCCTACAGCTAAACAACTAAAATTCAAGCTGTTTTCGTTTTTTTTCCCTGTTTGCAATTTCCCCTAGAGATTCCCTAATTAAGTCATCTCTGCTCTAAGACAGATATGTTTTACGTGCTATGTTATACTCTACTAAACAATCAAGCACTTTTTAAAAAATGGCATGTGTTCGTCTTCCTTTTAGAGTTCTGGCATTTATTTCAATAATTAGGCATCAGTTTTCGCGTCCTTTTTGTTTTGTTTTAAATCAGAGCTAGAATGTTTCTCTAGGTAGGCATCCAACATTTATTTCTTTGAAATTACTTACAATTTTTGTGGTTATTTCTCTGATATTTTTAATTTCAAACTTGAGCATCATTACTGGTCTTCAACCAAATAATATTAAATTTTATAAGCAAAACAATGAACAGATTCACGTACTCTTTCTAATTTGTCATTGTACTTTTGAAAAGTACGAAATGCATTTACTTCTAGAAATTTTCTCCCGAACATTGCACTTCTTCGTCATGCCAATTAAGATTAATAAAAAACGAGGTTGCAAAGTTTTCCTTAACCCACCTAAACATATCACTCTACAGTAAATCAATGAGGTAGCTACATTTTCCTTTTAAGATCTTTACTCCCTTAAGTAACTCTTATTCAGAAAAGTAGTCGATAACCCGATTATCTGCAAGATGTAATAATTTGGCTCTTGTTCTGAAGAAGATAACCATTCAGTTAATGTTTTTAAGATCCAAATACTCAGCCTTAGCGACCCTTTCAGCGGTAACTTAAACTGGATAATCAGTTTGAAACTCCGTATCTTATTTTTCGACAAACTGAATATTTCACATTTGATAGAAACCAAGATTTTTAGAATGAGTGGCTTCATGGTCTCATTAAAGAGGGAAAGACGATCCGAATATTGAATTTATTTATTTAAACCAATAGCTCTCTAAGTATTAAAATTTTATTTGATATAAGACAACATAAATCTTGGAGTTAGTTGCCTAATAAGGCTAGTCTGTACCAAATTTGTCTCTAATCTTACGAAAATGATTTTTCTATTAGACATGTTATTTAAAAGTGATTTGCATTTCAGTATTTTATTACTTAAATAATCTCCTGCTTTTAATAAACTAAACCTGGATAATTACTAGCATGTAACATTTTATGGATATTTATCCTCATTACTAAATAGTGTAATATTTACTTAGGATGTGTTTAAATGTACAAAATAGCATATACCATGAAAAACATCAGACTGAAGCTGAAGCTTTGTTCTTTAACCACGTTTTTAAACTTATTTTCAGAAAACTAACAGTGTAATAAAGAGTTTAATTATTGTTGCAAACTAAAGCAGACAGTTTAAGTATTTAATCCGTAATGTAGAAATCAGTTATACAGTCTCATATTCTTAGGTAGCATAAACTAACGAGCGTTAGACTGTATTAGAAATTATCCTCAGGTCTTAGGAAATAGACAAACTCAGAAGAAGGGTGTAAAGAATTCTTTATTCAATCACATACAGTTGCACAGACGACTCCACTTGGGTTTACATAAGCCAACATTTCTGACTTAACTTAAACAAGTAATGTTGAACTTTAAATGTAATTAAACTAGCCAAACAGTTCACAAGACAATTTAAACGCGCAGGAAGGCTCCGACTTGTAAAAGCGGGCGGAAACAAACCTAACGACTAGAAGCACTCAACACCACAGAATCAAATAGCTAGTAAATACCAGCGTGACTTTCAAGCAGGCATAAACGCTCTAAAATCACCTTCTGAGACCTTCGCTTAATAGCACTTCTCCCTTAACCTGAATAAGCGCGAGCTAACTGATCAGCATTCCGGCAGGAAAGCGTGGGTGAAAAGAATAGTTGAAAGGAAAGTTGCTTTAACTAAAAATTAACTATTAGTCAAAATAAATAAATAAATTTCCACACGGCAGTGGCTGACGAAAAATTTATCAGGTATCACGTCTCTACTTTAATTTTCTTTCTCTTTTTTTTAGAACGCAAAACTAATATGAAGTGCTGCACTGCATAGCATTCATGTACAAGATTAGAATTTGTAAGATGAGCGAAGTTCATTAACTTCTAAAGCAAGAAACTCACGGGGTAATTACTATTTTTTCCTACGTCTACATGTTTTGCATAACTATAGAAAAGGTAGATTAGAAATACAATTTAAGTTTTCAAAGTTTGTCGTTATTTTTTAGTTCTCGAATCTAAGACTTTATCAATTTTTATTCTAACACTTTTTTTATTCCATTGCATCATAACCGATCGAAGCCAACTCATTAAATGTTATTAGTAAGTGTGCATAACAAGGGATAATTTAGTGACTGTTATTTGGCTAAAATTTGTAAAGCGGTTTTCTAGTGTATGTAAATATTTACGCTATAATAATTATCTTGGTCAGTAAGATCATAAGCATTTTTAATGAATTCATTCTCCTTTTTCTACTATTACTTACTGTTTTAATAAAACTAAATAACTACTATTTAAATGTTTATAATTTTCCTCTCGCAACACGTGTGTGTATTTTATTTTGTCCATTTGTTTATTTTGAATTCATTTTTAGTCAAATATTTATTTCTTTTTTTTGGTGGATTAGTTCATAAGAAAGTCAAGAAAATTTGAATCCGAAGTCAGTAAAAGAAAATGCCTCAGAGAAAGGGAAAACAGGCTAAACAGTAAAAAGTGGACAATTTTCTCTTTCTTGCATTTTTCTGAAAACGAAGAAGTGAAGAACTGAAGTTGTACCTCAGGCCTCTTAAAATGAAAGCGGAATATTTGCGTCAGCAAAAGGAAGATAGGAAAGTGAAAATGAAGAGCATCGGAATAATTTGGAAAGCACACAAAGAGCGAATGAAATAAATGAAACAAATCAGGAAGACTTTAAAATCTTTCAGTCAAGAGTTTGGGCGTAACAAAACTAAACAGTCTCATATCCTGCCGAAATAGCAGCGTGGCTAATTAATATTAAAAAATATATTTTATAAATGTGCCTTAGAATGTTAGTAAAATCGAAAATTTAAGAAACGTTTATACAGAGAACGAAGAAGAATATACGTCAGAAATGCAAAAGAGCCACGTTTTGGGTATAAAATGCGAACTAAACACGAGAAACAAGAGTAACTAATTTTTGTAGAGATAAAAAAACAATTTACTACATTATTTTTAATTTGTTTTTTAAGGCACAAACCTGCTTAATGAAGAGTTTTAATGACTGGAAAAACGTAACAGAAACCTGATATTAACCAGCAGCGCTTTAGTGAACAATCATAAGCCAAGAGCACAAAAAAGAAAATCGAATTCTGCAAATGGACGAATTAGTAAAGCAAATCGCAAAGGAATTTATTTAACAAAGGCTTTAAAATGAATAATAGCTACCATTAAGTTGCTGAGTAAATTAAGCTATCGTTTAGAGGTTGTACAAACATTTTTTCCCTCATGCTTAAGAGAATTTGATGATTTTTTATAGCATTACATTAAAACAGACGCCATCTGTGGTTCTAGTAATTATCCTTTTTACCACAGTTAGGCTGAATTCACAGCATTAATTGCTAATGAAAAAGAAAACTGTTAATATCAGAAATTAAGTAAGCTATTTATTTTGCAATAATATTCAATTCTAAGACAGACATTGCCCATAATGATTAACTAGTTACTATAAATGACTAACTACTGTGATTAACCAACTATTTAGGTAGTTGTAATGAGTCACTACGTATTTAGACATGCCAACGAAAAGTCTTACATTAGAGGTACATTTAATCAGGCTCATCAGTATTACGCAACATATTTTATAGCAGTATTATAAAAATTAGAAAAACTGTCATAAAGCATAAAATTGTGCAGAGATTAGAATTATGACAACGCCTTTAATATGAAATTTGTTTCTAATGGATTTACAAACTAAGTTAAAGAAACATTAATCCTTCTGCTGAGTATACATTATGCTTTAGTCATTCCTCAAATTCATTCGGCAAGCCTGGTGCACAATTTTGTTCCAAAAGCAGAAAAATATCTTTGTTTTACTCAAAATGTATGCAATTCATTTTCATTCTTTAACAAGGAAAAGCATATTTTCCTTAAACATTTAAAGAAAATAGCTTTAAAAATTAAAACACTAATGAAACTTGTTGGTGGTCACCATCTGAGGTTCTAAATCTGTACTTAAGCTCTGCAAAGTTAATGTTTATATTGCCATATGTAAAATAAGATAAAATTCAACCTTAGATTAATATTAATAACTGTTGGTTTTCTACAAAAGCTCTATTTATTTCGAAAGACATTGATATAAATCCCTTTACTTCAAGGACCAAAAAATGTTTCGAAAATAATGAAATATATTAAGTGTTCACTGCAGCTTTTGTACCCCGTCTTTACAATTTTCTGATGCTTAGAAAGTCGTGAAAGTTGTTTATTTCAAAAACTGTTGTGATTTATATAAGTTTTTGTCCTTCTGTTCATTGATAAATATTTTAAAAATAATTGTTTTGTAATTTCGAGCAATATTCTCCTATAAAAAATTATAACGCTTTCGTTGCCTTTTCAGAATTTTTCTCTCACTTACAGAATTTCGAGGATTATTCTCAAGTTCCACTTAAGTAGAATACTTTAATTCTTGTACTGATTTTTCGAGACTGATACAAGGATTAAAACAAAGATGACCTTCACGAGTTTTCTCAAAATTCTTATAAGTTTTCTATGCGTCCTCAAATAACCTAAGGCTGAATTTCATAACTTTAAATTGTTGAGTTCCTTTTATCCATGTACATATCTCTCTACCTAGTAAAAGGATCATTAATTTAATAAAATGCTTTTGCACTAATTTGGCCAGTGATAGAGTGAACTATATGAACTTGTCCAGAAGCTTGTCAGTGTTAGTACATCATTAACATTATCTCTGTATGTTAATTTATTGGAAGTATGGCAGTAGTACCAGGTATTTTCTTAAAAAATGAAGTAAAAGAATAAATTCTATATGAATTTTATGGCACATGTTCGATATGAAAGAATGTTATCGATTCCCGCGCTGGGTGTTCGAGAAAATTTGATAAAAGAATTTTACGTTTAGCCAAAATTTAGCATTCTTATATTGGAAAAGCAGAGTCGAATATGATTTATTCTTATTTAGATGAAAACTCAAAGCGTCCCTTAAAAAATGGAAACATAATGGTAGAAGTATCGAAAACAGATTCCCGTATTCCTATGAGCTTAAATAATACCCACAATCTGAGACGCAGGATAACGAAGTGCTGCGAAGTCAATGATGCGCAATGGAAAATGTCTCTTTATATTTGTTGTTGGTTTGTTTTATAATGCGATTTGTGGGAAAATGCAATTTTTCGTTCGACTGTTTCCACACAAAAGTTTCGAGATCAAACGGCAACGACAAAAGCCAACATTTCCTTTGTTTTATTTGCTTCCTTCGTTTTCCGCTACGAGATTATACTTATAGAATTTCGTGTGATGTGGATGTGATTTTGCGGGAAGCTTAATCGGATATCATTTTCCCTTTAATGCGCTCTCGAACGATAGGAATAAGCATTAATATCTGTGGTGCTCCGCATGCGATCTAGAACGACTAAAATATTCCATTAGACGACCTCCATTCTATGGTCTTAGAGTAAAACTAAACACAATAAAATAGCTAAAGTTTGTTTTGAAAATAATAGTCTAACATATGTTTTAGGCATCGTATATAATGCCTCTTCTCAGGTCTGCTTGAAATATTTTAAAGAGATGCCTTATAGCACACAAAAAATATTCCCATCTGTACATTTATGTAAAAAAAACTCATCACTCTTAAAATTGCAAACTTCACTATAAATACCTAACTAGTTGATTTTGATTTTAATCTGACTTATCCATTATTATTTTGCATGCATAAATGGTTCAATCCAAGAGAAGATCTGAATTAACTAATTCGAAGGAGAAGTACGGTTGTTTTAATCCACGGCAAGAAGCGTGAGGGCTGCGTCTTCGTACAAGGGAACTGACTCGTATTTGCACACTCGAAAAAGCACTAAAACGTCCTTACAATTAGCCAGACCACCTCTATTCGTACCCGGAAAAAATTAGGTAGGTGGAATTCTTTTCACTATGGAAAGCACGTGAAAACTAAGGGAAGGGATACCTTCGTGAAGAACTCTCTAAGAGAAATTAACTCGAATCCACGCTTCAAATGAGGAAAACCGCTCAACCAGCTCGTTCACCGGAATTTGAAGTCAAGTTCAACAACAAGTGTTCAGCCACTTTATGGCTCGGCCGCTAAGCTTGAAAGTTCGGAATAAATGTTAAAAATAGATGGTCAGTTAGGAACAGATGTTAAAAATAGATGGTCAGTTAGGAACAGATTTCAATACGATGGATCAATACTGATTGGCAAATGTATGTTTATTTTGCCCTGAATTAAATTACGCCGGTGATTACCTTCTTCCACATGCTCACAAGCCCACCAGCGGCCGAGCGGTCAATTGGCTGAAGAGTGGTATTTCGCTCCGGGGCTCCAATCCCAGCGAATGGGCTGGCTGCGTGATCATTTCGTGTTTTTCTTCTGTGTAACATGTATACGAGACAGTTTCCCTTAAAAAGCCTTCCACGAAGGCCTTTTTAAGGCTTTTCTTATGCAGATAGCGCTCGAGTGCTTTGCCGTAATTAAATAAACTAAACCCACGTCCTCGCTATCAAACATGCTTAGGAGGAGTTTCCAAAAGGTGAGCTTAATTGCGGCTTTTATTTAATAGTAAAATAAAATTATAAAACAATTACTTTTTTATTTCATAGTAAAATAAAAAAATAGTTGGAGATGTAATTAATATGCAGAACAAATTGATTCCATCTAACAGTCACAGATTATACTTTAAATTCTAAATAGAGTTTCGCTTTAAATTTTTAGTTTCTTTCCAACTTTCATAACTTTCACCTTAAAATTCTTTCGTTAATCATTTTAGTTTCTTTTAAATTTTTCATCTTACTAACATCATTACTTTTAAGCTTATTTGCATAAATAATGAATTAGAAATTTGCCCTTTTTCGATATATTATGAATTTGTCGCAAATATTTATACTATCAGAAAGATCTCAAGATTGAATTTAGTTATCTGAAGACCGAGTTTACATTATTTTCATTACCATTAAAAATTAACATTTAAACAAACTGCTGCGCAAAAGTAAGAGAATTTGCAAGTTACGTCTTTTTTAAGAATAGTATTCAACCAAAGGTAGTAATTATGCCGCCAAAGAATAATGCAAATATTCACAGTTCAATATGTAAACGTACTCGTGCGTACTCGTGTGGGGATATATGCGCACGAGAGGTGTTTGACGATTTGTGTACTCGTACTCCTTCACGACATTCGCCGTGTTTCTCACAAGATTTAATAAAGTAAAATGAGTAGCCACGTACGTATAGATGACGGAATGAGATGGTGAACTGTCGTTAGATTGCAGTCAAGCCAATCACAAGCGAAGATGGCTACAGAGCTTAACGTAACGCCCAATGTCAGGTTTCAGGACGTTGGTTTCAGACAGTTTCAGGACACTCGATCCATTTCGAGAAGACCTGGACAAGGTCAATGAAGATTCGCAACTACGAACGAAGATCGTTGTTTGGCACTTTCAGCGCGGCGAAACAAGAAAACTATAGCTTCACAGTTCTCACATGATCTATATGCTGCCACTGGAACCCTATTTTCATGGTCTACCGTTGCTCAAAGGCCTCATGAGATAGGGCTTAGGCCAGAAGACCCGCTGTTTGCATGCCTTTCAATGCAGCATAAAAGACAGCTCGATTAGCATGGTCCAGACAACATGCGTCTTGGTCCAGACTTCAGTGGAGCAGTCTGAACACTGATTCTCGCCTTACCTGTATCCGGAGAGAGCCTGGAGCACAATACCATCTCTCTCTCATCAGGGAAAAATATCATACCAGTGGTGGATGTGTACTGATTTGAACAGCTATTATGCTGGATGGCGGCGCACTCCTTGTATATGTTTGATAAAGGCTTCGTGACTGCTATACGGTTTAGAGAGCAAAACTTAGAGCCCTATGTTCAACTTTTTAAGGGCGCAGTTAGCCCTGGGTTCTTGTTAATAGACAACAACGTTCGTCTGCATAGGGCTCAGCTGATTGACAATTACCTGCAAAGTGAGGATATTCGCCGCATGGAAGGGCCAGCCAGATTTACTGATCTTAACCCTACACAACATGTCTCACATGCTCTTGGAAGGGCAATTTTATCTCCCCATCCCCTTTCAGAGCCATCCCGGAGTTAAAAACTGCGTTGCTACTGAGACATTTCAACTGCCTACTGTCCAGTATGCCGTAACGCTGCGCGACCTATAACAAAGCCCTATAACATTATGTCATAGGGCTGTAAGAGGGTACCATACCCTATATTAAACTCATTTTCAGTCCGATATCACCACGTGAATCTTGGATATTCTTGCTCTATGAGCTTTCGCTACTGACAATCAAGCATACATAAAATGACTTTTGAATGGCACATCTTCTCTGTCATGTGTATTCATACAAAACTTCATTAAAATCTGTCCTTTAGTATTTTTCGATATAATGTGCAAATTCTCTTAATTTTTCCCATAATTATACGCATTAAAAATTATCTTATAGGAACTAAAATAAGACGTCATAAATTCTATAATTGGAGCTACCTAATTTGCAATGTGATATAAATCTTATTCAGATATTTCAAGATGCAAATTTTATTAACTTATTAGTTTTATTTTTATTTGTACTTGTAAAAATATAAATTAGTTACGATCTTTTGCACCGAAAATAATCTCTTTATTCGGGGTATTTATATGTGAATAGCTTTTTATATAGTTGAAAATTAATACGAAAACAATACAATTGACGATGCGCATATACAATGCATGATGAAATTAATTTCTAGTAATTTATCTCCAAGGCCCCAAAAGTTATCAAAATCGAAATGGAATCAAGTGTCAAACAGTTGTAAGAAATAAAAGAAATTTCTAATTATTTGCATACAAATATATGCATTTTTATTTATGGGTCGAAGTTAAATTAAGGTAAATAATTTAATAACTAACTGAATGTGACAGAATTATTTTAAATAAAAGGCAGTTTGAAAATTTAACATTTAGCTACGAATATGTTTCAGTTACTAAGTTTAACCAACAAAAGTGTCTTGGAAGCATCGGCTTTGGATTTCAGATAGAAAATAAATATAAGTTAGAATTTTTTTTCTTTGTGATATTATTATTATTATTTATGTATGCTCCGAAAAATACTTAGCGAGCGAAATTTAAAATTTATTAAATTTTTTTTTTATTTTATTAATATTTTTTAGTTTTGTTAATTAAAAACGTATTAAATATGTTTTAAAACATTCTGGCCGGTCAGCTCTTTTCATATCATGCACATGGCCCGTGAACAATTTGAGCTTGGAACCACTGCTACGGGTTAAAAGCTTACTGAGGAATTGAAGCTGTGCGTGATTACATGAACATGGGAAACAAAAATCACTAAGTGGAAATGTCTTTTTGAACACAGACAAGTGGAATTTTCAGACCCAGTCTACTATACCACAAATGCCCTAATCAAAATGAATGAATAAAAGTTCTCTCTTTGTATCATGTAGATAACAACATGTTCTTTAGAAAGGCTGATTTTCTTACTTATCTTTGTAAGACATGCTACTGTTTCTTAGCTATCTTTGTAAGACATAGTTATCTGTTACTTCACACCCGGCTTTCAAACTAGAAGACATCATATTTACTTTCCGTGACGTGCTCCTGTTTCACGTTCTGGAATGTATTTTTAGTTTTATTTTTCAGTTTGTTACAATTTTTCAATTACTATTTTCTGATATCCTTTAATAAAAAATCCTTATTAAGAAACTTACAAGATTCGCACACTAAACTGTCCCACAAGCTCTTCTCAAACCGTAATTCGCATTTTGTGGTTTCGATAAATCATTAATTTTAACTACTATCTCTAAAGCTTTCTTGCTTTAATCACTTGTCCCTTGGTTTCATAAATTTCAGCTGTAAATAATGTATTCTTAGCAGTTAACGTAAAATGTAAATTTGATGGAGTCATAATTCAGTGAAGACTCGGAGTACTTGTATATGGGAGCAGATTACAGTTGAACGAAAAGATAATAAAATATACCACACATTTCTAACATAATGCTAAGATCAGTAGTTTGATTATCATCTTTCAAATGGTAGAAATTGGTGAATAACAGCAAATAACTCTATTATAAATGTGTACTAGTTAAATAATATAACAGATGTAACATCATTAGTTTCATCGGGAAATAAAGTACGAGAAACAAATCAGATGCATAAGCAAACAAAGAAGTAATCCTCTCTAAACTGAGTAATTTACCACTGAATGAGCCGTGAATAAGCTGAATGTGCTTCCATTAGTTGCATTGCCAAAGTCTACGTCAAAGTTGAAAAAATAATTATTTCCTAACCCATATGAGGAAACTTTGGTGGCTGATTTTATTAGGAACGTTGACATAAAAAGTTAATGAATACTGATGTGTGAAAACATTCGCAAGTTATACAAATCCTATTCCTTATTTACTTTATGTCGAGTGCATTGTATTACGCTGATGGAGAGACATGTATTTGCCAACATTTATCATTAAGTACATATACGCCGAGTGTTGTGAAGAAGCTAATACATATTAGTAAGATAGCTTGAGGGTCCTTCATACAGAATGTCAAATTCAAATATCAACTCATTTGACGAAAACTGAAGAGAAAACTACTGATTATTAGTAAAATGTATTTGTTCTTATTCTAATCAAACAAATATTCTATTCAAATGATGGGAGCTTTCATAAATCTCCTCTGACATTTTCTGATCATATAACGTACAATTCTGATTATATAGGAAAGGTTTCCTTAATTATAAAATAATCAATTAATAGGATAGTCATAACATAATTTCTTTAGTATGCATATTTATAAAATGTAATCATACTGATAGTCAGCAGTAACATATTATAAATTATTTCGAACATTATTTTGTTTGTAATATATTATTAGCCAAACTTATCTCAATTAGTTGCTAGATAACATCATAAAAGCAAAATATCGCAGCTAAACAGATTATAAGAAATAAATCTTATAAATATTTTAGTAATTTTAGCAAATATCACAATTATTTCAATAATTTAGTAAATACTACAAATACTTTAGTAAATTTTCTTTGCTCACACACATTTGTAAAACTACAAAATAGTTTATTAGTTATCATCATATAATAATACACTCTTTTGCAAAAAACTCGAAGCACCAAGAAGGACTTTTGCGATCGTGACCAAATTTTGTACGCAAAAACATCTTGATAGAAAATGCAAAAGATCAAAGTTTCAAGGTAAATGAACAGGAATTGCTATCATACCGTGCATTTCTAGTGCGCAGTTCGCAAAGTATAAAACTAGTAACAGAGGTGGAAAAATTATCGTTTTTGTTGCTGCCATTAAAGAAGCAACTAAAGATGCCATTACGACAATATCGAAGACCTTACAGACAACTAAACGATTTCGAACGTGGTCGCATTGTAGAGTTGCGTGAAGCTGGGTGGTCAAACCGAGCAATAGGCCGGCACTTGCAGCATGCAGACACTGCTGTGCAAAGATGTTGGCAGCAATGGTTGCTACAAGGAAATTGCCGACGAAATGAAGGCTCTGGAAGGCCAAGGAGGGCAAATGCGAGGCAAGACGGGATGATTGTTTGCCACGCCCGAACCGCTCCAACGGTATCATTGTCGACTATTCAACGCATTACAGCCACGTCTATACCTCCCGTGGTACCGTCTACCATCTCACGGCGCTTGTCTGAGGTGGGGTTACGCTAACAAAGGCCTTTAAGACGTTTGCCGTTGACCCCACGGAGACCTCTGGACTGCTGTCGCAGCCGATCATCATAGCTGCCATCAGACTGGCATCGTATAGTGTTCAGCAATGAATCCCGCTTCACTCTTGAAGCAGATGACCACCGTGTTCGTGTCTGGAGAGGACGGGGCCGACGGTCTCAATCAGCCTTTGTTTTGCAAAAGCAAATAGCCATAACACCTGGTGTGATGGTGTCGGGCGCTATTTCTTATGACAGCAGGTCATCTTTAGTCATCCTCCGTACATCTTTAATAGCTCAACGATATGTTGATACCATCCTGCGGCCGATTGCATTACTCTTCATGGCGCGTCATCCTGGGGTCATTTTCCAACAAGATAATGCCAGGCCACATACCGCTCCGTGCGGTTGATACTCTTCCTTGACCAGCAAGTTCATCAGACCTTTCACCAATCGAGCATGTCTGGGACATGGTAGGCCGCCGGATTCGGGCACCGCAAAATATCGCAGATCTGGAACGACAACTGATGAATGCCTGGCAGAATGTGTCGCAGGATGACATTAGAAACCTCTACCACTCCTTGCCTCGACGAATTCAAGCATGCGTTGCCGCCAGGGGCGATTCGACCAACTACCAG
>KK120609.1:945405-958564 GCA_000611955.2 Stegodyphus mimosarum | reverse complement strand
TATTCAATTTCATCAAAAACAACCACTTCCTTCATGGTGCTTCAATTTTTTTGCAAAAGAGGGTATATAAAAAGAAAATAATTATAATATAATAATATGCCAAAAACGATTAAATTAAGCAAAATATACTTTCTTTGTATAATCAGCCATAGTTATAAGTATGATGAGCTGTCTGTCAAAATGGAAATTTGTAAAACTCGGTTAAAAGGCTTATGAATATCTCGCTGTACATTAAAAAAAATTTATAAACTATCTTCTTTAGCAACACATTTAGTTACAACATTATACTGTGGTATATATTGGAGCTTATGTACAATTCACGCTGTTTTATTTCAGGAATTTTTACACGTGATAATGCAGTTTTATATCTGTTAGTGTTAGCTGGTTGTGGTTAGCTGGTTGGTTACCGAGTTACTGAAAGGTTATAATGCACCAAACATGTGATTTGTCCATTCCATCTTGTTCTAAGTGACGACGAAAATATAAAAACTGTAAAATTATACTGATGACAATTTTTGTTGTATGGCACAAAACATTAACCAGATCAAAATTTTAAAACCAAACTAAAATCAAGCACTTTTATGCCGCTCCGGAGCTACATTGTATGCATTGCTATGTTATATACCTAAATTTTATTAAATTATGTGATAATGGATTTTTGGTTTTCAGTTTTTGAAATAGGAGCTGCCAAATTGACTGTAAGCTGCATTTCCTTCTGCATGAAGGATTCTCAGCCGCAGCGGCCTTTCAGCTAATTCGAGGTGTGTAAAGGGAAGATGCTATTGCTCCACTGACAACCCGAAAATGCTTCTACCGGTTCTGAGATAGGAGATTTTTAATTCAAAGCCTCTTCAAACTCTAATCGTTCAGCACGCTTACACAAAAAACACAAAAACACAAAAGTTTCACAAAACACAAAAAAGTTCAATCTTCGAATTATTTTTTTTTACAAAAACGAAATTGTATGCATCTTTATTTACCCCAATAACATGGAACCTCTGCTGGTTTATGTACTAGTCAAACAATAAAATTATCGGAACTGCAGATGATAAAAGTCAAAGCCTTTCTTTAAAATCTGGCATTTCGGGATCTTGATTTAAATTAAGTGTGTTCTGAACTAGAAAGATAACGTTTAATCCACAACATTACATAAGCACGGAAATGTGGGCTCCAACCAGACCACAGAGATATTTTCAAAAGAGATCGCTGCCGCTAATTCCATACTATCATATTATGTCATACAGTCACGTGGGCAGTAATTTACTTCCCATTACCCTGAATGAGAGTTCAAGTAAATGAAGTAAATGCTGCTAATTACTCCATTCAGACTAATTTCTCGTTCTTCGACCCCTCATTGCTTATGCGATCTCATCTGTTTCCTTACCGTTCGAAAAGTTACAACTCTAAGCTGAGGATTTATACGGAACATTAAATATTCTCGTTAACAGGAATCGACTTCCGTATGAAAACTTTCATCCATTTAAATACTTTTCAGAACTGAGTTTTCTAAATTTAAATAGAACTAAGACTTCCTGAGTAATGTTTTCTATCCTCTAAATCTGCTCAACTTTTGCTATAAATGTCTTCTTGTTACGTTTTCTTTATCAAGGCTTAATCTGCTTTCAGTCAATTATCATGTCAATACATGACAAATCAAAGGTTAATTAAATACACCATTTAAATAACCGCTAAATTTGTTTTAGACTTCAGTTCAATTTTTCAACCCATGAGCAAAAACTACTGTAACTAGCCATTTCAGGCAGCCAAATGCAGTTCTGGAACAACTAACTTACAGTACGATGAGACTTTAAAATAGTGGGAAAATTCCTCTAAGCTCTCACGATAGCTAAACTCCCTAAAGCAACTTAAGCTAAAAATTGTATTGCTACATTTCACAGCGTTAAATAAAATTCTCTCAACAAATCAGCGCATTGGCAAATCGAAAATCACATAGCGCCCGAACTAAAGGGTGGTGCCTCGTGTTTATACTATTAATGTAGTTAACTTGTTAATTTAGCTATTTTTGCAAGCATACAAGTTAACAAGCAAGACGATGACTTGAAAAGAAAACTAAAAGTCCAACTAACTAGCAAAACAAAAATAACTTACTTTAACAATTGGTAAATTACCAGAATATCTCGGAAGTCTTACATTTAACTAAATAGCTTTTAAAGAAAAAGACGTTTAACTCAAATATGAGTTTTAATTTCATTTTTAACAATGAAAGCTAAAAAAACACAGATTTTAACACTTTCAGCGATTCTGATAGAAAAAAGTGGGTACTTCTATCAGAGGTTGAGGTAGCAATATAAGGTATTTCTCCCGCCTACTTAATATGCCTTCGTGGTGTGGTGGTCAGCACGCTCGGCGCGTATTCGAGAGGTTCGTTAATTAAAACATCAATAAATTGAAAAAATATTCCGTTGGTTCATAATTTTTAATAAATAATCTATTTTAATAAATAATCCATAAATAATCTATTTTTGTCTAATTCTTTGTTAACGGAATTTTTTTTCCTTTTATGTATACGGAACAAATATATCCCGCACTTCGAATTGATCAAGACTGCTCACTTGAGACACTTCTCTCATGTGAGCCAAAAAAGCCTGCCGTTAACATCGCGGCAAAAACATTCATGGATGAAAAAGATGAGAAAAAAAAAAGACAAGGAGGAAATGTCGTGGTATAAAACATTACAGAAGAAAATAAAGCACTTCAAAAAATTCGCAATTTTAAAATATTGTTATATAAAATATCATCTTCGAAAGAAAAGCACCTACAAATCATGGCTGACTAAAAGTTTTAAATGCGTGGTCAGATAACGATTTGTGAATACAAGAAGAAATGAAGAATATTTTTACCTCTATAATTACGAATACATTTTCTAGCTACCAATAAATTGTATAAAAGAGATCAATTTAATTACAACTTTTAGTAATTAACTATAAAAATTTTAAATTCCATTAACTGTTATGCGTAGTATTAATTTTCACATGGTTTAATATTTTGAATGCTTATTCCTACTTGATTTTCAGTAAAAATTTACTAGTTAACTCTAAAACATGAAATTTAGAGGCAAAAATATTCTTCATTCTTAGTACACATTTTAATAACTAAATAAATAATAAACGCCTTTGATGCATAATTAGAATACGGTACGTTTATGTGAGTCACTAAGAATGTATTTCATTCATGAAAAAAAATAAATAAGTAAAATAAAAATACATTGGAGATGCGAAAACATTTGAGAAATAGTATTGATAAGCAAAACAAAAATTTAGATAAAAAATTTAATCAATAAGAAGCTTAATAAAATTCCAAAAATTAAAAATGTAACAATTCTAAGATATTAGAAATTTTTGTCGCCATACTTCTGTTACAAGATAAACTAATTTTTTCTAGCTTAAAATCATTGAATAACGTTATGACTTTCTCAAACTTCCGGCACAGTAAAGCTATAGAAAGGACTTCTAATTCTTCTTCATAGAGTAGAAATCAAATTTGACGAAGATGACAGGAAGTACAGAACATTGTTCTTTCATAAACTTATTACGATGAAATACGTTCAGTCATATTTCATTATACCTATCTGTTAGATAGAAGTGTAAGAGAAAAGAGGGAATTAGCTCACTTCTCTATCCCAGCTCGCTTTTCTATCGTTTATCATGAGCAGATGGCGGAAGATCAACTGAAAGTTTTATGTTTACAAACAGCTGGAAGTTTCAAAGACTGTCATGAGAGGGCCACTTAATGTAATAAGATTTTACCAAAGAATTGATCCCGACAGGGAGAGTCAAAAATTACATTTTAGATTCGTAAAAAAAAAACAATTCTTCCTCCTAAATGTCTGCTATTTCATAATAATATTTGTAGATGAATACTAACAGAAAATTACGTAAATATAGTTTAAATAAAAATTAAGCTCAAATTTACATTTTTTATTTAAAATGAGTGGTTGTAATTGCACGAATGTAATTTTAATGGTTTGCTTCTCTTGAAAGACTACTAATGAATGACAACAAAATGAATTCACAAGACAGAGATGAAAAACCACTTTAGAAAGCAAGTTTTCGGGCTTTTCTGACATGTTTATCAAATTTTAATTCAAAATAATTTTCAGGAAAATCATCTTACATTGATGTGAAATGATATTATGATATACTAATGCTTTGAAACAAGGCACTCAAAAATTCAGACATGTGAAGGTTGTTCTAGTATTTACTAAAATCTACCTTACTATCAAAAAACACAAGAAAGATGAAAAAAATCACTTTAGAAAGCAATTTTTCGGGTTTTCTGATTTAAATTCAAAATAACTTTAAAACGTAATCTAACGACGGTGTGAAATGATTTTGAACTATTCTAATGTTCCGAAATAAGACATTCAAAATATCGAGTTGTTCTATTTACCAAAATCAATTTACTATCAAAAAACCCTTAAAGAAATCTGGCAATGAATTTTTCGGTTAATCAAAATAAGCTGGAAGACTCAAAATAACAACTGAAACTTTCCTGGATACAACTAAAGCGGAAACTGAAATTACTACAAATGGCATTAAATGCAGCCTTCGCCCTGGACTTAAGAGTCACTTTATAGCGGCTATCTCAGCTAATTAATCCTAAATTCTACTCTCAAATTGAATTAACAAACAGTACAAAAGCAACAAACAGTATTTATAGGAGAAGACTGAAATCCTCTAGAATAAAAAATTTACTTAGAAGCTTTTAATTAAGACTAAAACACTTTTAGAAGGAACGCATTTACTTTCTGATCGAAACTGGTCTACAACAGATAAAACATTCATATAACAATATTTCCTGTTCCGCTCGTCTGCAATGGAAAAAAGGAAAGGAACATTAGTTTGATATAAATTAAGAAGTTCGCCAAGTAAATTATTCTTGGCGCAAACTGAAACTAACGCGCCAAGATAAATTTTTGAATTTCTCCATAAATTTCGCACCAAATTTTACAAATCTAATATTTAGTCATAGTTTGAGTCGTAGAATAGAAATATGGAAAACAATTGGCATGTCATTTCTGAAAGAGTCCGATTTTGTGTCAAAATAACTATGTTATAATAATGCTCTATATAAATCTAATATATATCCCAAGTCACGCTTTCGAGACATGAAAAACGCAATTTGAATTTCATCAATCGGCCCAGTAGAACGGGAAATAATAAAACTGTCCCCCCCTTTTTTTTCGCAGTGTACATAGAAGACGGCAGCATTTCTTGACTATTATGAAGAACACATCTCCAAGGCGGAGTACTGAACACGAAGCTTGCGTAGTGAATTCAGACACTGGATTACTTAATTTTACTTAATTGCATCAAACTATATTTATTACTGTGTGCAATAAATATATTATCCTGCTTTGAAAATGGGTACTCAATAATTTAAATGGACCAAATATTCATCAGACTCTAACAGTGCGACGGCAAAGTGAAAAATGGCATTTTCTTACTTAATGATATATTTAAAAAATGAGTTAAGGCATAAAATCTAAACTGATACTACATTTCTGTAAAAAATAAGAGGAAGATAAAAATGGATACTTATTGCTTCTTTTCCGACACTTGGCATCTTTTCCTTACAGCCAGCTTTCGGATATCTGGAGACACGCTGCTTGTACGAGCAATTTCCAGAACAGAGGCCAGAAACCTGAATCTCCCTGGCAACTTGCTCTTTTTCATTAGTTAAAATGGTTGTTCACACTAATATGTACAATCGAATATGTAAATCACGTACGATGGAAATTGCGGCTCTTTGACAATCGTTTGTAAATTTCGGGGATATCCACTTCATTGAATCTTAACTTTATAAGGTATATCTCCCACATTATTAGCGTGCCTTCGTGGTGTAATGGTCAGCACACTGAGCCGGTATTTCAGAGGTCTGTGGTTCGATCCCCGGCGAAGGCATTGCGTATTTTTCATCTCTCTTGTTCCAAAAAAATACCTAATGTCTCTACAACTTTACATACGAGAAAAAATAAACTCCAACTTTAAACAGGCTGAAAATACCATCGGTGAAGATGGCAGCACTTTTGTACTTTGTAAAGAAATTTTGTCTGAAGAGTTCTTTGCAGTAAACAAGATTTTATAATATGCTTTCATATTGAGTGAAATTCCAATTTTAATTAATGTATTATAATCATACGATTTTCGTGCGTGCGTGCGTGTGTGTGTGTGTGTTAACCGAGCGCCGTGAAGCTTACAAGTTTTGCCAGCCTCATATTATTCAATTATTTATCTATGATAGTTATTTCAGTTTAATACATAGTTAAAATATAGGCTGTTATATTATAGGAAGTTATTTTTGGCATGTAAGTGTCATTTTCACTCATATTAAGTTAGCAAATCTTATCTTGAAAATGTGCGTTTTTTAAATCATACTCGACGGCAAAGTAAGATTCGAAAATTGAACAACGCGAAACTATTTACTTCACCTATGAATATGTATGTACTAATAGTGAAAAATTTTTAAAAAAACTTTACGAATCAGAAGGCACACATTGTTTTAATAGTACCATTACAGACTTTTAAGCTTCTGAGAGCGGGAAATGAAAGCAATCGACTTACCTTTGCTAGAATTCAAACCACGGATCATCCACTTGCCAGCTAGACGTGCTTAACTACACCAGACCACGCACGACAGAAAGTGATTATTCTTTAGACTTTAAGAAGAATTTGCAGAAAATCTGAAAACAAAATTTTACATTAAAACTTATTACAGAATGTAATAAATTGTAATATATAGTAAAGTATCATAGCTAGCTTTATCACTGAAAAAACCTTTTCTTATTGGCTATTCATTCTTAACTTTAATTTGGTTTCCTTTCAAAATTTTTCTCCGGCAATTTTACAATGACTTCTAAACCTATTGTAAAATGTTAGCCATTTAGAAATGACGCTACAGTTCAGTGATTTCACACAGGAAAAAGTTTTGCCCAATTTCTACGAAAATAATCATAGCTGCGATTATGACAATGATTTTAAAGACTCCAAAGAAGCAGAAAATCTACAAGAAATTTATAATGATTTAGATATCTGTACTCTAGTAAGTACGAAAACTTCGTACGAGATGAACATATAGGAATTCTTAATGAATGATATTTCAAATGTTAGCTCACAAATTTTAAAACTTCTTATTTAATACAAAAATAATTCAAATTATTGTACTTGAGTAGTTATTAATCAATAATTTATGCAACAGAATAACGAGTACTTTTTCCACCTTTCAGTAGTACAAAATTTAAAATATATTGAAAAAATGTTTAATTTAAATCTTCTATTATTATTATGCAAAGGTTATAACTTGTTTATTTATATTCATGTAATTTACTTATCTATGAAAAGAAATGTGATTGAGTATTAATCTGAACTAGCGGTAATGATTAAAAATGTGAATAAAGTAAAAGAATAAATATCTTTAGTAATGCTGAATAATCTAACCCTTCACTTCAAGTAGCACCATAATCAACATTTCAAGAAGAGTTTTGATTAATTTCAAGTGCAGAGACTTATGTGATCATTTATTGTGAAAATGACGAAGACCAAACCTTAGGTTAAACCTCCAAAACCTGAGATTGTGAGTTGCAATTACAATAAGAACAGTCGCGTTGCGCGACAGGCAAAGCAACGTACTGTGGTGAGCCATCTTGCACGAATGTTACGCAATAGAATATTTGACTCTCTTCCAGGGTAAGAATAACATGCATTCACAAAAGGTAAGCAGAATGCTGACCTGTCTCAATATTATAAGGAAATGATTATTTAGCCATAGCTTGGACTGTAATAAGGCTCAATGTCATCCAAAAGCTACTGTAAGCAAATGATTGAGAGTACCAGCGAATTGATTTAGCCTTCTTCCCCGAACTTGAGGAAGAAGAAAACAATTTTGTTGAACTCATACTTCCTGTCCATCAGGATATTATCAAGCGATTTGCTCAATTATTTCATGCTCTTACAAGTAATTCCTGCAAAGGACGCATAATATTAGATTTCTGCTTGACACGAAGTTTCTTCTAAAAGATGTGTAAAATGGTAAGGGAAAAGCTTAAGACATTCCAGACATTGAGAAAAGTTCACGTCTTGAAATTGCAAACTGTAGCCGTGATCACGTGATGTGCTTTAACCAGTCCGAAAAGTTTGCAGTCAAAGCACGGGAGAGTCGCCTTGCTGTTGGTCACGCACGATCCTTAGTCAAGTGATTGATCGAGGAATATTTTCTTCGATGACGGTGGGAGTGTCTAGTGTTCGCTAAACACTTCTGCTAGTTGATAAGCAAAGTCCAAAAATACATGAAAATAACATAGTGAAGAAAAATATAGAAATTCCGTCAGTTCATGAAATTCAGTTTAAATGTACAAATATGCGTGTGTTCGTCAGATGAACATATACGTAATTACAATGTTAGGTACTATAGTACTACAAAGGAAAACTCTGATTAATCATATGTGCGGTACGAGAGTGCAGATACTTATACTCATTGAGTACTTCATAGTGAAACATGTTGAAATACTTTAGGTTTTTACGATTTCTAGCATTTTTAAAGAAACCTATTTTCACTTTGCCTGAGGAACTCACCTAAAAATTCAATTTTTAAGCCCTTGTATAACAGTTTATTCTTCACGAAATAGTGAGTATTGATGATTATACGCAGAAATATCTGCTTTGAACAGCTTGCAGGTTTTTCACGTCTGTTTTTGTAATTGCACCCCAAACTTAATAGGCGTAAATGAAAATAAGTCGAACAGTAGAGATATAAATTAATCTCTTCTTGTTTAACTTCCAATTTGGAGTATTTATCTATGATTCAGAATAGACAACTGATCTCACTTTTAGCTTTTGATCTAATGTGCTGTATGTGGTCAGCCCGGGTTAGTCGTTCGTTCGGTATTAATGCCTTACGACTGGGGCGGGTTGATTGAAAAGCAGTAAGTTTTTCTTGATAACTTTAGCTCTTTTCCGGCTTTTAATAATCAGTAGCTGAGACCTTTGGGCGTTTGAGAGTTTCGTTTCAAAATCAGAGCCATATATTTCTGATTCCAACACAGCAGTGCCATCAAGAAGAACAGCACCATATAGCGGATATTATTATACCTAAAAATGTGCATAGTAGAATTTTTTAAAAAACTGCTTCTAAATTTTATGCTCTTCTGCACTAATTACGTCACCTTAAGTTGTAGTTTCACTGAGATATAAATTTCTAAAATTTTTCTGTATCACCTTGAATATCATGATTCGTGATAGAATAGTTAAGGACACAATCCATTTTTTCGCGTTCTGTAAAATTTCAGTCCTTCTTCTCCAGATTTGAGAACGTCTAGCTAAAGCAAAAGATGAATAAAAATATTCTTGAAAAATGGCATCTTGTGTTTAAATCAAAACCAAATAAAATACTTAAATAATTTTTAAGTTGAAACTAACTTCCTTGCGTTTCTAAGTCTTGTGTTCGTCAATATGAAAGGTCTCATGTATGGGAGGCTTCATTATGGGAGGCCGATGGCATAGTGCTGATGATCTCATCAATCTCGTTGGGCACCACTCGTGACTATATACCCAGCTCCTCAGTTTTGGTAAAAAACATTCTGGGAGGTAGAATTGTCTACTTCTTTTGCCTTATTACCAGCTGCTCTAGAAAGCTTTTGAACTGACATATTTCAAGAGGCCCATTGTTTCACAAAGTTATAGCAATCAGTAGCGCCCAACCTTCTCATACATTCAAAGCCAAGACCAACGACTTTGCAAGCTGGCTTTGTTACCTATCATACTGTGAGCAGTAGCAAAACCGTGATTTAAATGCTCTTCAAATGCAGCGAATAGCAATCTTCGTTTCAACCTGATGTATTTATGAAACATAGTGTAAGAATACATAATCGAAATTTTTTAATTTACTCATAACGTTTCTACTGTGAATAAAAATTGTTTTTATTTTTAACTTAACAAATTTACGTTTTTGTGTGTATAAAGTTATAACGAGCTGTAACTTGAGGAACTGAAACAGGTAGTAGCACTCTACCAAAAGAGCAGTGTAATTAATACCCCTTCAATCGGTAAACAGTTTCGGAGAAGTTTAAAGATATGCCCTTTCTAATTTAGCTAATAAATTTTCTTAGAGACATATACTTTTCTAAATGCGAAATTTGCACATAATAATGAAGGTGAAATTATTTACCGAATGAACACCAAAATATCTGAGAGAAATACCACTTATTCAAAACGGTTTTATTCAACATTTCGCAATAGCATATGTTACAGTTAGTTGCACAAGACTGTTAGCATTTTTAGAAAGAGAAACTTGAAAAATTAAATAAGCGTTCACCGGGATTCGAAACATGTGCTAGAGGGATGTGAAATAATGCGATATTTACTTAAAAAGAAGATTCAAGAAATGTGTATCTATTCGAAATATAAATAAGTAATAAATTTATGTTTTATTTAATTAAGCTTAAATAAAATTGATCACAAGATTTTGAGATACAAAGAGTTAAGATCTTCTTTCTTCAGCCCAAAATTATTATGCGCAGGTAATCGAAATAGTTTAAAATACTATTTGTAAATTTTACATTTATCGAAATTGAACTAAGAAATGTATTACTCGTAGATTAATAAGGAGAAACATTAGTAATGACAGAAGCTGAGAGGTTTGCGAGAAATATTTTATTCGACAAATAGAATTGTTATCCAGACTTTTTTATCACAAAGAAAGGTTTTTGATTGTCAAAAGTGTTTTACTATACTGTGTTGATTCGCTTTTAATTTATAAGTAATTCATCAAGCTAAATTTAAACATACAGCGAGAAGAAACCTAGATCTTCATTTCTTTAAAATTCCAATAGAGCAGTCGTACCTATTTCGCATACTCAGAGGCAAGTAAGATAAAAAATATATAAACCAAAATTATAACTTAAATTTGCACTAGCTCTGTAATTATTCATTATAGTTTGGGTATTTTCCCTCTCTTTTCTAAAAATAACAATTGTTTAATAACCTTTTCTGAACTGCGTCATTAATCCATATCATATGACTTTTACACAACGACGATGACATAGCTAATTTGGAACTTAAAATTTCAGCAACCAAACCCTTTCTCTTAATAAACTTCCATACTGGATAACGGCTCACTTGCTTTGTGTACCTCGTCTAGTTAGAACTACTTCTTTGTGGCCACGAATGCCAATTAAAATAAAGTGAATGTTTAACCTGTCTCGGCTGCCTAAATAAGTTTGCTGTTCGTAATAGATCTGATCATCTATACAATTAATACGTACACAACTTTACATCTAGTCAACAGATTAAAAAAGATGAAAATCTAGTTAGTTAGAAGAAAAGAAACTCTTTAGCTGTAATTATAGTATATTATTCAATAGTGATTAAAAACTTTAATAATATGACCGATGAAATAAAAACACTTATATTACTCTTTGATAGAAAAGATTTTCAAAATGCTCATACGGGTTTTACTAAAATCAGTTACGTGTTTAATTATAGCTTTGGAAGTAGCTTTTTAATGCATACGCGTTGCATATTTATACTGACTAGAGCTGAAGAAAGACAATTAATGAAACACTGTTTTAAAAGATTAATTCCTTGTAAAAAGTGGATAACGAATCATAGAAACACACTCTGTAAATAACAAATAACTTTGTAGTAACTGCAATAATTTATTATACGCAAAAATTTTTACATTTGCGTAACGTCCGTTCGTACATAAAGATCGTTTATTTAAATATATGTTATTTATAGCTACATTATATTTGATCATACTGTTATCATTATTACCACCTTTAACCAAGCAAAGCTGTTCATAACAAAATCAACTATATAAGCAAAAGCTGCATAATGCAATGAACTGATACTTATATTGAAGTCTCATCATTATATTAATTATTTCAACTACTAATTTCGACTGCTGTGCACAAAAATGATATATATAGAAAAGCATTTCATTTTATACATTTGTATGCATAAAAATAATGAAAAACACAGTTTTAATGAAAAATAGGTAGAAGCAGTAAGTATTTGCATGGAAATTAATAGGCTGCATGTCTTAGAAAAACTTTAACATCGTGAAGGAATATTTAACGTCAAAGACTACTTCAAAATGATATTAACATACTGATTCACTTAAAATATTATTGAAACAAAATTTTAAAATCCGTCGGCATTTTGGAAAAATTTATCGCCGTTCCTGCAAATTTTAGTTACACTAAGTTACACTAAACACGTCCAACTGACTATGAAAATATATTCAAATAAAAATGGAACTATTGCAGTTTAGAAAATTAACTTCTTGATATTTTTTTAATTTTTATAGTTCCAGGCAAAATTAAATACCGATGCCTTCAACTAAAATTCAAATGTAATTACCTATTTACGTTGTTTCTCTCTTTGCACTTTAAAGCTAATTTCATTACAATTCCGTTAAATAAAATCTTAAACGAAAGTGAAATAAGAGTAAAAAAAAAATATCTTTAATTATTGCAGAACTAAAATATGTTGCTTTTTATTTTGGAACGAAATTCTTAATTAGGTGTAACATTCTTTTAACTATTCTTGGAATTTGGAACATTAAATGCAAAGGAAAAAACGAAAAGTCTTTAAATTAATGAACAAAGCAGCAGTTTTTCAGCCGAATTTTAAAGGAATTCTTGATAAATGCAGTTTATTTTGCTGCATTGGGCAAATGTATCTCAACATATTTTTAAAGTGAACAAACACTCTCAAGCTTGATAAAATTAATATTTTATATATCTTAGCTATTGTATCGATTATCTTGACCTTGAGTCACGGATAATTAAATTCCAGTACACTATATATTTATAAACAAAAACGATTTCCGCTTGTTGAGGGCAACTATAAAACCTCATTATTCTTTCATAAAATTAAAAGCTAAGGTATTAAAAACAAAAATGCTAGATTTGAAAACATGTGTACCAAGGAAATTAAGTTTCACGGGGTGATCTTAAAATACTTTCTCACGCTCATCCTATCGTCCTAATAATAAACAACATTACAGCATATCTAAGTTTTAAGAAATCTTTTATAGTAATTTAATAGATTTCTTTGAAGGTTTTGTGCAATTAAATAACTTATAATACATAATATATATGAAAGGGGCTTTAAATTTAGAAAGAAGTTTTCCTAAGAGT
>KK120609.1:919148-943532 GCA_000611955.2 Stegodyphus mimosarum | reverse complement strand
CTCTTCCGAAGGGCGACCAAACAAGAGATTACTAAGCAGACGAAGCTCAGGATCGATGAGCATCTGGGATGGAGAATTGTGTTTCTTATCGACCCTGGTATGATTTCGGCAGCTTTCTGAGCAGGGTCTTTCAGACAACGCCCTGGCGTTTCGAGATGAGGATAACTTCTGATGATGGATAATTATTTCCTCTGATGCTGAAAAACAATTTGTTGTCTTTGAAGTCCGAGGAAAAATTGTGTTTCTTTAAAAGGTCCAATCCGAGTATGCAAGAATCTGTAATATCCTCCACACATGCCGTGTGATGGTAGGCGGCGCTTCCAAAGGTGATGTCCATGTTCAGCTTCCCATCTATGTCGATTTTATCACCAGACGCGGTTTGGAGGGTAATGCAGAATGTTGTCCAAATAATTTATCTTTAAGTCGTTGAGCTAAATCTTTCAGAATGATGGTAACATTAGCTCCTGTGTCAATGATCCTATTGCAAGGAACTCCATCGATATGCCCATTAATGGATAGTCCATTACTGTTGCCACTCACTGCAGAAATCTTGAGCGCTTTAAAATGGGTCTTCTCATTATCCTTCAAATTCCCCTCTTCTATACAGCCATTAATCTGTTTCCTGCGTCGTTGTTGGGAAATGATCTTATTTTCCATGCCCTGGGGCGTTCTGCAGTTCCTTTGCACGTGGCTTTTAACTCCGTAGTTCCAGCACTTTGGTTTCTTCTCACTTCTTTTCCGTCTCATGGCATTTAATTGTCTGTTTAAATCGTCTGTACTATTTTCCGTGCTCTGGGGTGTTCGACAGTTCCTTCTTATGTGGCCTTCAGCACCACAGTTCAAACACTTTAAGGTCTATTTCTTGTTACAAATATTTATTTGAAAGCATTCAGTTGTCTCGTTAAATCGTCTATTTTATTTTCCGTGCCCAGGGGTGTTGTTCTGCAGTTCTTTCGTACATGGCCTTCAACACCACATTTCCAACAATTTAGAGTCAGTTTGTTCTCACTCCTACTCCGTATCAAAGCATTGACTTGTCTGGATAAATCCTCTAAACAAGTCATCTGTTGATCCACTGGCTAGAGCTTGGACTAGAGCAGCTCTGACTGGGTAGCGGTCTCTACGAGTGGCCTGCTGGGCTGTCTCGAATTTCATGGTGTAAGAACGCTTTTTAAGTCCTTGACATCTCCCATTCGCAGAGCTTTTTGTATTTCAGGATCCCAGATGCCGTCGATGAAGTATTGCAGAGATAGGATTTCCCTTGTTTCTGTCGGGCACTTCCAAAAGGCGAGGTAAGATAGCCTTTCAACATCCGTGACGAGCTCCTGGAGTGTTTCCGTGGGCTTCTGCTGACGGAATTTTAATTGAAGCCTACTGTAGTCTTTTAAACATTTCTCGCCAAAGCGTAGCTCCAACGCACCGAATACAGCTACGAAGTCTAGTCTCTGGTTTTCGAGAAGGGTAAGCAGGATGTCCGTTGCGTCTGCTTTCAGAGAAGCGGCAAGATGACAGGCCTTAGCTTGGGAATCCCATGCATTTGCTTCCGTCACTATAGAAAATTGTATCATACACACCTGCCAGAAGGTCTTCCTATCATATGTGGATAGCTTCAGGAAGGGGCAAGCAGGCATGGTTAAAAATTTAAAACTATTAGAATTGCTTCCTGTTGTCGCTACAAATTTCTTTATGGTATCAAATTCTTTGGGGACTACAGAAACCTTGTCATCAATTTTTTGTTCGATTTGGTGTTGGAAGGCAAAAATGCTTCCTTCGAGTCGTTGTTCCACAACAGAAACTCTATCTTCGATTTGTTCTTTGACAGAAGAAACTCTGTAATCGATTTGTTGTTCCACGGCCGAAACTCTCTCTTCTATTTGTTCTTTGACAGAAGAAACTTTTTCCTCGATTTTTCCAACTTTATTTTTAGCCGCATCTATTCTGCCTTCCATAGCCTCAAATTTATTTTCTGTTATGCAAGCAATTTCTCTTTTCATCAATTCTTGTCCAGCTTCAATGTTTTCTTGACCAGCTTTCATATCACCTTGGCCAGCTTTCATCTCCTCTTTAACTGAGTTGACGGTCCCTTCCATCTTTTCTTGGAATATAGCAAATGCAGTCATCAACTGCCTGAATTGTTCTTCTATCGCTCTTGTAATCGGCATTCAATAACTCACTCCTGACACCAGAAAAGTGTTGCGTGCGTACGGGTTTGTAATGGATGGAATGCACAAGTCGATGAAAAGTTAATAACATTTATTATTATCCTAAGAAATTAAACAAAATGCTGAAATTTCTTCAGAAATATATATTTATAAGCTTTTTAAATCATGCACGAGAGCATTCTGGTATTTTCTCGATTAATCTGGATAGCAAAAGAGTACAATTACGAGATATCTATTTATTAAATGCGTGTGTGACTTAAATTTTCTGGCGTAGCTTTCTCTTCAAATTCGTCACATGCTGCATTGCACGGGAAAATAAAACAATTTTAATTACAATTCTGCTAAAAATAGCAAATTAAATACAAAATCCGGAACAATACCATTAATGTGAAAAAAACTTCTAGCATAGTTGAGATACTGGCAGTATATATAGAATGAGTAGCGGAAGAGAGAAGCCTTACTCTGGTTATCCCAGTTGAAAGATTACTGTCCACGATTTTGGATTCTTGCCGCATTTCAGAGGAATTGGGCTTAAAGAGTGAAATTGAAAATATGACTACACAGTCACTGGAAACAGAAAACGGTCCTGAGATTACCAGATTAACATACTGCCATTATATCACAATAACACGTGAAAACGTGTCTTTTGATTCCTGGTAACATGACCTTACCTCTGCTGATATAATTTCGGAAATTCTACTTGGCTGGAAAGTTTCCCACTACTACGATGATACCCACTTGCTGTGCGGATGGATCCAACACTGCTCTTTTCGTTCGTTATAATTTTGCTAAGATAATAGTCTTTGTCATTAGCTGCTATGATATTATCTGCCATATCCATCTGTAAAGCCAAATGGTCTTCTACCGACATACAGAGGCCAATGACTTGACACAGCCAGTGTATTTTCCACACCTGGGCAAGAAAACTCGACATCATGAACTCGGTTTTCCAGGCTGAACTCTCAGCCTTCAAGGCCGCATTAGATTTTTCATCATTTAATAGCTACTAGCGTACTATTCACACAGACTCTGCTTCTAGTCTTCAAGCCATCATGGGACACAGAAGCAAAAATATCCTTGTAAGAAAGATCCAGAGACAACTCATTGTTATGCCAGTCAGTCCGAGGCCAAAATTTCAGTGGTCTCCACAGCTCGCACAGGAATCACTGGAAATGAAAACACGGACAACATGGTCAGGATTATTACTTTTATTGTTGCCTTTTTTAGGAGGAATTATTGAATCGTGGACAACTTATATGTAAAGCCGTACTGTTTCCGTAACAGAGGTGAAAGCTGAAACAGAAAAGTAAAAGCTAAAATCAGAGAAGATAAGGCAAAGAGGTAAATATTTTGTAAAAGTAAGGACAACCTTTACGTGTTTATATAAGACCACATGATTTCTGTAAAACAGAAGACTGGAACAAGACACAAAGTGGGCGAAATGTAATTTTCGCATATGCTGTGCCTCTGTCTTCTTTTTTATGCAGACGGTTGAAAATTAGATGATGTTTCGCACAATTTAGTTACTTTAAATGATTATAGCATTCGGCCTGAAGGTGGCGGTAACGTTGACAATTGACACATCGAACAGGTCCACCTTTAGGTTTGAAAGGTTCTACTTGAACTCATAGAGAGAGCGAAACAACTTGGTTATTCATATTTTTACCTACTTCGTTTCTTTCGGTTTCAACAAAAAATAAAGGGAGAAACTTAACTTCATCATTCCTAACCTGTATACGTTTTCTTATTTTTCACTGAGATTCCACGTTCACTGACTGTTTCGTGGACAGACTTGACGTGCATATCACACAGTAATGTTTTATTTGCTACTTTAACTCTGCGTATCAATCTTCAAGCATTTAATGAATGGATATCCTTAAACGCTGTAGGGATAAACTGCTTAAGTTATCTCCATGAAATTTTCCTTTCCTCATTTTCCCATTTGATGTTCACGAACTGCTCAAATCACCATGCACAAATCCTTTGGCTGAGAATATCTAGATACACCAGAGAGACTAGATGAAGTAACGGAACAAACGTGCGCCTCAGTATCCGTGAACTAAATTGAAGAATAACAAGATGATGAGCTTCATATCTAGTATATTCTTTGCATGAAACGTACGAAACTTTAAACCCGACCCAGTGAGTCCAAGCTCTACGTACGAAATCAATGTAATCCGTATTGTACGTTGTTCATATGCATCTATGTGTTTCTTTGCAATTAACCGCTGTTTAGTTCTCACAAAATTTACTTGAATACAATGTTATCTAAATATTTTTATGCTTCCGTTTATTGGATGCAATTCATGTCGCTAACAAATAAGTAATGCAGTTGCCTGGGTCTTAAAATACACTAACTTCTAAGTAACAAGCAACAGCGTTACAAGTCACAAACAATTAAAAACATGCATAATTGTATGAAATTCCGTAACAATTGATTATGTTATTTGTGAAGGAAACTATTTATAATAAATATTAGTAAATAAAGAGGGAAAGACGTAATAGCATTAAAGAAGACGACAGTATAAATTTATTAGAATTATTTCGTTTATAGGAAAATTTGTCTCGGGATATTATCTTTTGTTTCCGTGTCAGATCTAGACGCGATCCCGCAAAATATGTTCTTTTTCTAATTTCATAGTTAGTAACCTAATGGAAATAAAGTAATGAATCTGTAACGAATTCCTAAATACTCTATAAAGTTATTCCAGAGTTTACAGGTAATTAACCGTGCTTTCCATTTAACTTTATTCTTATGCTTTATTTTATTGCAAAATACAGACCTTTAACGAATAATAGATTCATTCATATAAAATCAGTCATGACGGAGCACGCTGTGACCTTGTTCTGCCCATCCTAATTACTGTCTTCCTTAATTAAGCTATCCCACGGTAATGGCATGCTTTCTCTTTCTTCTGAGGAGCTGTTGATGTTAGTAATAAAGACCATGAGCGTGGCCCATCCCAATTAAGCGTGCTTATAATCCACAAGTTGATTCAAGATTTAATTTTGTGCTAAGTGTAATGTCCGCGCTGCTTCGAAAGGTTGTTTGTCTTATGGCACGTCGTAGGATGAGGTAACTAATCTCCAGAGTTTGAGGGGTTCGCAAGAGTAATGAAGTTTTAGATCAAGTATCCGCTTCGTGGACACTTACTGATGATCGTAATTTAGTGTCAGATAGATTAAAAGGGAGAAATACCATGTAGGACTCAATTCAAATGAAAATTAGGTACTCAACATTTCTGCCAGTGCGAAACTGTTGTTGACAGTAACTTGAACTCCATTCCTTTAAGTAAGCAGAAGCATTAACGTTACGTCATACACAATATAAGTGTCTCAGATTCACACTTTGTCGCAAGTGCAATTACTTGAATTTTCAGTTTTTAATATTTTAAGTCATATAGACTTTTATGTTTATCAGTAAGGGAAAACGGAAAAATTCAGCTCTCTACTTGCAAGCATTCGAATCACGCATCCAACCCCTAACGGCCAATTTTAAGTCGCTGAACACTGAAAGTTCGACTTGGGTTCAGATCTCATCGAAAGAGCTGGCTGCATGAGAGTTTTCGTGCTTTCCTCATGTATAAGGTGAATACAAGCCAGCTTCTTTAGAAAGCCCTCCATGAAGGAATCTTTCTGCGTAGATGTAGAAGCAGATAGCTCTCGAGTGCTTTGCCATAACATTTGTAATCCAATCGAATCAACCCAAGTATCCTCCATTATCCAACTAGACGTGTTAACCACTCATATGAGGTAATCCCGAATGGAAGAATACAATAATTTCTCACATTTTCTCCTTATTAAAGGGCGACAGAGAAGAGGCACGTAATTTAATCAAGCAAATCTACGAGGCGAATGTAAATGTTGAGGACGTGCGTATTGTCCACCTCATTTCAATTTGGGTGCCAGTTTAGAGACTATTGGGTTTTTAGTGCAGAAAATGTTAAAAATCAATAGTGTCCTCGGCAGAATAAGAACCAAAGATCTTCAGCTTACCAGCTGAACATGCTAACTGCTTACACAATGGGGTCATGCACGGACAAATGCAATAATACCTTTCAAATTTTTCTCGGTAAGAATAACTCACTTATTAATTGTATGCTTGAATCTGTGGCATGTAGTTGTCTTCTCTTGCTCATAAAGAAGTAGTTAGAAAAACAGGTTTGAAAAACATTGTTAATAATATTAATTAATTCACTTATTCATTGTCATTATTTACATGAAGTATTTTACTGCTTGAACGTTTTACTTCATCACTGCTTAAAAAATAATTATACTTTACACTCTAGTAGAATTTAAATGTTAACTTCAAATCTAATTATTTTCAGTAATCACTTAACCGTAAAGCATGTATAATCTACGTAGCCTATTTAATGGCAGTTTGGAAACTGCAACTCGTAAATAATAAGCAAGACAAAAAATAGTCCAAAGTCTTTAGCAATTTGCTAAATATTTCAGAATCCGTGTTACCAAGAAAGACTCTAATCACAATTAAATGCATAAATTATTTCAGAAAGAGATATTTGTTTTTGTTCTTTTTTCTTACACGACTTTTATCAGCAAATTAAAGTCTGGTATGCTGCCTTGTAGGAACAGAAGCCCAGCTAAGTGTAAATTTTATATAAGTAATATATTCTTAACAACTGTCAGATCTTTTCAGTTTCGTGATTATTCAAAATTGCTTCCTGAGAATTTAAAGCTATAAAAAGGTAAGGATTCATATTTCAAACATTCTTTTACACGACATTTAGGCTTTTTGTTTTATTAGATTCCTTTCCGTATTTCATTCTTTTCCTTCAATCACGAGAATTCGGGGGCTTTAAATACTTGCTTGTCATACTTACTGCTGTATATTTAAAAAAACTTTGGTTACCAAGACAACCAAAGATTATGTAGATTTATCCAATTATTTTCTTGAACTGCAGTGTTTAGAAATGATTGTACGAGTTTTAAATTCCACAGAGTTTGAAAGCGAATAATTATTTGTAAAACCTAAAAGGTATATTTTTGTCAAAAATAAATTCCTCTTTACCTTAAACATAACTAATCTTTATTGTTTATTTTATTAAACATAAGTTGGTTTAGACCCGGTTTATATGACAAATGGAAGAAACAGAGAAAAAGGACATAACATTTCCAACGTTCATAGCTTTCTACAAACTTCACCTACGATATGAGATAAAATAAATACTTTTTTTTTACCATTTGATTACGCATGAGCTAAACAGCTATCATATCCAGCCAGCATTTGAAGGATTCGTAGATGGATTACCGATGAGAAAACAAATGATTTTTAAGATTTCCAGCTCAAATAAAAAGTAGATTTTACAAGTTAATGTGTTAGCTTATTTTAATGAAAGCAATTTCTGCAATTTTCCTGAACACCTTATACAAACATCTGTATTTTTAATAAAATTTTGAGTAGGTAAACGAAATTCTTTTACTCACCCTCTAAGTCATTACCGCATTCATCCATGAATGCTGTCATGGCGTAAGGGATGAGTACATTCCGCTGATAAGTGGTTTGAATCCCCGCAAAGATAGCAGTTGACTTTTCCTATTTCCTTGCTTAGAAATACCTAATATTCTTTACAATGGAACTTGAATTGAAATGTAGTAAACAATAGCTTGATACCATTTGAATTTGCCTTATTGAATGTCATATCTCTTCCCCACTCGCCTTTGAAGTGGAGTAGGAATGTAATGAATTATTGAATTACCCATACTTGCCGCAATGGTGTAAGCGGCTAGCACATCCAGTTAGCGGTTGGAAGATACGTGGCTCGAATCCCGGGAAAGGCGCAGTTGATTTTTCATGCTTCCTGTCTCCGAAATGTTTAGTAGTTGTAGAGTTTTACTCTGTCATTCTCTTTAATTCTTAATCCTTACTAAGACAGCAAGGCATGTTAACGTCTCGTCTATGTAAGTAACAACTGAGTCCTAAGAAGGTTTACAAACTTTTTACTTAAAACTTTACAATTAATAAATGTACAACTTGTGCTTACAATTTAACCTTCATAGCTTGATGAATATCAATTATGTTAACTTAAAATTTCAAAAGTAAGTTGATGCGCAAGACTGCAGTATAACAAGCCTAAAATGAGTTGGCTCAACGCTAAAAAGCGGTGGCTCAAATGCGTGACTAACTTAGTCTAACAAAATGCCTAACGCCGGATAACTAAGTCACAGAGATGGTACAGTCGTTAGAGACGCTGACTGCCGTATTCATGGACTCGGTTTCAGATCACGGAGAAGACGTGGATTTTCGTAAGTACATAATTTAAAATACTGACAGCCAAACGTTATCTGGAATGGTTTGGTAGTAGAGGAAGAGGGGTGAAAGTTGGATCATAAACGAGACGGAGCTATCCATTGTGGTGAAAAGGTACCTGTACCGCCAGTGGTGAAATTCAAATGTACCACCCAGTTGTACCTGCACCTGGCAAAAGTTCTTTCTCTAAACTTTCAAGAACTTCGTCTTAAGTACAGGTATCAAAAGAGAGAACTAACAAACAAAACAATTGACAACACTATTCCAAATCATAAGAAAATGCGTAAATTGCTATATAAACCTTCCACAATCTCGAAACCTAACTTATGATTCAATTACTGATAAATAGGAACACTTTTCAAAATGTGTTATTTGTTTGGGGGGTGGAACTTGTTATTCAAAAATATAGTGTATTTAAAGAATAAAGCGAATGTGAAAAAAATAACGTACTCTGTCTTTCTCTCTCTCCTCTCTCTCTATACATATATATACAGAGTGAGAGCTAAAAGTATAGATAGATATGCCAGTAATTTTAAGAAATGGAAAGTATTGCAGATGAAATTATGTAGCTCAAAATCGAAACCTCGGAATAGAGTTCTTTGGAATATCCGTTGTCAAAAACTTTCGCAGTCCCTAAAAACCCTTTCTTCTGCGACCAGACTCAATCAGACCCAGTGATGCAACCACCTTGAAGCTGAAACCTTCCTTTTAAGGGTCGTTTGAAATCTGAAACTGCTTTATCAGCTAAACTTAAAACTTTTTTCGATGAAGGGCGGTTTAAAGTAATTCAAGATGAGAAGGTTTTAGAGTGGTCAAGATCTAAACAGAAATATCCAACTGACCATGCTTAACGGAAATTCCTGCTTTGCTATCGCCGCAGAAGACTTTCTAAATGCGAAGGTGGAAATTTGGCAGACCTTCAGAAAAAAAAAAGTGTGTTATAATTTCGTATAGCTTGCGCGAAAGTGATTTATCTGGAAGATTCAGCGTTATCGATCTTACTTTTGTGAAACTGAATCATCCAATAGAGTTGAAATTTCCAGCAGAGCGCCTTTCCCATCATTTTTCATTATTAACGAACGACGTTCTTGATGAAGTTCCAAAACCTGAGACTATTGTTTTAAGGTCCGCTTCACCTTAAATTTCAAATTTATAAAAATGATGTGTTTAAAATACCTTGGAATTTTTTAATGTATTTTTAAATACTTTCTTTCAATTAGCAAAGCACGTTGCATGTATATCAGAATTCATTAAACGCAAGGTGAATTCATAATTGGCTTTGGCATCTGATGCATGAAGAAGTATAGAATAATCAAAACCAATTTTCCTTAATTTCCTGACTTTAAAAGAAAACAATATTTATTTTAAACAACTATATTTTTCTGGTTTTAATCAGTTTTATAAAAAATTGTTTTTATGCTAATTGCCTTTCATTTGTTAGAGTTTTACTCAATTACCTGCGAGAAAAATAAATTAATATTTCTTGATTCAGTAATTACTAGAGGGTCGGGTATGCTTCTTAACCATGATATATAGTAATTTTAGGACTCAAAAATTATTTTTAAATTTAGTATAAATTTCAGCCAAAACAAGTGAAGGTTTTCTACTTTAGGAAGGGTACCTTTGAAGAAACTTTTGAGAAATGGACTCGGTTTTAAGATACACACAATAGGGTGGAAGAAAATATCCGTACGCAGAATTAAAAAAAAAGCCGCAGTAACCCCTCACCAAGATCCTGCCACATAGCTACCAGTCTTCTGTCTATTCGGTCTATCTTATCTACTCGGTTTACTGGTGGATTTTGAAGACAGTGTTGTTACATTTGAAGTTTATGTAAATAAATTGTGAACTTTTATCATTCGAATGGCATCACTGAGGAAACATCTGGATAGGCATATAAACTTCAAGGCGGGTAGAGCAACGGAACTAAAAAAATATAGTTTATACAGCTCTTTTAAAAGTCTATTAATAATTACTCTAAAGTACCCCTAAAGTAACTCTTCCTAGTAATTACTCTAATTTTTAATTACTTTAAAAGTTCTAATAATTACCCTTTTTACAAGTTCTTTTAATTTTTATTTATTTTTTAATTTATTTCTTAATTTTTAATAATGTTACAAAAATTATTTCACTGAATTCAAAACTAATTCACAAAATGTTTATTTTCAATTCATCTTAAATTCATTAAAAGCATGATTACAAGTATGCAAAAATATGATTACAAGTAGTGAAGAAATATCACATGAAACGATTTTGGTTTCTTAATCGTGGTAGTTTACAAGATATAGAAAAGTCTGGCAGTGGATGATATTTTTCACTGGTTAGGCACAAAAGTTTTAATTGTAAAGTGCGTTAAGAAACACACCAATAAAAATTCAGAAAGTGTCTTTTTTGAGCCAATTTTTAGTCTTTAATTCAGCCCCTTTTAAACTTAAAACAGTAGAATTCATATCTGAAAACAATTCTTGAACATATTTACTCTAGTTCGCGGAAGTAATTTAGTTCGATATGCCCGAGTTAACTTGGTTGAGTTCATTAAGGTTATTAGAGAACAGCTTCTCAACCTTTGCTACTAGGATACTGTTAGCCAAGCATGGGATAGTGTTTAGGCAAAAAAACCCTAATGTACTTTTGCTTAATAATTCCCCCGATCTGAAAAAGACAAAAACCGATACAGATATTATAATTGCTCAGCGAACTGCTATAAATAAAATAACCCCGCTTTCATTTAAAGCCAACACTTTTAACGATTTCTTGTTTAATTAGTTTGGGGAAAGCATGAAGGCTGTGTACCTTAAGATAAATGCTTTTATGGAAGACCTTTTTAAGAAAAATTGGCCCTTACCAATGTTGCACTTGGCGAAAATGACAAAACACTAAGGCAGTTAGCACATTTGCTTAGAACCGATCTCCAGACGAACTACCAGTGTTCAGTTAGCTTATCCACATGGCCACTGTTGGACCAATATTCGGGGAAATCACAATTTTTAATTTAAAACAATCTAACATATCGCATTTTTAGATGAACTATTCAAGATTAGATGAAACCTGTGTGGCTAATAAAATCCCGTCACAGCTATATTTACTTTGTCGTAAATAAAGAGTGCAGTTTACAGAAGAATAGAAGTTTCATGCGATAAGAAAAATCCTATGCATCTCGTGTAACGTTTCGTATATACCGTTTTGAAGGTACTGTACAGCTGAACTTATATACTTTGAAGTAAAATATGAAAAATAATAATGCATTCAGTTTTGTAAAGCTTTTGTACAAAATCGGGCACGCAGTAAAAGTTGGCAATATTAATTTAAATTTCTAGTAAAATAATAATTGCAACAGCGATTCATTTTTATGAAGACATTTCAACCTCATATCCTTTTTTATCGTTAAGACAAATACATTCAATCTTCAGCTACAAAGACAATTTTCTTCTTCCATGCAAGAGCTACGATATAGTATTTATCTCCTCAGTTACAAAAGAATCAAAATTTTCTTTTGTCTTTTCTCATATTCTAGTTTCGAAAGTTGATGGATTTTCAAGTAGAAGAGAGACACGTCAAAGTCAAACGTAGAATTAGAAAAACAACAACCTTGTGCTTGGCGTAGATATAGCCAACCTACAGGTCCTTCTTCATCAGGAGAAAAGAAATCTGCAAGGTTACAAGATAAATCTCGATAATGCAATCCTCGAAATCGATTGAGATCTTGATTAAATCTATACCATACACAAGGTTGTTGTTTTGCTAATTTTATGTTGATGAATTTTCTTACTAAGTCGCGAGTGCGTGTGTTAAGAGTCCTATCACCTACGTACTTATTCTTCCTCTTTCTTATTCTGGCATTTTAATTACTATACTATGAAATAAATGTGGATTAAGAGTGAAAGGATGAATTGGAAGCACAGAGTATTTCTGTATTCTTTTGTAGATATTACAGAGGGGTATGATTGCTTTCATTTGACTCTTTTTGTTCGCTGCAAATAAAGATGAAAAAGTGCTGCCAGTCGATGAGACCATGAAAGACATTAAAGCACTCCTTCAGGCGTGATCTTCATCAGTGTGCAAGTCATCAGCACGTTCAGCTGGCAGCTGGAAGATCCGTAGTCTGAATTCCGGAGAGTATGCACTTAATTTACCATGTTTCTTGTTCTGGAAAAAAAAAACTCTTTCTATACTGGTGCTCAAATTAAAATGTGAGGGATGATAAATCGTAGCTGCCTGGGTTTGATCAATTAGGTCTCGTGTCTCTACCCAGCGGCCATTTAAGTGGTGTAAAAATGTAAGGATTTATCTCGCTCCCTCACGCGTACTGTCGGGGTGTAAGTGTTTAGCCCTTGCAGCTAGCAACTGGAAGCTATATATTAATATTAGGAGAGGAGGCGCTTACTTAATCTTGTTGGTTGTTACGAATAAACTTAATGATCTCTACACCCGAAAAAGCTTTCCCTTATCTTTCGAGTTCATTTATTCATTAGGTGCATTATACATCTGCGTAACAAAAGGAAACATTTGCGTGAGACAAAGTAAAAATACAAGGATGCAAACACAAGTAATGCATAATAATGCGAACTGTATATAATGCGTAAATTCTGAAAGCAAAGTAAGTGCCTTTGATATTGTTTTTCATTTCAAGGAGGTGGAAAACATAGGAGTCTAAGCAGTACTATTTCTTAACAGAACTTTGCAACAAGTATTATGTTATACCGCCAGGGTAATAAATAAATACGTTTCCAGCATCATATAGTAGGTCAACAAATTTAAGAAATTTTCTTATTTAATTCTTGAATACCTTGTTATCTAGATCAAAAGTAAAGTTTAATGATAATGAAGAAATTATGTACAAATGTATAACTAGCATGCCTCCTATGCGTTTCTTTTCAATTTTTCTTTTTTTCAACCAGAAAAACGTTTTTTCCTTTAAATGCAAATGTACTTTTTAATACACTGCTGGCCACCGTAAATGCAACACCCTGAAAGAACCATGCAAATAACATGAAATTTACAACATACATTAGCGGAGGTGAAATACGCAAATGATTAGAATTTCAGCGCAGACGCATATAAGGCGCGCTTGTGGAGCCACTTCAAAGCGCTATTTAAGGCTTGGAGTTTTTGACGATTTCAAGTTCGTCAATTGTGTTTTTCTTGTGGTTTAAAAAAAACAATCAATTATGCCTTGTAATAAACAGCGATCATCGTTTGATCAAGTATCCCACAGAGGAAGCCAAGTTTCGACAGAGGAAGGATAGTGGCCTACCGAGAGTGTGGATTATCTTTCAGGGAAATCGGTAATCGTGTTGGACGAAACCAAATAACTGTAATGCGGATATGTGACGGTTGGATGCAGGAGGGTACGACGGATTGACGTGTTCGATCGCATCCACCTCAGTGCACCACTTCACGTGATGACAGGAACATTGGGCGCATGGCAGTGACGGATCGCTCAGTCACATCACGAACCATAGCACAGCACATTCAGTCTATAACGCATCATCCAGTGCTGCGTGTAACATTCGATGCTAGTGGTCTGTCCACAAGACGTCCATTGCTTCGTCTACCCTTGAAGCAGAACCACAGACGTCTCCGCCGCCAATGGTGCGATGAAAGAAGGATGTGGACGGCAGAATGGAATGAAATTGTCTTTACTGACGAGTACGCTTCTGTCTGCAACACCACGATGGTCGGATTCGAGTCTGGAGACACAGTAGAGAGAGGATGATGAACAGCTGCGTTATGCACCGGGTATTAAGGTATGAAGCGGGATTGGATATCACTCTCGCACTCCTCTAGTACGCATTGCCGATACTTTAAACAGTCAGTGCTACATCTCCAAGGTGTTGGAGCCAGTTTCCTTCCTTACCTTCAGGGCTTGCTCACAGCCATATTTTAACAGGGTAATGCGTGACCACACGTGGCATGCATTGCTTAAAAGGTCTTCGTTAATCGCCAGATTGAATTGCTTCCCTGGCCGGCTCGCTCTCCGGATCTTTCGCCGATAGAAAACATGCGGTCCATGGTTGCTGAACGATTGACCCAGATTACATGCTGCCACACCAGATCAACTTTGCCAACGTGTGGAAACTGTTTGGTCTGCTGTACCACAAGAACACATCCAAAGTCTCTTTGAATCAATGCCGCGGCGTGTGGCAGCGATGATTTCCAACAATGGCGGCTACTCTGGCTACTAATTCTAGAAGGAACCCCACTTCACAGAAGTCTATAAATTTAATCATTTGATACTTGGTCAACTTGTTATCTACTGAATAAATTTTGTTGTGATATCTCTTGTCTTTCTTGGTGTTGCAATTTGGGTGGCCAGCAGTATATTGTTATTCACCTATTTTATCACTTTCCTTAAAAAAAAGAAAAAAAAAGTGTGGAAACTTTAAAAATACCTGAACTTTCAAAATTTAAAGTCCCCTTTCCTGTTTTCAGTTTTAATTTCATTTAGCAATTAAAATTTAGTTTCACCAGCAAGAATAGGTCGGTGGACCACACAGAGATGAAAAAATCATATGTACGGTCCTCCACAAGTCGCTGTTACGATGTGCGAGACGACATGGTCTGACATCGCCGACGCAATAATTCGTTCCGACTGACAGTACAAGAGACATACCCGACCAGTGTCAAGAGACTTTAGCGTTCTGCACTGTTTGTCATCAAGCCTCTCAATTTCATGAAGGGCTGAAGAACCAATGATTTTGTTTTTCCTCTGATATCGTTCCAGATATAACGAATGAGAGGCTATAAAATACAACTGAAAAATTAAGGAGGCGTGACTAATTCAGTTTGCAGATTGTTTCCAACGGAACAACAAGCCAGAATACGCTGGAATCTTCTATTAGAAAGCCTAGCCTTTAGCATGATCCTCACATAACGAGGACGGTATGATCCTCACATAACGAAGACGGTAATCTTACCTACAATAACTGTTCTATGCTTTCCATGTTATTATATATTGTATAGGAGCTTCTAGTAAATTTGTAACAAATATATTTTGTGTTCAAAAATGCGGTAAGTAATACGCAACCTCAACAAATGTACTAAACAAATAACAGCTTAGTCGGTTACTAATCCTTACATTGAATCATCAGCGCAACCTGTCGCCGGTTACCGTATAGGCATTGTTTTTATTTATTAGATAGTAAAGTCCTCCTTGATCCGTTGAACTGTAATCTAAAATTTTTACTCCGGTATTTTTTTTTAATTTACTTATTATTATTTTTTTTAATCTCAAAAAGTCTAAAAATCTTCTCTTCAAAAAAAAATCTGTAAAAAAAAAGTAACGAACATATATGAGCGTAATTTGAAGGAAAATATATCCGCGCCTTTTGATGCATTCAATTTTAACTGAAAAAAAAAGCCGCGCAAACTTATTTTTATCACATCAATGAACGGCCCACCAATGGCTGAACGATTAAAGTCGCTGAACATTGGTAGTTCGTTCGGAGGTTAGAATCCCATGAACGGTCTGTCTGCATGGACGTTTTCTCGGTTTTCTCCATGTGTAACGCGTATACGATCCAGTTTCCCTTAGAAAGTCCTCTACGAAGGCATCCCTCCCCGTAGGCAAGATAGCCCTTGGCCGTAATCGCATAAACCAAACCAATCACATCAATGAAAGTTATCTATTACGAACAATTATATATAATATATATTATATAGAATTACTGCGAGTTTATAATCTGAGGAAACTGCATTATACCGGGAATCCACCTTCTAACATCTTCATTGATAAAGCTAATTAAGGTTCAGTTTCTTAAAAGAAAATGAAAGTACAATAAGCGAAGCGTCCTCTGAAAAAATGTATTTAAAATCCTTTTTAGCTTTTTCTGCAGAGAAGCCTTCGAGTTCTAACTCAAAACATGAAAAATCGCGAGTTTCACAAGCACTTTAAATCCTTTACATCTAAGTTCTAGTTTTCCGAGATGCAGGCCGAGACCTTTAAATCCCCTTTTTTGTTCTCTGGTCGAGGATAAAAATAAGAGTAGGACCCATGCTGCCATCTATGAATCGATGACGAAGACACTAACCCAGGTTTCAATTACATGCTTGAATTGTTGCCGTTCCCCGAGTCTGCGGTCAACTACATCATAATCGAATATCCCTATCGCCCTTTTACGCTACACTGGTTAGCTTCCCCACCCCTTTTGCCAAAAGATTGCGGCTAAGAAAGTGCGTTCAAGCAAAAGCGAGACTTACAATGAGATTTTGATGTCTTTGGGGGGAAAGTTTGGCAAGTGTCTGATATGATTATAGTATATGTGGTTGCTTGTATTCAAAATTGATAACAACTGTTTCGTTTTCGTAGCAAAAATGTTAGTCTGGACTTTGATTTATTGTATTAGTTTTGAAAGTGACGAAAACTCTGTCATCCAGGAATCTCTACAACTTTTCAAAGTTCTACAAAGAATGAGAATTCTCTTCCAACAAACTTTTGTATTGTAAATTTTGATATGCAACCAAGGAACCGTTTCAAGTCCTCCAAAAAAACTTTTATATCAATATTGCGATCACATAGCTTCATTTATCACTGCTGCTTCTATATGCAATTTTCTTTAGTATAAAAATCTTGCAAAACATGAGCAAAGAAGATTTCTAGAGAGAATTTAGGGTTGTTGGCCAGCAGTGAGGGTGTATTAAAAAGTGAGACTGAAATCACAACATAAGTAGGCTTGAGAAAGTATTATTTAACTACTTCACAATTTTAGTTCTAACACATTAATATGCCCTCTGCAGTTAAAATATTACCACTACATATTTGAACAAATAGCCATTCTTTGTTGAGGGAAGTATGAAGCCACACCTGTTGATAAGTAAAAACTTCTAAAAACTAGATAAAACCTTACACTGTAACGACTACTTCAAAATGAAAAATCGAACTTACATGTATACGTTTTGAAATCTTTATCTCTCTTTAAAGTTTGCTATGCATTGTCTAAATTTGAACAATCCTTCGAGATTATCTAATATACAACTCGACTGAAATTACAGAATAAAATTATGTAATAAAATAAAAAATTCCCCGCGCTTTAAACAAAAATTGTGAATATCACACTTCATTCTTTTTTTAGGCAAATCAAGGTTTAAAATCATCATTCATACTGGGAAATCAAAGTCTACCGCAATTTCCTAATTCTAAAAATTGTAGCTTAAAAGCCTGAATTATAATCTCAAGATCTGTGAACATGGGTCTTTAATACCCTCTTCTTATTTTCTTTCTTAGATTTATTCGTTTTATTATCTTATGTTCTTCTTAGAAGATTATGTAAAAGTATACATTTACAAATTTATAACATTTCCCTTTGACTCCATTATCTACAGAAAACAAAATTCAGTGCAACAAAATTAAAACAGCTATCTTACCTTGATGTAAACATGATTTTTGGTTGTAATAAAATTATGCAGATATTAAGTACAAAAGATTTTCCAGTAGGTATAGAAGATTTATGACAATAACTGACCACTTTCTTTGCTTCTGAAAAGAAAAAAAAAACCCAAAAGAAACCTGAATGGAATTGAAACAACAGTTTACTCAATAATTTACTCAATAACAATTTACTCAATAATAACATCTTGACCCAAATCGGAAACTTCAGATCTAAATTAATATGCTGTATTCTATCAGAAGATATTACTTTATCTCAATATTTTCAATTGAAAGCCTTAAATGCATTTATACAGCACGGATACCGGTCCGTTTCCGACTGATCATCATACACAATCAATGGAAAATAAAACACCAGCTTAGAACAAGGTTTTTCTTTTAAAGCATACAAAATTGTTATCTAATGAAAAATTTCTTGCGCATCTGAATCTTAACCTAAAATAACTTCTGAAAATTAAACTGAAGCCGCGTACATTTAATGACATTAAACAGCCTGAAACCATTATAAAAAGGGCGAATCTGATTGAAACACTGAGGAGGTTGTTATGGAGCTGTCTAGTGTAAAATTGTTTGCTCATTTAAGTAAAAGCAAAGTAAGAAGCTTTAGTAAAGAAACCACCTTAGCTCTCCACAGGTTTCTCAGGGGCAATGAATTTGAGAAGGCCTCCACTTCCCTGTCGAATTTCGACCCTCCGAAAGCTAATTGGAAAGCCAGAACCCTGAGACTAAAAATTACTGATCTCTGTTTTTTGGGACGTGGGGGAAGTATTAAATAGTTTTAAGTATACTAACTTTATGTAAAAGGATTTACTTCTAATTGGAGAACGACTGGATTTTTTTAAAATTATTACATTGGTTTCCAACCTTTTGAATCCCAACCATTATGAATCCAAATAAAGTGAAAAATAAATTTAAAAGGAACTAAAATGCCAAAAGAAGTTACTGTTTTACATTAGTTTACGGAAGTGCTTATGTATCCGTGAGTTATGCGATCCCAAACTGATCGTGGAGACGTGAAATAGCAAATAACCGTGGAAGCTATATAAGACAGGATATTGGCGTAACATACATAATTATGGGTAAGTTTAATTGAAAAGTTATGAAAGTGGTAAAGTGTTAAAATTTAATAAAATAAAAACAAAGCATTCTGTATAATGCAACCAATTATGCACTGCGTCCACGTAAGTCTTTACTCGGTTACTCGCTTTTTTTCGCAACCGCTGGTCTTAAACATATACTCATAACTACAAAAATGTTTCAAATGGCTGAAATATTCATGCTTTGGCATTTATAAATTTGAAAAAAAAATTGTAAAATTTATGAAATCTATCATTTTTATTCGCTTCTTCGATCCTTATTTGAGAATTTTTATGTTCATTATAAAAAATTAAATACAAAACGTCTGATTGTCGTACTACAGCAACTGACTGGAGTATTCAATTCTAGCGTTAAAGATTAAAATCAGGGGACGTATACAAACAAAAACGTGAAATGTTTGCATTTGTACATACCTAAAAATAAAATATCAGTTGAAAAAAAGATTTCAGGTATTATGAAGTTAAGTAAAGTGCGTTTTTATGCAGATTACTATAAAAAAATATTAATTAAAATAATTTTTTTCAAGATTTCATCCAAAATAGAATTCGTGTTCTAGAAAATCCTGGCAGGCTTCAGTATTGGCCCATAGCCAACTCCTAACGTTATATGCATAAATTAAAAATTATAAATATTTCTGATTTACTGAAATTTTTGTATGATTATAATTCGAAATTACTAAAACTTCATAAGAATATTAATAACATTATTTTTAGCTTTCGAAAACTTAACAAATTGTGTGATAACCCTTTCTGTTTAACATTTGTAATAAAACTGTAAATTAAACTATAATACATACTAGTAAACAACAAAAGAACATCATTGAATGACATTTAAAGAGAAAATAAGAACCTCGAATTATTCTAATTTATTTATTAATCAAGATTTATTTGTTATTTATTCTAATTTATTTATTAATCAATTATTTTTAGAGCATTTCGGTACTTACCCTCAAGGTAAGTTCGAAACTACGCCCCACGTTTTGAAATAAAATATCTCAGTCATTTTTGTCGTGTGCGAGTCAACTTGTTTCTTTTTTTTTTAATGTATTGTGTGTAGCATTTTCTTAAATATTATATGGATAGAGAGAAAATTTGAAAGGTTAGATTTCGTAAAGTTTATAACATTGAAAAAATGCTCAAATATTTGAGTCTTTTAAAACATTTTTGTAATTGGAAGTATATGTCTACGACCAAGGATTGCGAAAATAAAGGTCGGATAAAGATTTTTGTGGACACGGTATACAGTTGAATTACATTTCGTAAAATATATCGTACACCACACTGTTTGTGGGTTTAGTGTACTATACTTTTATTACATGGAGCTTTACGGGTTAGCCTGTTGCGTCGTAATGAAAATCTCTTTCTTTAATACGTACAATCTCTTTAACTTATTAAATTACGGCATTCTAATATTTTATCTTAATCCTCAAACGTCGGAATAGAAATGTAGAAGGGCAGTTCTTGTATTGTGCAACATAATATACACTTTCGATTCATTTTAAAAACACAAACCATTTATTTTCATAGCCCTAATAGCGCATTGATAATTTATTTTTTGTAACGTCACTGCTGCTATGTTTTGGAGTCCTTATTATGGTTAATAAAACCAATGATATGAATAAGATTAGGGATAGTAAGGAGAACAGCGATTGAACGTTAACTGAGGAATGCTGGAAACGAGAATGGAAGCAAAATAGAAAAGTAAAGATATTGTATACGGTAGTTGTTCCACCTTCTTCGCATCCGTCGTGGTGTAGTGGTCCGCACACTCGACGCGTAACCGAGAGGTCCGTGGTTCGATTCCCGGCGAAGGCGTTGCTCATTTTTCAATACTCTTGCTTCTAAATATCGAATGTCTCTACAACTGAAGCAAAAATATGCCAAATGCTGATCACTGACAGCTGAGATTCCTTCCATTGTATTCATGATCATCATTTTGGGATGTGAGTTAGAAGTCTGAGGGATTTCTTGCAACATCGGCCAAAAACGAATCTGCAGATGCGTGGGTAAACAGAATTCCACGTAGATCAGTTGTTATATTTCGGGTATGTAATGGATTATAGCCACTTTTGTTGTATTTCAGAACCTACTGAACTTAGAGTACTTTTTTTTCTTTTCCTTACTGTTGTGAACCACTGCTATGTCAAACTGCGGAGTCTGAATCAATGGATAAGGAAAGCAGACTGCATACAAAATTTTAAATTAAGATAACGAAGAACCAGTAAGTCGCTACCATGAACATATGCTCAACACACAATTATCCAAATGAAGGATAGTTTCCATAATAAGATAGGTTAGGTTATTCAATTATGGCAAAGCACACGAGGGCTATCTGCCTAAAGGGAGGGATGCCTTCGTGGAGGACTTTCTAAGGGAACTGGCTCGTATACCCGTTACACATGGGGAAAACCACGAAAACGCCCATGCAGCCAGCCCGTTCGCGGGATTCGAACCTCGGACCGAACTACCAGTGTTCAGCGTCTTTACCGCTCGGCCGCTGGTGGGCCAGTTTCCATAATAATAGTCGAATTTATTTATAAGGAATAATTACGGTCAACAAATGAATGCCAAGAAGCACTGCAGCCTTTAACCCTCCGAACGCAGGATCCGTGAATAATGCATTCATCTTTAATCCTGAATATACGCGGGAAACATTCTTATTGCACAAGCAGAAACTGGGATATCATTTGATACCAGTTTCGCATTAAGAAAAGATATGAATTTTTTCCGCTTTTATGACTTTAGTAACAGTGGTCAGATGGTTATCAAGTATGATTCGGATCCTAAATACCCAAGCACCTCCTTTTAGCTAATGTCTGCTTGATTTAAAAGGGACTGTTAATTTAGAGGAGATTTATTTATTAATTTAAAAGGTATTGGTAATTTAAAATGGATACCTTGAGCATTTTGTTACTTAGTCATGAAAATGATTAATATTTTTTATTTTATGATAAAAATCGTTTAGTTTTATTTTCAATGAAAGTGATTAACTGATGCTATAGTCGAAAAGGATTCACGAATATTTTTATTTTATTTACAAATCCAGACACACAGTTAACAAGTGAAATGTTCACTTATTTCAAATACAGAGTTTAATTTTTTTAATTCTATCGCTGATACTGCGAATAATAGTCAACAGAACTATTACTTGCAGTATCAGCGATGGCACTTAACGATGTTACCAGTTCGCGGTGAAATGATGCGGAGACTGATGCAAATTATAGACTTTTGCTCAATCTGGTAATGCTGCTTTTTTATAATCCTTATAACCCTAACAAACGTGAAGCGAGTTATTGATATATCTGAGATAAATGGCAAAGTCTTAAGAAGATTATAATAACCTTTTTATTTAAACAGAGCTTAGAACATAAGCGCACGCTCTATGGTGATGCAAATAAACAAAATAGCCGAATTTAAATTAAATGTTGAACTACACAAAGACTACACAATTAAATACGTTTTTCGTTTATGTAAACTAGAAGCTGGTTCAATAATTTAAACGGCGCGTCGGAATTTCGGCAGTGAGATAACGCAAAGCCTAATAATTACAACTGTTAGAGTTGGAAGGAACTAAGTACGTAGCGCACAACGCAATGCCAGAAACGCTGTCCATCTCAAATCCAAAAACCTGAGCTTAAATACTCTCAAGTAAATTGCATTCTGACGAGGAATACGAAAAGGGGAAGCTATAGTAAAACTGAAATGATACTAACTACTCAATTAATGTAAGGTACCCCACAAAATAATAAAAGAAATATTACATAGAAAAAGGTAACTCATTTAAATAAATTTTTGTTTCTAATATGCTCGTATTAAACTGCACTGCACATTCGATTTTAATTTTAAGACTGTATGCAAATGATATAAAACACAGTTTACTTTAAAATAAGTTACGCATAACTGATGGCAGCATAAATTATAACTAAAATGATTCCGTGCACGTTTTCTTTCGTTTACATACCTTAAAAATCAACATTTGCTTTAAGATTATAACTCTGATATTTCTGAAATTTTTGTCCGAAACCATGAAAGTATTATTTACCTCCCTAAAAGTATTAGTATATACCTTATCCTATTTTTAAAAAATTGCAGGAAAGAAAATATAATATAAGGTATTAGAGTGTATGTTTTATTATTAAACACAATACAATCCACTTTAATTTGACACCCACCATTTTAGACTCATTTGCCCATAACTGAAATCAATATAAATTACAACTAACAGCAATTCAATTATTTATTAATGTTTATGTGTTCTAAAACAATTTTATTTTTTAATTTTTAGTCTGATGTTAGAAAATGTTTCCTCTAAATTATTTTGAGCTTGAAAGAGTCTTGTTATTTTTCACTATAATTTTAAAGAAGGCAAGAAAACTCAGATAGATGGTAATAAATCACTTCTTCCCTTTTTTTGGAGTTAAAAAAATCAGCACCTTCTACTAACCGAGCAACTGAATATATTTGCATGTTTCTATAATTACCAAATTTTGTGCGATGTGGCAGCTGATTATTCTCGCTATAAAAGGAAGCTACTGAAAGGGAATGAGAGCAAATGAAAATCATAAAATCTTACATACTTATGAACTTGAGCTAATATTTTTTCACACCTTATTCAGATATCTCATCCTGTTCAAGCAGCTGATCATGATAAAATTCTCATCAACTTCAATTAAATGACGAATATTTTGAAATGGGTGCAATAAATTTACAGAAAAAAATTAACAAAAACATCCTACGACAGATAATGTCGATATGGCTATAGAATTAATGCAAGAGCGGACCACTCTGTAGTCAGCACAACTATTAAAATCAGGCTACACAGATGCTTAGTTTAAAATATAAGAATTTTTAATATAATCGGACAATTTTTCCTGTTTTCTCAAATAAAGCATTTCTAAAGGATTTTATCAATTCTGCTCGTTCCGTCTTTCTTGTAAAATTTTGAGTCTTGCCGCAACCAAATATTTACAAAGATCGATTCAATTTAGCTTGTTAAAAAGCTACATCGGCACTTTTGTAATATATTTCAGCAAAATTAGCAGTTTAAATCATCTTGGTATCAAAGACAATATTTCTGACTTTCAGGTTTGATTATTAACTACCTTGTAGCGTCATTAGGTCATTTTGAAGCAGGAGACATGAAAAATGAGCAATGCCTTCGCTGGGAATCGAACCACGGACCTCTCGGTTATACGTCGAGAGAGCGGACCACTACACCACGAAGGTACGTGAATAAGGCGGGAGAAATACCTTATAACCTGAATCTTAAAATTAGACAAAATAATAACCTTATTTCGGAGTGCATTTTTAAATGAAAAAAATCTGCTTCGAAGCATTCCACAAAACCATATTTTTTGCTGTTGAAGAAGAGGAATCGGTGTCAGATCGCCGTCGAAATCCACAGTTTTATTTAATATCTACATTACGGTTTTGCCTAATTTTAGGTTTTACACTGGCGTTTATTCATTC
>KK120609.1:908327-919077 GCA_000611955.2 Stegodyphus mimosarum | reverse complement strand
TTCCTGCTTAAATACCTGAATGCAAAAGGACAGGTTCATGGATTGCCTTGGTATTGAAATCAAAAGAATTTAGAAATTATTACCCTCTCCCTTACGTAATATCGTGGTACAAGTAGCAAACACATCCAACTAACAACTGGAAAATCTGTGGTCCGATCTTCGGTGAAGTACAGTTGGTTTGGCCTGTTTTAGGCTCCATAAAGCTTACTGAGTCCTTATAACAGCCGCCGAAATAAAAATGTGGTGGGCAATAACTCGTCAGAACCTGTATTTGGTCGACTGAATCTCTATGCATCGTCTCTCCAATCACCCTTTAAGTGTTAAGTGAGAGAAGCTGAAAGAAATTGTCGCGTCCCCCCTCGTGATTGCGTTCCTTGTGTAAGCTGCTAGGACGAGGCTGTTAGGAAGTAGAAGATGCAGTATTAAATCTCAGCCAAGGCACATCTGATTTTCCGCGGATACATTGTGAAAACTTTTTTTTTGTACTAATTAATTATTTTTATTTTAAGAAAATTTCCTTTCCCGTTTAATTTCAAATTCCTGCCAGAATTCAAATGACGTGCATGTAAAATCTCAATGAGTTCGGAAATAGTATTTAACCCTTTGATTTTTTTTATAAAAAATTAAATGCATTTGGCGGGAAAATATTTAGCGCTAACTGGGTAATAGAAGGTGAAACATACACAACCGATTTGATTCTACGACTGGGATAAGTTACAGTGAATTTTTAAGTACTTTTCAACCCAGCAGTAATTTTTAAACTTTTAGTCTGACATATATATCTCGTTAATAGTCAAAGGTTAAGTATCAAAATTGAAGAGTTAGTAACGAGTAAAGTGGTTACGCGGAGAACGAGTTTTGCCGGAGAGAGAGATTTATACCGCGTGTTTGCAAGTGGCCCTGTAACTAACTACACTACCTGACATTGAAAATGCAGTACCAAGAAGGAGAGGCCACAAAGTGATGAAACTCGGCAAACAGGGAGAGACAACAACGAACAATAAGTGATCCTTATTTCAGAATGATATGTATAATACAAAGCGAGAACAGTGTCGGCTCGAGAAGTTAGACGCTACAGACCAGGCTTCCGACGTAAGGATAATCCGAGCGGAATTATGCAACTGATTAGTAGAAAATCTGCAAATCTGGCTGCCCACAGAGGTCGGGCTGGCAGTTCAACGAATATTTTTGGGACGTAATCAGATTTATGTAGTCATGGCTTCAAATACACTTTGTCATCTTTTTTAACAAACGTTCGTTGAGTTACAATTACATTTGTTTGTTACGGAGCTATTAGAGTCAATATGAATCGTTATTTGCTTATACTAATATTAACATTTGCATTAGATGGCTTACAAAGACATAGTTCACTTAATCACATTCATAGTTATATGCATTGACATATATTACACTACATTCAATTTGCATTATAGTGCTTTGACACTTGATATTACCCTCGCTTGGCGTCGTATTACATTGACAAATATTACATAACATTCATTTTGCATTAGTTTTACATTAATGCACTGCATTAACTTAATTTGCAGTACGTTAGCTTTGGAATACTTTAACATTAGACTTTTACCTTACATTATGCATTAGCATTATGTTATCTACGGCATACTTTTAAAACAATGTTCGTTACGTTACCTATAATTGTATGTAAATTATTATACGTATCAATACAGGTTGGGATTACTAGTCATAATGTGAATGTCGTTCTTTGCACAGTAGGTTGGTTGGTTGGTGACGGAGTACGAGGACACCTGATGTCTAACAGAAGTAAACAGGCATGCATCCCGCACCCTCCACTAACCAGAAACAACTCCCTGGGGTCTCAAGAGGCCGCCTCGGGGAGTTTGTTAGGATGTTAACAAGAGCATTTACATAGCCAGACAAGGGCAGATTGCATTTGTTTTACTGTGTTGACATTTTTTGTTGCTATTTGCTATGGTAATTACGCATATTCATAATAAAATTCAAATAAAAATACAAATACAATTAAAAACACAAATACAAAAATACAGTTACAAAATAATAGAATTAAAATACAGGCTCATAGGTAAAAAACATTAAGTGTTATGCATATACAGAAGAGGAAACGTTAAATATACGCTGGAAATATTTGACTGCACATTATATGAAAGTGTCTGTAATAGAGTCTTATGTAAATTTTATGGGTAGACTTATGTGTCTGCGGATGTGGAACTACGTGCTGACTTAATCAGTGTATCATGCATTGCGAATTTTGGTTAATGAGGACAGCATAAATCTTGGTCCATTCCCGTGTGTGTTGACAACTTTGCAGATTGTATTTACTGCCGGTTTGTGCTTTATAAGGAAGCGTGACAGGTTTCTCTATTGTTGGGGGGAAGAGGGAGGTGGCATACTGCTGCCAGATGGCATTCAAAAACGTAGTGGTCTGGAGAGCCTTCCGCTCCTCAGACGCATATGTCCGTGGTTGTTATGCCGTGTCTACTGAAGTAGGTCGGGAATGGGCCGTGTCCCATAGTATATGCCGTGAGAGGAGCTATTGCAATGTTGCGTTCGTTGCTGACTTTCGGCAGGTAGCTGTATGTACGTCTTCCAGTTGTTACAGTGCTATCAGTCTTCCTGCGAAATGTTTAGGCCCTGAGCCCGTAATATCCCTTTGAGGTAGGAAGGAGGGGCTAGGATTGTGATTTGTTCAGCTTCTGGATCAGTGGCCGCTTGCTTCGCCAAACTATCGGCTGCTCCATTCCCCTCATTTTCTGCATGTGCCTTAATCCATGTGAAGGAGAGATGTTTCTGCGGGTGTCGCTGTAACAGTTGCTGTAATTTAGTGATGAGAGGCAAGGTGTGGCTGTGATTTTCTAGTGCTAGAAGTGTTGACAATTGTTGTTAAAGTTGAAAATTTTCGCCCGTTCTATATTACTGCTCTATATTATTGAAGATGGAATGTACCGCCGTTTTAATTGCCTTCACTTCCGCCTAGAATACACTGTTGTTTAAGTGAAGGTGTCCTTTCCATACATGGATCATTCTTCCTTTTTCATAGTGTGCAAAGGCACTGCCCACTCCGTCTTCCTGTTTAGAACCGTCGGTGCTCAGTAGGTTGGGGGACTACATTCGATGGCGATACACGAAGCAACACATCTAGGTACAGAGTCGGACAGACTACGGTTGGTGTCCTGAAGAATGGCTCTCCATTCCCTGTCAACTATTTGGCAGAGTTCGTCTTCTAAACCCAGTAATGGCAAGGTCTGCAAATGGTGTTCAGTCACATCCCAAATGTGTTCGATTTGCGAGAGATCAGATGCGAACGGTGACCAGGGAAGCATCTGTACACCTTCCAGAGCATATTGGCTCATTCGAGCAGTCTGTGTTCGGCGTTATTGTGCTGATAAAGAGCACTAGACCCTCCCTGAAGGTAGAGGAGTGTCACCGGCCGCAGCACATCATCCACGTATCGTTGGGCCATCATAGTGCCCTGAATACGAACTACAGCTGGCCTGTAATCTTACGCAATTGCGCCTGAAAACATCATGTCGCTTTGTCGCGCAGTGGGGTGTTCCACAGGTCTTGCGGGATTGGACCTTTCTTGCTATCGACGCCACACTCGTGCGCGGCAACTACCATTGCAGAAAAAGAAGCGTGACTAAGAACACGACCCAGTCCCATTTCGTTGTCCACATCGCTCGAGTCCGGCACTATTGCTGACGTTGAAGTCTATCGTTTGAGGTCAATGGCAGTCTTTCTAACGTACGCCAAGAGTGCAGGCTACTAGCCACCAATCGATGGAAAATGGTTCTGGTTGATATGGGAACATCTATGGTGTACTGAATATGCTGCAGAATGGAGGTAGAAGTGGCTTGCGGGTGCGCCACCTCTTGTCGGCTAATGCGTCCATCCATGCTCGCTGACGTCACCGGCACCCCTCGAACTTGATACATTTCCTTGTTCCAACCATAGTCGCCCCAGGCGGTGCACTGTGGATGCGTCCAGGTGTGTGTCAGCTCAGATTTGTTGTATAGACGAACCTGCCCTTCTCAGTCCAATAGCCATGCCCCTCGTAAAGTCGTCTGTCTGTTGAAACTGCCTCTGTTGAAGACGGTCTGGCATTCTCTGCTATTACACGTGTCCTCTAAGATAAGAATAAATTTTCTACGATTATTTCCCTAGCAGAAATAGCGGAATAAAATTTAAACATGCTGTAGGTTCCTTCCCTTATATCGGAACTGCGCATTCCACATCATTCGTATAACCCGGTGACGTGCGTCTACCCTGAAATTTGCATAATATTCGGGCCAGCCCTTTTTGGTGTTGCATTTTCAACGTATTTAAATTTGTGCTAGACACTTACTTTTAGATTATATTGATAATTCAAGACTCACCTTTGCTGTGTGCAGTCGATACATCTGATTTAGACTGAAGTAGGAGCCAGTCGTGTGATTGAAATTTGATTCATTCTGTTTGTACATACTATCTCCTGTTTAAATTACTTAGCCACGAGTGGTGGTTAGTTTGTGAGCATCGAGTGTGTTCCGTTTAGTTAAAATAAAAAGGTTGTCATTAACCTTCGTCGGCAGCCACCTGTTTTTCAAGATCTAGAGAGAATTCGCTAACTCGTCTTCAGTAGTGTCTACATTTTATGCTCCCTAAAAGTTGAAGACTCTACAACATAATTTATTTTTAATTTTGTAACAGTCTCTACAGCCTTTCTGTGTATGATATGTCAGACTTGAAAAACTTAATTTTATCAAAAACTTCGTATATGAAAACTAACATTCCTTAGTAACTATCTTGAAATTTAATTGTCGTTATTCAAATGTCTTTAAGCAAGTTATTAAAATTATTCGATACAGGCTTAATGATCCGAAATCTGCTGTTCAATTTCAGAACGATAATCACAGGGGAACATAGTTGTTCCGTCTCGGTTAGAATACATCTGTCTATTTGTACTGACTTAAAGTTTGCAGCGTCACGTTATGTCAGTGGCGAGAGCCCAGTACTAATCAGTAAGCGATAGGGATGCACTCGGTCCACACCGATTCGCTTTTTCTCTGTCCGGCCAAAGCGGCAGTTAATTGTTAACTGTGATCCTTACTCCCTTCTTTGCCCGTTTAAGTGGCATGATTATGCATGAAGGAAAATAAATGTTGTTAAGTTTTTCAACTTCACATTTATGAATTTATATACAGTCCACTACCACATGCTATCAAAGCTTTGGTCCTTACCGACCGGAGGAATGATTAGTAACCATGGAAAATATATCTCTGCATAGGCAACGCGGTTATCTAAAAACAAAAGTCACAAAACTGGAACATGCTTTGAGTGACATCGTCGAAAATGAAGAAAGTGAATAATTTTTGGAAGTGAAATTTGCAATCTCTAGCAGGAATAAAGTGATCTTCGGATGAAATAAAACTGCGGTACTTCAATCTACTAGCAAAAGCCTCCATAGAGGAATCCTGTGAAATCATTGAAGAACTAGAGGACAGTCTGGAGAAAATGGAGGTAAGTCTAAAATACCTCCTTTCAGAATTGAAATCAAACGTTAATACATTGCCAGTAAATTGTAATACTGTTGAAAATATTAATGTTAAATTGCCTGAAATACCTCTACCTCAGTTCTCTGGAAAATATGAAGAATTTCAAGATTTTAAATGCCAATTTATGTCTTTAATTGCTGAAAATCAGAAACTAACTGTAACACAAAAACTTTATTATTTAAAATCTGCTCTTAAAGGAGAAGCAAAAAATTATCCAGAATTGTGAAGATATATACCAGTCACTGTTTTAAGCCTTAGAATTGTGTTATGAAAATACACGAGCGATAGTCGATTGTCATATACAGAATATCTTGAACCAAGAACGAATTCTACAAGAATCACCTAAAGAACTTCGAAGGTTATTAGACAATATCAAACGCAATCTACGCGCTTTGAAAACGCTAGAGTACGATCTCGATAGGCTGTCTAACGCAATGTAAATGAATATTCTCCTTCAGAAAATTGACAAGGAAACTCGAAAGCAGTTTGAACTTACCTTAAAATCCAAAGATGTTCCATTACTGGACGAAGTTTTCTTGAAAATCGAACTTTGGTGCTAGAAAGCATCCATAAAAATATGCCTGTCAAATTTCCGCCTAAACCCAGCATTAGTGTAGCACGAAAAAGTTTTGTTGTAAATTTAAATAATTCCAACTCAAAAAAATGTATCCATTGTAAAGGAAACCATACTCTTTTTAAATGTAATGTATTCAAACAAATGAATATTGAGAATAGGCTCATTATCGTCAAAAATAACAAATTATGTGTGAATTGTCTAAAAACTCAGTCCAGAAAACGCAATTCAAACGTTTCGTGCAGCCTCTGCTCCCGCGAACATCATTCCCTTCTCCATAGGGGCAATGACCCTCAGTGTTCAACGGACACTCCCTGCCTTCCGTCAAACCAGGGGAAAACAAACCCCTCCGAAGAAGCGTCGGGTGACATACAGCAAGAAGTGCATAGCCTTGCAGCCACTTCCGAGGCGAGAAACCCTATCCTCCTGAGTGCGGTGGTTACTTATGTGACGAATGTATTCGGACAGCGCTGCAGGATAAGAGCCCTACTGGACAAACTACTACTACTGGTTCGCAAATGAATCTTATCACGAAAGGATGCGAAGAATTTTAGGGCTTGAAAACTAAACCCATTCGAACATACATTTCAGGAATAAGTGGATCAGCTCATTTAGTCAAGGCGAAGACTTTCGCCCATATTTCGAACGAAACAGAGACCTTGTCTCATAAAATAGAATTATGCATTATTCCTAAACTAACATATGTAATTCCTTCAACAAAACTGGATATTTCTAATCAAGCGATACCGTATGACATTACATTAGCAGAACCTAACTTCTATACACCTGGTAAAATCAATATATTAATAGGAAATGAATTATTCTTTAACATCTTGCAAGAAGGTAAAGTTCAAGCGCTCAATGGAAACATAATATTTGCAAAACACAGAATTTGGTTATTTAATGACAGGTGTCCTACCTACTATTAATAATCAATCCTACTGTTTTTTGATAAATGAATCAAATCTCGATAATGCAATTAAGAAGTTTTTCGAATTAGAATCCTTCCCAGGAGATGGTAATGAAGTCGTAAAGAATGAGGAAGAAGTATTTTGCGAAGAGCATTTTAATTAAACACACTCGCTTGATGAAACAGGTAGATATAGTAAAATTACATGAAGGATGATGCCACTTCGATGCTGGGGTCATCTAAGGAAATTGCTATCAAGAGACTGAACACAATTTGGAAGCGTCTTGATACTAATAAGACTATGGCTAATTTGTATAAGGAATTTATGAATGATTATTTAAGCTTAAATCACATGGAACTTGTTATGTCTGTGGATAAATGTGCTACGTGTTACTACTTTCCTCAACACGTAGTATATCGTCCGGAGAAAACTTCAATTCGATTAAGAGTTGTTTTCGATGCATCGTGTAAATCATCCAGTGGCTATGCCCCAAATTCAATTCTATTGAACGGAGGTACAATTCAACAGGATCTTTCTATAGTTTCCAGATTTAGGAAACATCGCTTTGCCTTCAGTGCCGATATTAAACAGACATATCGACAAATACTCATACATCCATCGCAGAGAGATTTACAGCGAATTGTTTGGAAGAGACTGAACATAATTTGGAAGCGTCTTGATACTAATAAGACTATGGCTAATTTGTATAAGGAATTTATGAACGATTATTTAAGCTTAAATCACATGGAACTTGTTATGTCTGTGGATAACTGTGCTACGTGTTACTACTTTCCTCAACACGTAGTATATCGTCCGGAGAAAACTTCAATTCGATTAAGAGTTGTTTTCGATGCATCGTGTAAATCATGCAGTGGCTATGCCCCAAATTCAATTCTATTGAACGGAGGTACAATTCAACAGGATCTTTCTATAGTTTCCAGATTTAGGAAACATCGCTTTGCCTTCAGTGCCGATATTAAACAGACATATCGACAAATACTCATACATCCATCGCAGAGAGATTTACAGCGAATTGTTTGGAAGCCAAGCTGCGAGGCACCAGTTCAAGTTTATAGGTTACGAACGGTAACATGCGGTACTACTAGCGAGCCATTCTTAGCTATGAGAACTTTAAAGGCATTGGCAGCTTACGAACAGAACCATTTTCCCAGGGCGGCTGCTGTCACATATATGGATTTTTATATGGAAGATATACTGAAAGGAGGGAATACTTTAGAGGAAGCAAAGGAGCTACAGGCTGAATTAGTATAAATGCTTCGTCGTGGAGGTATGGAGCTACATAAATGGGTGTCCAATCAGTCTGAGCTGTTGCATGATATTTCAACAAACGAATATTCATTTGAGTCTCAAGAAAGTGTAGTGAAGATGCTAGGAATGTTCTGGAAACTGAAGGATGATCACTTTACTTTCAAACAGCTGTGAACAATCAAGATAGTTTTACTAAACGTCAGGTGTTATATGAAATGGCTAAGCTTTTTGATCCCTTGGGTCTCATCGGACCCATAGTAACGAAGGCAAAAATATTCATGCAGAGACTATGGCTGCTGAAACTGAACTGGAACGAGGAATTACCTCCCAAAGAGTTGTGTGAATGGAAAAAAACATTCCTTTCCCAGCTTCAGTTAATCGATCAACTTAATATTCCCAGATATGTTTTAACTGAACATTCCGTTAGAACAGAGATTCATGGGTTTTCAGACGCTTCGGAAAAGGCTTATGATCCGGCTATTTACATTCGTTGTATTACCACTGATGGAATGAATTATTCCAATCTCCTTTGTAGCAAATCCAGAGTTTCTCCTGTAAAGGCTGCTACAATTCCACGTCTTGAATTGTGTGGAGCATTTCTTCTATGCAGACTTGTGTCAAAGGTAATAACAGTTCTGCAGCTAAGTACCGATGACGTTTATTTGTGGTGTGATTCTACTATCGTTCTAGAATGGATAAACACGCCTGCGTACAAGCTCAAAACTTTTATAAGCAATAGAATCGCTGAAATTAAAACTCTGACTAAACAATTCAAGCGTGGTCATGTTGCCTGCAAGGAAAATCCAGCGGATATAATATCCCGAGGAGCAGATACTAGTGAACTTTTGGCTAACTCTTTGTGGTGATCAGGTCCTGAGTTTCTCAATCAACAACATCCATTACTAGAATGCATTCCTTATTCTTCAGACGAGGAGTATGATTAGGAACTTAAACAATCAGCGAATCTAGTTCTGACTTTGACAATGAATGAACATTTTATAGACTCTTTTCTGAAACTTTCCAATGACTTTCATAAACTAATCCAAATTCTCAGTTTTATTTTCAGGTTTATCTTAAATTGTAAATCGTAGGAAAAGATCCAGGGATATTTAACTCTAGATGAGATGCAAAAGGCTGAAGAGTTTCTTATACGGATGCCCAATTAACTGCCTTTAATTCGGAAACTACAGCTCTTCGGCGAGGTAAACCTATTCCTGCACAAAGTAAGTTAAAAGGTCTTGATCCTTTTCTAGAGAGAATTCTCTTTCAAGAGTTGGGGGAAGATTAAAAAACTCAAATTTATTATTTGATTGTAAACACCGGTTAATTTTGCCTCCTACTCATAGAGTTACTGCACTGACTTTTGAATATTTTCATATGAAGTACCTACATATTGGAGCGCAGGATTTACTTCATCAGGTGCGTTTTAAATATTGGCCCATTCACGGCAAGGACTTGGCTCATAAGATAGTTCATGCTTGTGTGATTTGTGTTAAAAACAAGCCAATTGCAGCAAATCAGGTCATGGGTAATCTTCCAACTGAGAGTATAACTCCGACTTCACCCTTTCTTAATTGTAGAGTTGACTTTTGCGGATCATTTCATGCGCAATTCAATAGTCAACGCAAGGGCATTTTTCCTAAAGTTTATGTTGCTGTATTTATATGTTTATCTACAAAGGTAGTCCATCTGGAGATAGTAACAGACTTGACGTCTGATGCCTTTATTACAGCTCTTAAGCGGTTTTGTGCGAGAAGAGGAAAAATATCCTCCATCACTACAGATAATGCTACAAATTTTAAGAGAGCTCATACAGAGTTAAAGCGTTTACAAAAATTAATCAGAAAACCAGATGAAGCGTTATCCAACTATTTCACATCAGAATCTATAGTGTAGAAATTAATTCCCCACCAGATCATCGAATTTTGGTGGATTGTGGGAAGCGGGAGGTAAATCTTTTAAGTACCTTCTTAGAAGAACTATGGGATGTACTAAGGTTACTATAGAAGAATTTCTCACAATCATTACTCAGATTGAAGGAATTTTAAATTCACGCCCTTTAACCCCTATGTCTAATCACATTAATGAATTTGAAGTTTTAACGCCAGGGCATTTTTAGTTGGCCGTCCAATCACATCTATACCACAGCCTGAACTTATTGAAATTACTGATAATAGGTTATCGAGGTGGCAGCGCACAACGAAGTTTGTTCAAATAATATGGAAGTGCTGGCAAACGGATTACCTCAATCATTTGCAACAGAGCAATAAATGGCGATTCCACAATTCCTATGTGCAAGCAGGTGCAATGGTTTTACTTAAGGATGAGAATTTACCTCCTTGCCATTGGGCCTTAGGCAGAATTTTGGAAACGTTTCCTGGTACAGCTGGTAAGGTACGTGTAGCTGAAGTTAAAACTGCTTCAGGAATTTTTACTAGATCTATTTCAAAGATATTATTGCCAAT
>KK120609.1:847703-899380 GCA_000611955.2 Stegodyphus mimosarum | reverse complement strand
ACGGCTTCTACCAGCAATGGTCCCAGGGTACCGTCAATGATTGCAGGCGTGACATTAGTAAATGTCTATTCTGTTACTGGTTCCCGCATGCTACTAACCCGAATTGCAAAGAATCTTATTTATTCAAATTTCTGAATCATATCTTTCAATGCATTAATTGCTAGAGAGCCTTTATGTAGGTTGTTATGACTTCTAAACTCATAAATAGCGGCAGTTAAGTTCGATTCATGAAGCCAAACCCACTACACAAATAACGCGTGCTGAGGTAAAGTCAGACGCAGTGCTAAACCTACCTAGCATTCGAAATGTCCTTCGGTATTTTTTCCGTATCCTTCGGCTTAATTACTAACACTGCTATCGTTTACGTAACCGAGCACTTACATTTTCAAATTTTACTTTCGATAGATTTCTGCAAATTTCCAATAGTTTACAAGAGTGTTGCCAGAAATTTTTGAGTAAGGTAACAAGAAAATAATGGAAAATCGAAAATAAATAACCCATGACGTTAGAGACTACGTGTTTTGTGACGCCATAAGTGCGTAAGCTCACATGATCTCTGACGTCATTACGTAGTAAATCTCCGTGTTACGTAAGTTACTGACTAGAATACTGTAACGGATCATTTTAACCACTTTATTAGTTTTGACAAAAGTTTTAAATCCACATTACTAATTTTCCATTATTTAAATCTCCAGTTTTTCTTTTAATTAATTCTCAGTTAATTTAGGTTGTTATTTTTCAGTTAGTTTGTTCATATCCTTTGTTAAATGCTTTCTCAAGTTTAGATTGTCAACACTGTTGCACTAATTCCCTTAGTGTTGATTTATTTTTCACGTGTTCTCTGTTCATATTTTTTACTTCCTTGTGCGAAGTATAGGAAGTATTTTAATAGTAAAAATTTCAGGCATCATATTTTAAAGGAAATATCCATTTTGATCGTACCCCCATCTATTTTTACTATTTTACTATTTTTTTTTCGTCACGTCTGTACATAGTGACAGAGTAAAAGACTTGTTTTTTCAAAAAGGATTGTAAAATGGATTTAAAACGGATTTTTCGCAAAGTCTGTACGTACTTACATATGAATATATCTCGCAAAACTCAAAAACCGTTAATCGCAGAATGCTCAAATTTTGTACATGGCTCTTCTATAACACCTAGTTGTTAACCTTCCTTTTTTATTGCAATAGGCGGTACCAAACATATATGATATTACTATAAATAATATACCCTTACCCGGCATAAACGTCTTTAACCAGTCTTTATTTTCGCAATCGTTGGTCGTAGTCATATACTTCCAATTACAAAAGTGTTTTAAATGACCGATATATTCATGTTTTTGCAATGTCAAATTTAAAAAATGCTCTTAATTTTACTCCCGGTTCCTATACTTATATTTGGGAAAGTGTTATACTCGTTATGAAAAAATAAAATTACAAGAAGCTTGACTCCCGTACTACAAAAACTGACATGGAAATTTAATTTCAAAATTTGCATTTTTTGATGTCACGTTCAACTTGCCTTAAGGAGTCGGTTAATTAAGTTAGAATAATTTGAGAAAATAAGTTTAAATGAAGTCCAGAAAAAGATGTATAATTTAATATGCCGTAAGAGGAAGTCATGTAGTGTCTGCATCAGATTTTTTTTTATGCAGCATGCAAAAAGATTTTGTTTTACCTGTTTTCATTCGTTCAAACCAATTCTCAAAAATAAGTATTTTAAGCCAAACATTTTGAATGATGGTGTTGAATTTTTTACGTTACTCATAATACACATTTTAATTAACAAAGCAATAATATTACCTGACTTAAACCTTGGAATCTTATTCACAGATTACCAAAAATGTTTAACTGAGCAATAAATCAAACATGTGAAAACACCAGTGACTAGTGTTGAAAACTGAATGCACATGATGCTACGATTGCATAACTGCCAATTACCAATCTTATTTAAGATTAAATAAATTATTACTTTGTATTAGAAATTAATATTAACAGATCCTTTATATTAGCATGTACACAGTTTATGATACATTAGAAATATTTAAGGTAGGGAGAACAAGGAAATGATGGAAGAGAGCAAAATTGCGAAAACGTGAATTTTAATAGCACAGGAGTAGATAGAAAGTGACAGTTCACCTGCACGGGCTGTGAGGTGTGGACGTGGCTAGTGACGTTCCCGAAAGGGAGGCTAGGTCATCCACGTCATTACGAGAAGGGGTGGAGATTGTAGAGTGGAGGCTAACAGATAAAAAGGAGTGTGTTATGATTCTTCAGTTAATAAGATGACATCCCAATTTAATAAGAGATTAAATTTTATTGATACACCGAAGGTAATTTCCTTTGTTAATCAATTTTTACTCTTTGTATTTTTCTTCCTTATTCTAGCTGTTTTACTACGTATATGACGGTTTTTCCTAGGTACCCTTAACGGCGATTATTTTTAAATTCAATGATTGATTCAGAAGGTCTGCATTTTAGATATAAATTTTTAATTTTTCCGTATATTTTAAGCCTTATAATTTCCTATGTACTTAATTTAACCTTATTTCTTAAATCTTTTGTTCATAATACCTTATTTACTTTCCGTAATCTTGATTACATTAATCAGTCAACATAATAAGAAAACAGTTTACAGCTAAATAAAGATACATTTCAATATAAATGAAACATTTTTTATTAAAATACATACTTACTACACTCATGTCCATAAAGTAAAGATAATGCAAAATCAGGCAAAGGAAGAGTTAGAAGCAAAACAAATTTGACTTATTTGTAAAGCTTATTTATTAAACAAAAGGTAAAGAGCAAAACAAGACGCTATATGTTTGATATTATTAAAAAATTAGCGGTGTTTTCTCACTGGAGCAAATTACACAAAAAAACCTATTTACAAAAAACCAATATTACATGGTTGCTATGATTGTTACTACATTGTATGTCTCCAAGACGATGCAATACAGTCCGTACAACGCCTAGGCATGCTGAGTATCAAATTATCGATCTGATCTTGGAGGATATTACACCACTCAAAAAGCAATGCTCTCCGAAGTTCCGGTAGACATGTAGGAGGAGGTTGACGGGCTGCAACTCGTCGGCCAAGCATGTCCCACACGTGCTCTACTGGATTCAAGTCCGGTGAGAATGCTGGCCAGTCCATACGGGTGATATCCTACGACTGAAGGCATTCGCTTACGATGTTTGCACGGTGAAGACGGGCGTTGTCATCCATACACAAATTGTGCGCCCATGGCGCTCCAAAACAAACGTACATGTTGTTCCAGAATGACGTCCCGATAGATTTGGCTTGTCATGGTTCCAGTTTGAACATGCACGTCAGTTCTCTAACCCAGAATAATTCCACCCCAAACGAGCACTCGTACATCATCGTAACGGTGTCGTTCAATGATGTTTTCTTGGTGGTAACTGGTACCTGGAGCTCTCCATATGAAAGTCCGGTAAGAATCAGACTGAAAGCTAAACCTGGACTCGTCGGAAAACATAACACAAGCCCACTGTTGCGGTGTCCACAATGCATGCTCTCTACTTCAGGCTAACAGCAGGCGACAGTGAGTTGCAGTAAGTGGAACGCATCTGACAGGTCTACGAGCATATAGACCAATCTGCCCTAAGCGTCTGTACACGGTCTGCCTTGAAATTGTCGTACCAGTGGCTGGAGAGAGCTGACGAGACAGGTCTGAGGCTGTGCTCCGCCTGTTTGTTTTGGCAGTAACTGCCAAATATCGGTTCTCATTCGGCGTTGTAACTCTGGGGCGACCTGTGCTGTAACGTCTACTCACATTACCATCATCTTGGAATTGTTGTCAAAGCCTGGAGATGACACTCAGGGCAATTCCAAGTTCGTCTGATACTTCCAGTTGAGTACGCCCACATTCCAGACGGCCGATAATTCTACCACGTAAAAAATCATCCAAATGCGTCCTTTGTGTCATAACTATTCGGTTATTGCACTGAAATGCTTATAAAGCGCCTGCGAGCAATTTTACTTCTTTGCCTGTATTCCTTATATATCACTCTCTTACACTCTCGTCATTGTGACGTACCATCGGTGTCATCTGGTAACTTCCTGAAATTTGCATATGATTTTTGAAGATGTGTGTAGGAATTTTACAGGTGATATATTTATTTTAGAGTTCGATTTCCGCGTGACTCCGAATTATTCTTAATTTATGGACATGAGTGTAAAAAAATTTTTTTCTCACAAATTTTTTATTCGATCACGTAAAGGTGACAATGAAATATTCTTTAAAAGGTCTTCTTTGTCATCAATACAACAACAGCAAGTGTCTTCATAGTTTCTGAGCAAGTTTTAAAGTTCATTGACAATATTAGTTTTCAGTAATATTTCATAGCTTTTTCCCTAGTCCTTTTCACTTTACAGTGTTGGCGCGGTTGATTTAGATAATTCACTGCACATCGCTCACAGATAAATACTTCATTGAGACTGGTTAAGTACTCCTCCTAAATAATATTGTTAACTTTCTGCATATATTGCTCCCTAGTTAAATGTTCCAGCTGCTGGCATGCTGCTTTTCTTTTCTCATGCGGTAACACATTTTGAAATAGAGCAGTTTGGAAAGTCTATGTTATTTCACTGTATAAATCTAGTAGTTTATCAGCCTGATATGACTCTAATTAAAAACAATCTGATACGAGGCAGAAACCATAGCAGGAGCTTTTAAAAATTCGTTGAAGAATACAGTGCGCGCTTGCACAAAATACCACTAACTCATTGTTGGCTATGAAGGATGCTTCGAATACTTGAAATTAAAGTTCGGTAAATTGTTCATGAAATCTTACCACGTCGCAGGAGTCATAATCACACCCTCAAGAGAAAATCCACAATTACCACTAACTGATTGTTGGCTATGAAGAATCCTTCGAATACTTGAAATTAAAGTTTGGTAATTTGTTCATGAAATCATACCACGTCGCAAGAGTCATAGTCACACTCTCAAGAAAAAATCCACAGTTGAAATTATTCTTTTCTGCAAAGTTCTGTATATGAATTCGAATGTTATTACTTCTACTCACAAAGATGGAAAAGACGACACATCCGTTCCAATGACTAACTATTAATCGCTTCATAATTATTTGGTTATGTGAATGCCGACTCAGCCAGTCGTCCGGAGATATCTCGAGTATCTCATCTTCTAAATATGCTTTTTTGCGCAGAAAAGTCCTTTTTTATTCATACACGGTTTTGGTATTATGAAGTTAATTATGTCTTCGTAATAACCGATGTTCATTTCATCAGAAGAACGCTTTACTTGCGGAGATAATTTTCTAAACGTCAAACTTATTTGAATAGTCTACACTTCGGGCTGAGATGGGATACCGTGTTTCCAGACTGCATTCGTAGGCGGTTTCGTCGCTAGAAGCGATCCATGTTCCAGACTCAAAATGTCATATAATTCTCTCTCGTAAAATGCATCACTCGGGTCGCACCGTAACTCAGTGTGGGAATGTAGCACGAAAGGTACAGGGAGCTTTCATTATCTCTGTGCGCGAGTATCGTGACATCTCCGTCAGGATATGTATTATTTATCGTGACATCTCTGTCAGGATAACGTAATTATATTTTTCGAAGGTGAATACTTCCACTTCACTTTTAATTTGCTGCAGCATAGGATTCCAGTGTAAGGCGACGACTGATGTCCCCGAAAAACTGTAAGTAGTCCATCTTCATCCCCTGGTGCTCGTAAATATTCAATTTCACAGGTTGGAAAGGATAAGTGCACAATTCCGTAAGAATAAAATCAGCCTTTTTCTTTGCCATGAAAATCTTTGAAATAAAACAATATTAACTGGTCATCAAATATTTCAGTCATCGTGAGTATTGTAAGTATTAATAATGATTGCTTCAAAGTACAATCCTCTAAGATTTGCAATGAAATGAGAAATCTACTGAGATCTGATATTACTACACCTTATTTATATAGCCATTTACTGATAAGTAAGGAACATTTGATTCATTATCTCATTACGATTTCATTCTTTTAATCGATAATCGCCTTATTTATTTCAATAAAGTCATGTTTTCTGGGACAATGTCAATATGTCTAAACCTTATCATAACGAATCATCTAAGGTTACACAGATGAGGTAGTTGGTATCATCTTAAGTTGGTAAACCAGCGATTATGGAAATGAGAGCCGTTTCTATGGTTTCATTAATTAAACTACCATTATAACTAAATTTGTTTCAGTATTTAAATATAAAACTGAAAAATACAAATAGACTTCCCAATTAGAAAAAAAAATAGTGCTCTTTAACAATACATTAAAGATTACTATTCTGAGAAAGTAGTTAAAAGTTCAGTTTCGACTGAATAATCGTAGAATTTCTGGCATTTCGAACATAGTTTAGAGAACACTTTATTAAATCAAACAAAATCAGAAGATATCTTACTAAACAGAAAGAAAACAGCTCAGTTCAAACGCTGTCACTAAAAATTCTTACTGACTGTTACTTTGTGTCCCCAGAAGATTTTCTGGAACTTATCCTAAATCTTATATCACATCTGTAACGCTGGTATAGATTCCTAAGTAGGAGAAAGAATAGTAAACGAAAACAATATATCCCCATTCATTAAACTGCTATCTTTATGTCAATACCCTAGCCTCGAAATTGAAACCATTCCTTTCTTACCAAAACACTATTCATTCAAATAACGGGAATAGAAACTTTGCTGAAACTATGGAAACACCTTTGCAGTTAATAGCAATTAACAATATTACCATGCATGCGCATAGTTGGAATGCAAATTGCGGTTGTGTATCCAAAATATAAATTTAGTGTATTCATTACTTTCTCAGGAGCAGCATACCTAATTTTTCTGAAACATGGAGTTAACAATAAAAGTGCATTCTCATATATATATATGATGGTACGAAAATGCTTTACAATACAGATCCATTAATTAAAAGGTGTTGTTATTAAATTTAAATTCACGCAGATGGTGATGTTATTACGAGCGCAGTTAATTTTAATTGATCACTTGACTACTGGCACTCTGGCAATGAGAATATACGCTTCGCTTTTCGGTGTCATTGGTAACATTTTTTTTGGCTTGAGAATAAAAAAAGCATATCATATAGTCCATTGCTTGTTATTGTTATTTCCATCCCATAGTCATTTTTGGTCTTCTCCACCCAGAGACCCTATGGATTTTGTGCGAACAATAATTATTACCGCTCAATTTTGATTTCGTCTATTACTACAATATTAATGCCGCATAAGCTATTTTTAGTGCTATCGATTCGTACATTTGTTTGCAACGCCTTTCTTCGGAATCTTGTACTTTGACTTCTGCAACGAACATTTGTTTGTCATCGTCTGATAAATAACATGTGTTTTTAGTATTAATCAAACAAATTTTGATTCAGTTGCCCTGTTGCTGATAAATATTAATGACTGTGCTGGCACCTGTATCTCCAATGAGCAATAATTATTTTTCACCTTAAAGGTTTTTTTGTGGCAACAGCTATACATTGCTCTGGAGAGATGTTGAGCACGCTTTAGAATTCGGAAGATATCAAATAAACATGCCATCTTTGAATGTGCATTAGAGTTTTATTTCAGAGTTTTATTATTTTGAAGTTCTTACTAGAGCTTATTATGATTCGTGAGATGATTCAACGACAGAAGATGCTTTATTGGAACATCTGGGTTTAAGCAACAGTACAATTTGCTTGTGAGTAAATTGTTAGCAAGGCGGAAGCTAGCAGAAGGAATGATGTAATTAGTTCGTCAGAATATTTATACCAGAGTAAGGGCGATTCTAGAAACAAGCTATGCTTGGTTAGTATTAATTTTGGTTTCCACTTTTCAAGCAGCGTTACGTAACGCGCAAAAATCTCGAATTCGGGAGAACAGATGAATTTAGGGGAAGATCACCAAATTTAGAATGTAAATTTTAAGATCGCCAATTAGTTTCAAAAGCACCAATCGTATTTTCTTATATCTTACATATATATACACTGTTCGACATTGAAAATGCAACATCAAGAAGGAGTGATCAGAAAGTGATGAAATTTGGAAAAAAGAGAGAGACAGCAAACAACAATAAGTGATCTTTATTTCACAATGATAGTCAGAATACAAAGTGAGAACGGCGTCGGCCCAGTAGGATGCAGGACCACCGCGGACGGTGATGCACGAAGAAACACGTCTGGGCATAGAGTCAATAAGAGTGCAGATGGTGTCCTGAGGGATGGCTCTCCTTTCCTTTTCAAACATTTGCCACAGTTCGTCTTCTGAACAAGACAGGGGAAGAGTCTGCAAACGGCTTCCAATCACATCCCACACATGTTCGATTTATGACAGGTCAGGAGAGTATGGTGGCCAGGGAAGCATATGTATATCTTGCAGAGCATGTTCTCAGATACGAGCTATGTGTGGTCGTTGAAAAATTGCATTAGGCAGCTCCTGAAGGTAGGAGATTGCCACCGGTCTCAGTACATTATCCAAGTATCGTTGGGCCGTCATAGTGCCCTAAGTACGAACTAGAGGTGACCTGGAATCTTAGGCAATAGCGCCCCAAACCATTATGCCACGTTGTCGCGCAGTGGGGCGTTCCACAGCTACTCCCGGATTACATCTGTCTCCACGTCGATACTACACACGTATGCGGCGACTGTCACTGGATAAACAGAAGCGTGACTCATCTGAGAACACGGCGTTTCGCCATTCTGTCATCCACATCGCTCCAGTCCGGTACCATTCTAAACGCTGGCGTCTGTGCTGTGGGGTCAATGGCAGTCTTCTTAACGGACGCCGTGAGTGCAGGCCACGTTCAACCAATCGACGTTAAATGGTTCTCGTCGACACGGGAACATCCATTGTATCTTGCGCATGCTGCAGAATTGCGGTACAAGTGATTTGCGGGACCGCCACAGCTTGTCGGAGGATGCGTCGATCCACGCGTGCTGTCGTCACTCTGGCTGCAGCTGCACCTCTCCTTCTTTCCACATTTCCTTGTTCCAACCATGTTCGCCATAGCCGATGCACCGTGCTCGCATCCATGTGGGTATCAGCTGCGATTTGACGTAAGGACCAACCCGCCCTTTTCAGTCCAATCACCATACCCCTCGTAAAATCATCTATCTGTCGGAAGTGCCTTCATTGACGGCGGCCTGGCATTCTCTCCTATTACACCTATCCTCCGAGACAAAAACCAACTTTCTTCGATAATTCGTCTGGCAGAAATAACGACACGAATATTGCCCATTCTGCACGCTCCTTCCCTTATACCTTACTTCACGTGCGTCGGAGAGCTGCGCATTTCACATCATTCGCATAACTCAGTGACGTGCGTGCACTCTAAAATTTGCATAAATTTCTGACCACTCCTTGGTATTGCATTTTTCAATGTCGAGCAGTGTATATATATATATACATTGAAAGCAAACCGTACTTAATTTATTCAATAAATTACTACTAATTTAACTATTTACTAAAGCGTTAAGTGATTATGAAAAATTTGAATGCTTTCGCAATTAAAAGTGTTGGAAGAGAAAGCGAAACAAATACTAGTATGGTGAGGGTTAGTTAAAAATGTGTTATTTAATTCTAAAGAAAATGAAGATATGATAAATAAAGAATTTGACGCGTTTGAAGCTCTATTGATAAACCGAGAGTATTAGAATCTACGCTTCATTTATTGTAGATCGTAATTCTTCTATTCTCGTGAATGATGTTTCAAAACACACAATTATTCTCTATCGTAAACTAAAACTGGCATTGTTTGACGGTAATATAAAAAACTGATTAGGCTTTAGGGGGCAATTTCAAAAGCCTGATAGTGATCCAAGTTTAGATGATCAATGACACATTTGCGTATTCACTGTATTCAGCGGAGAGAAGATCATCTGCTAAGGAATGAATTAAGAGTTTCTTACAGGGCGGTGAAAGTTATAGCAAAGCTTTAGAGCAATTACAAGTGCGTTATGTTAAAGAAGCCCTCCTGATTGAAGCGTATATCCTCTAGGCATACCTCCTCTAGGCTTAGAGAAAAATTCAAATAAAACTTTTTTTTTTGAGGAAATTAACAACTGCTTGTAATCTAAATTTCGTGCTTTATAAACTATCGGCGTCGCGAGAAGTAAATACGCTGCAATGTTGTATCCACCGGTGGAATCATCATCACTTAGTATAACTCTTCGCACGTGGCAAAAGTTCAGAGTTCTTAATCGAAAGCCCAGAAAATTTGAAGCAGATGAGGGAGACGGCGATCCTCCTATCGAATGAATCTAAATGGGCTACTTCTATTTTTACTTGGCGAAACAAAGGGGAAAAGCGAGTGTCTGTATCCAGTAAATATCTTGGAACAAGTCAGCCGTCTAAACGTCATAGCTCAAAAAGTACTGATTTTAAAATTCACAGTAAATCACCAATTCCATCGCCATATTCTTTTATTTTGACTACGAAAGAAAATAACTGTATATTTAGTTCCGGTTTTCGTAAATCATGCGACTACTTCAAAACTCGAAAATGGCATAGAAAACCCACAAAATATTCTGCAGAATAGTCAGAGTCATTTCCTTTGCTTAATGTGCTGTAATCGATTTTAAATGGTGCCATAAAACATGAATTGGTAAAATAGAGTGAGTACTTTTAATACTCAGTCTAAATGAAACATTATGAGAATCAGCACAACTACAAATATTTACAACCCACAAGAACAATCTGACAATGTTAATACAGCCGCAATCACATATACCCAGGTTCGTTTAATATAGTACAGTACTCAGTTATTTTACTGTGCAGTCGTAAACAGAAAACTTATTTCTGGATATACGCATATCCTTCTATACAAAAATATTCATATTTTTTATACATCTTCCTAAGTACCACAATAACAGAGTAAGATCAAAATAAACATGCAACTTATCCCAATCTCGGGACTAAATTCAGGAATAAATATTCGCTTTTTGAATATAAGAATTTAATTCCACATTAAATATTAAATTCACACACAAAATCACTTAGTTTTACATAATAATCATTACGTGCAAGGAAGAGGTGAGGAGTACTTAAATTGAACAGACTACGGGAACCAGGAAATTATTATTAGCCTTCTCTCCTTAGTAATGTTAATTCGGTTAGTGTTAAGCCAGATATTACGAAAGTAAAACTGCCGAATTTAACTTTACTCACTTTTAGTGGAACTTTAGATCAGTGACTTACATTTAGGGACTTTTTAAGCCTAGTGTACACAATAATATTAAATTATTAGAGGCTCAAAGAGCTTCAGTATCTTAAGAGCTCTTGTAAGCTATACCTATTTCCCATTGAAATTATTAAATTGCTTAGGATTTGCTTGAAGATAAATTTTCGAACGAACGAAAACTGGTTAATGAATTAATTAAGAAGCTTATTACGCAGCTAAATATTGCTGATTCCGCGGACGTTATTTTGAATCTTGTCGTATTCATTAATGAATGCGTTCATTCTCTAAGTGTTCTAGAATAAAAGATTGAAGGCAATAATGATACAATGGTAATTCATTTATTTGTACAAAACTGAATAAAATTACACGCATTTGTTAGAAAAGACATTTAAAGGGAGATCAACTAAAAATATTAAATTGATTACTTACCTTTTAAAAAGAACATGCTAGAGACTACTTCATAACAGTAAAACCGATTTTAAAGAAAGGAAAATAAATTATTAAGTCACTTCGTTGGTACCAAAAACTACTGCAAATTGTCCTTATTATAAGAAACATCATCACTTATGCACGTGTTATGAATTCAGTGAATTGCCTGTTTATAAGAGATTCGATTTTGGGAAATTTAACAAGTTTTGTTTTATCTGTTTATCTTGTGTGTATAATGTTAAGGCTTGCAAAAACTTGAGTAAATGCAAAACGTCATAATAGTCATTCATTCATTAACTTATTTTACGAAATGTCCAGTTGCTGTTTTTCCTGCTATTAATAATAGTGAAATTACTTTATTAGTTGATGCAAGATTGTTGACTCTTCGAAACACAGTAGAAATACTACGGCAAATAACTTTTCTAATAATTTTAATTAGACAAACTTTTATTTTGTGAGTAGGGGAATTATAACCAAGCAGGTTTTATTATGCATGCTATAATCAGAATTTGTGACAAAGTAGGTAATTTTGAACAATGTCGAGCCTTTTTGGATTCAGGCTCACAGGCAAACTTTATTACTGAGAGTTACCTTTCAGAACTTCGTTTGGATAGAAAAAATTAAGATTCAGATACCTTCCCTATGATCAACCGCATCTCAAATAAATGGAGAAATGGAGATTAATTTCTCCCTTGTTTTAGTTCAAAACCTTCCACCTTCCTTTACAACTTCTGTTTTTGTTGCAGACAAAGTTTGTGAAAACTTACCGCACGTATCATAACCATCAAATATTGTTACCTCTTTAAATGATCTAATTTTGGCGGATCCTACATTTCATGAAGTTGCTCCAACATTCTTCTGAATGTAGAATTTGTCTGTTTGTTTGCGAATTTTGACAGTGAAGATTTTCCCGCTGGTGAGCCGATTACTAATGTTTCCAGTTGCCTGTTTCGTCAAAACATCGGCTGCATCTTTCCCAATACTCCTTTCTGAGGGGACTGGGATTACTTCAATTACAGAAAGGAACATTAGGATTAATCTTCTTGAGAGGATGAATGCCTCCGTGGAAGACGTTCTGATAGAAACTGGCTCGTATTTACATTTCATATAGAGATCACTACAGAAAAATCTGAGCAACTAACCTTTTCGTAGGGATTCTATTACTTGTGAAGTTGCAACCTAGGACAGAAACGTTCTGTTAGCTTCTGAAGCTACAAGACGCTTCTCTATTACTTGTGAAGTTGCAACCTAGGACAGAAACGTTCTGTTAGCTTCTGATGCTACAAGACGCTTCTTATTTTCTATACCAAGGAAATTCTGCTATGCATATCTTTAATTAATACAGATTAGGGGCAGTAATATTATCACGTTGAGTTCCTTTGCCACTGCATGATTTATTACTGCATGTATTTCAACAAACTAGTATACTTAGTTTTTATGCAACCAGGTATTAGTCACTAAATTTCCTGAAGGGTACAAACAATTGTCAGTGCCATTGACACCTGTCAAACCATTTGAATAAATGTCCATGTCCGAAAAGGTTGTCAATGGTAGTCTGCCTTTTCATTCACAAATTGAACTTTGCTGAGCAACAGAGAGGGTGAGGGATTTTGCCTTCATAATGTGTGTAGATTTAAGTTGCTCTCCAGATACTGTAGATCAGTCACAGGACAAAGGTTAGTATTGATTCGCTTTGAATAACCAAATAAAGTTCCCGCATCATTTCCGGACTACACTTTCCACGCTTTGCTGGAGCTACTTTTGCTTGAATTTTTATTGTCGGTTTCATTATGTTATATAAAGTAGTCCTTTGTGTACGTTGATCCTTAAATTCATCCGTTAGCCTTATATAACCTGAAACGGTACCATCTTTCTGTTGTAATTGATGTCATATTCGGGAATAATCAGCCAACAATCTTCGTTCATCAAAAGAATCATCAATCTTCTGCATGGGTCACAATGCTCACCCGCTTACAATCTCGAAATTAAGATTAAATGTGTACGTCCTGTGTCTTGAAACGGAGTTATCGATATAATAATCCTTTAATAACAAACATTAAATGAAGTCATAGTTTCTTCAACATCTTTAAATTTTGTGCATGTCTTAGCATGCGTCACATTCTGTGCGGTCTTCTAACTCTTGAATTTGGTTTGGTTTGCTTAATTATAGCAAAGCACATGAGGGCTATTTGTCTAAGGGAAGGGATATCTTCGTGGAGGACTTTCTGGGGGAAGCTGGCTCGTATATGCTTTACTTGTAGAAAAAAACACGAAAACGACCATGCAGCCAGCTTGTTCGCAAGGACTCTAGCCCCGAACCGAACTACCAGCTTTCAAAGACTTTACCGATCAGCCGTTGGTGGGTACAACTCTTGAATTTGCTTAACATTTCTAATGCTTCACTCATTTTGTATGAATATTGTGGTAAGTTTGTGAAAAGAGAAACGTCTTCTCTCTTGTTGTTTTCTTTATTAATGTCCTCCAATGGAACTATTGAATCTATTTCTACTAAATTTTATCCTCTGAAAATCTGTAACTTGTGTGGCTAATTTCAAGATGATATCCTTTATTCATTTTCTGTAATAAGTTTTTATTCCTTTTCTGAGTTCATCAAGCATGTTTCTGTAAAATATTTCACATTTTTTTGCACGTATTTAGGTATTGCTCTTGTTTGTTAAGCGGCTTAAATGAGAAACATATCCCCAAGCATTCGATGGGGAGACTGGATTATTTAACTTACGGCAAAGCACTCGATGTTATCTACTTAATAAGCGGGCTATCGTGAAGGGCTTTCTAAGGAAAACTGACTCCTATTCACGTTATGGAGAAAATTTTACTCACGTTAATGGAGAAAATCACGATTCTCCCTCGCAGCCTACCAATTCGCTGGAATTAGAACCCGAGTCGAAGTACCAGCGTTCAGCAATTTTATCACTGGGCCACTAATTATTCCATACGATGGAGAAGATAAAAGACACAGTAGATGTTTTTCTATACACTTTTAAAAGACAAATTATATGCTCAGTGAAATTTTAAAAAAACATGTGCGCAAATTTTACAACATTAAGCCTTTTCTTTATATGCTCAGTTGTATTTTAGAAAAACGTTTAACAAACCATTAATTTATTTCCTAATCTGAATAACATACTTTTGACAACATTTAATGAAATAAATAAACTGCCTACTATTATCAAAACTGAAGAACTTAAAATCAGGACAACTAATAAGTTTAAGGTAATTAGATACAACTTAAGAAACTAAACTCCTAACGAATAATAATGTTCTGAGACTAAAACATACGGCATTAAGCCAAAGTATATGTAAAAATTCAGATCATTAAAATGAAAAAATAAGCCTTAGTTTTTATATAAGAAGATAGTATCTTAATTAAACAGTACTGAGTGAAGTGTCCAAACAGCATTTTAATTTCTAAATTAATTGTTATAGTCTATCAACAATAACATGGATTACATCTTGACAAATCATTTGTACAAATTCAGCAGCTTACTTATTCAGTTATTAATCATCTCAACAAATAATTAAGCTTTATTCCCTTAAAAACATATTGTTAACTAAGCAGCTCTAACGTTATCGATAATTATACCCCAGGTTTTACTATATAGGTTGACTGAAATGCATTTCGAAAGCTGAATTTCTTATTCTGAATCAAATGACTCTATAGACCCTGTGTTTTACCCGCATACGGAATTACACTTTATACAGCGTTTTATAAATAATCCAGAAATGTGAAATACACTGTTTTGTGACATCATATTCTCCACTGCGGGTGTGGCGTTTTTTCACCTCTTCATCTAACGAGAACTTCTTCCAACGTAATTGCCTTTTCGATGTTGAGAACGCCCAGAAATCACATGTTCACTAGGTCTATGTTATAGGCAGGATATTCTAATATTCCAGACAGATCGATTTCAGACAGAGCTGACAATGCCGCAGTAGCAAATATGAATGTCTTCCTCATCCGCTGTTATTAAAACGTATTAGCTACTTCCACTTGCTGTGATCAAATACTGAAAGCCATGTTTATTCAACTGCGGATTCAAATACGTCGATATATAACCTACGCAAAACCCATAAAAGGGTTGGCCTGTCTAATATCGGGGGAAAAATACAGGTGAATTCAAAACTTTTTTGTCAGTCCTTGCACTTAAATAATAATAAAATTCAGAAAAAGAAGGGAAAAAAAAGGAAACAGAAATATTAAAGAAAGACAAAGAAAACAGAAATATTAAAAGCGAAACAAAGCAAATTTGATGTAAATATTTGGCTTAAATTTGTAGCCATAATTTTGCTTTAATAAATCGCATCCATCATGTCGCTCTCGAAAATCGCATTGCTTCTCATGTAATTTCAATCCGTTTATGAAGATAATAAATGTAGTTAAAATAATTAAAGCCAAATAAAAATTATGGGTATATTATTTTGAAGCGCGGAAGAATATGATAAAAGATAATATTCCTTAAATTGTCTTTTAAAGAGAAAGACTAAACTGAAGAATCCTTCATTCTCACTATTAAGGACATGACTATTAAGACAGAGCTTGCTAATCATAACTTCTGAACGAGCAATTAGTAAATTCTCTCCAGTAATAGCATATGACAAAGGGAGAAAATATATAGTTCTTGACCAAAAACCTAAGAAAATATTATTACCTGAAAAAATTTTTTATTGCAAATTACCAATCTTAAATGGTTATGTCCTTCTTTACAATTCTGACAAAATCAAATATATCTTTTATTGCGTCGAGTACTGATAACTGCATTTTCAAGATGAAAATGTTTCGCTTGAGCAAGTTGAAACAGTAAAGGAATAATCAATAAAACGACAGGTTTAATTAAGATAGGTCATGCATACCGAAGTTACGGCTCTGATTAATTAATGAGGCACAGGCTAAATGCAGTTAAAAAGATATAGTGCAAATTCGACTCTACTCTTTGGAAGGCTTACATAAAAGATTTATTTTGAAAATTTCTGAAAGACTGCAAATACTCTTCTGAATCATTTCCTTTCATAAGACGGAATTCAATTTTTCTAGAATTTCGCTAAATATGTTAAATTAAATGTTGGTTTTAATATCTTCCCGTGCATGTATGATTCATGAGCTTTTAAAGAATATGTCAAGATAACTGTAATCAAATCAATCAATTTCTGTGACATTATAGTTAGTAAATAGCTTTATTTTCTTCATGATTTTTTAATACTATTGAACTACTTATGAGTTCTAACATTCATTTGACTGCATTGTTATGTTCTCCGATTAACAGAGATTTGTTACAGAACACAGAGTTCCATAATAAGCAAATCCACAGAGTTTCATAATAAGAAAGGCATTAATGTAATTAATGATAATAATCGCTGTCTAAACATATCCTATACGAGATGTTATTAAGGAGATCTCTTCTTCCCTAGATTCCCGCTGAAAATCTCAGAATATATAATTTCTAACAATTAAAAACATACTTCTCTAGAGTTTCATACGAACTGAAAAAATACGTTTTAATTTTAATACTTATTCATACGTTTCAGTTTTAAACTGATATTTTTTTCTACGTATGTACTCTGCTTTTTATTGCTCAAAGAAAACTTAAACATCTCCAGTGAATATATAAACTTGGGTCTTTATCCAGACTTGAATCCAAGACATCTTTTTGCAGGAACAAAGTTTATAAACACTGTTTTATAAAAACAATGAAGGTCATGAAATGATTGATGACGAGAAATTATTTAAATTAGAGCTCATATTTAGGATGATTTTGTGGGTGACGAAGTCTGAATGAAAAGGATAGTCGTGAGATTTTTATTTCCAAAAATGCTATTTCATTAATATTTTTCAAGCTGCAAAACATTTCCTGAATATGAGTTGTAGTTTCATCATTTCCCCATCACTGCGTTTTCCATTAAAACTTCTTCAGCTATAACGCTGGATATTTGCTAATGGCTTCTAAAGCTTTCCATCACTAGGTGATATAGTAGATTTGCCTTGTACATTCTTTGAAGCTTTAATTTTAATCCGATGCAATAAAGTTTCAGTTTTATAGGTAAGATTACATTTTAACTTTACTTTGGCAGTAGACCCTAAAATTGTTCTGATAATTTAGTTCACATCACTGACCCAAAATCAATAAGTAAAGTTAACTGAATATCAGGTTCCTAAACTGTTCAATTTTTTATTTTAAGTATTAGACTAGCTTATTAAAGTTGCTTATTGGTGATTTTAAAAATATCTCTTTGTATTTTGTACTAAATGCGTTTCGAAATAAAGAAATCTTCTTTCAGGGATATAGTGACCAAATGAGTCGGAAAAAACCCTGACAATTTTTAATAAATAACTTTATGACCAAAAATAAAGGCAAGTTTTTTAATAAATATTAATGATAAAATATTTTCTTTTTATTTTTTATCAGCTTCAAATATGACAAGGCAAAGTTCCTGTTTCAGAAGATGTCTTCTGGGAAATTATGTGTGAATAAAAATATATTTTAATGACAGTCTTAAGTTTAAATGAAAGTTTTAAATAACATAAAATATTTCTTTCGTAATGAAAAGTAGACGTGCGCAAAAGAAGAAATTTATATTTAGAATATAGTTCTTTTACAGAGTAATGCAAGGTATTTAAATTCTATGAGGGGACTTTGCACTACTGTTATTACTAATATGGTATCTCATAGGAAGACAATATTTTGCACAAGACTTTAAAGGGTAACAAAAGGGTTTTGAACGAAATAAATAATTGTTTTGGAATAAAAGTCGTTTTAGAATTCATACTCGCTTTCAAGTACTCATTCTTAAGAACTAAAGACTAAATTTAAACAAACAAAAATATTATAGACGTTTCAGTGAAAAAATTGTTAATTTTTATGCATAGCAACTCCAGTTATCAGTATATTCTATATAAAATCACAAGTTTCTATAAATATGAAATAATTTCATAGAGATATCTAAAATTTTAAAAATTAGGTAAAAGCGCAAGCTTAGCTTGGCATATATTTTTAATAAAACTTTATTAATTTTTAGCGCAATCAGATGTGGGTTTTTCTTCTTCAAGTGCAGAAGGTTTTTGCTTACTAAAGGTGGGAGAAGGAACTTGATATTTACTAGAAATAAAGGGATGCTGCAAAGCAAAAACGAACTTAGCGTCGTCAGTCGAGAACAGTTATAAAACTTCCAAAGGCGAAGATATTAAAATTTTTAAAAGGTTGGAAAGAATTGGATTGTATTTAATGTTCATTAACTAAAGATACTGAACTTTTGTGAATGTGAAATGCTTCAAGGAAATCTAATTTACCAACTAAACTTTGCACAAGAAATCACAAACAAGCAAACAAATATTGTCTTTTTAGTTAATGACATTAATTCCAAGCCAGGTCTTCCCGTCGTTTTCAGAAGAAGAATAAATTAGCTTCCTCGTATTTCATTATTATTCTCCTTGACAGATGGCGTTCCGTTCGCTTTCGCTGTGCACCGATCAATGTCGATTTCCATATGAATATGTTAGTTGCTCCTCCCACTTTTGTAAAATGTGGCTTTTTTGCTTAGTTTTAAATTTTACAGTGTCGTGTTTCTTTTCCGATCAAAAATAAATATTTGAATAAATAAATAAAAATCATTATAATTAAAAGAAAAAAATATATTTAAAATTTAATGTAATTTATAAAACTCTCTCCATATATATATCGTTTTTAAAAATACATTAATGAAAATCGTTCCAGCGTAAAGCAAACATGCACCGCTTCTTCCCTTACATTTTCCTCAGATCCAACAGCAACGTAATTTATCCAACCCTTCACGTTTCTGAGGAAAACTAGAAAAATAAGCTCTTCGAAGAAATTTTGTTGGAAAAGAATAAAATTGTTTTCGAGTTTTACTCAATAAAATCCGGCGGATCTTTCCATCTTTTCCAAAGATAAAAAAATACTAACGCAGAATGATATTATATTAGAATTGTGCTAACAAAATAACGTGAGAGTACATTGAAGTCAGATTTATCACGCTTCCCGAAATTTAAAATTCTATACTGACAATTTTTTGTTTCTTTTTCTGCCGCCAAGGGGGGAGGGATATGACTGACCCATATTTTACACATCTGCTTTCATTCTTTCGACATATACTGCGAAGACATGTTTCTTTCCTAAAGTGAAAAACGCAGTTATTTTTTTTTTCGCTTTTTTCCCTGTAAACACGGCCTCATTTGAATGGTGTATAAATGGCACAAGAATCAAAATCTTTTTTGTGGAGCTTATTATGCATATTTATTTCCAGAATCTAAAATTTTAATGATTTAAAGCGAGGGATAAATTTAATACTTTATGCCTCGCAAGACTCATTTACCTAAATACGATAATATGTGCGTATCATGATATATCAACTGTTCGTATAAACTGAATATCTGTTTTGTCTTTTTGGTGAAAAGCTGAGTCCCCGTGTTATTATGTTTAATATAAAGTGTCTCAAATAAAAGTATACCCCAGAAGAGCCAAAATTCATTATAATTTGTGTCGATACTCTTAGAGAAGCTCAGTTCTTTTGTAACTATGTTACATATGCCACAAGCCTGTGCGTTTAGTTATTTGACTCTTCGCAGTAGACTTTTTTTATAAGAAAAGGAGGTACATGGTCAGAAATCTGGAGACAAAAAGTATTGATAGCTCAAACATTTAATAACTAAATGTCTAGGTAAATGACTATCATACGACAAAGCGTACAAATTAGAGTGAATACTTAATTTTTATCAAAGGATAAAATTTTTAGATTTCTCTTTTTTATTTGATTTTGAGCAACCTCGTTTAAATTAATGCCTATATTTATCAGAAAATGGTTCTTTCTTATTCATGTTTCTGCAGCTGATAAACTACGCTGTTTAAAGGTGGTCCTCAACTGAAGTTACTTAACATTGAAATCTATAAATTGGAGCTTAAATTGAGATTTCGACTTAATTAAATGCAGTTTTCATTCATTATTTGTTTTCCTCTTTTCCGTTTATTAGTAAAAATATAGTCTGCCCACATGAAATGTAATCCATTCTACAGAGTTATGTGCATTTAATTGGAAAAAAGGATAAAACTTCATGCAAGCGTAAATATTAATGTGACAATATTAGTAAGAAATTGAAGCCATTTCCAGATGTGGCGAGAGATTAGCATACCGGCCGACCCACAGAAGATTTCAGAGACCGACTTCATTCGAGGGTACGGTTCATTTTCATATATTTCCTCTTCCTGCATTTCTCTTATGGTTTTACATTATGCCTAAATACGTATAAATAAGCTGTTATAGTAAGTGATGGAATTAGCTACCGTCTTCATCGCTGCCCCTCATCCACTTCTCAGTTATCCTTACTCCTTTTCACAAAGTTTGTGGTTAGACGTTTTGTACAGTCTCTTGACTTTCGATATTAAGATATGACGCAGGTAGAGATTTGTGGTATTAAATGTATGCTTTATATAAGAATATAAGAATCTGGTTAAGTACAGAGTCAAGACTAAAGATCTTGGTGGCCGTAAATGATTGCTGATGACCGAATCATCAAAATATACGTCCATGAAAGAGGTAAGAAAGCTGGTTAAATGTAATGCTGATTCATCATGTTGAAATACAGCATCAGTCAACCTCTTCCTGCAATATGATGGACATGTGAAGTTCCGTTAGTATTCTACGTTAATATCGTGCTTTAAACCAAAATGACTAATAATAACCCCTGGTGACACCGCTGCCTAGATACCAACATTCTAAGTTGAAAAGGCATTTCATTGTAAAATTGGGAATTTCCTGCTCTCCATATCTCTTTTTTAAAGCTTTGTTCCGTTGTCTACATGAAGCCACACATCATTTGAAAAAGATGGCATGGCGATGAATCAACTCCAGGGAGTTGTAAAGGAGTTCCCATCAATAATTCATATTTTATTGAAATGTAATTAAAGATTACTTTTTACACAGGATACGTAAAGGAAAAGCTATGTTATTATTTTCACGATTAAACATTAAAAAGTCAGAAATTTTGGAAAACATATTGCACGTCTTCTCTAAACGTAAGAAACATGTTATCTTACAGTGTATGTAGGTTCTTGCTGTTCTACCTAGCACGACTCACTACACTAGAAAGTAAAAAAACAAAAAAAAAGTAATAAGCATGTTAAACTGAAATGAGCACATTTACGAGGCTTCTTTATAGTAAATTTGAAGAGGAACTCAGCATTAAGAAGAAAGTCTTTAGTTACCGCCTCTGTAATTCCATTCAAAGTGAAAAGAAAATACAATTCTTTACACTGAAAAGAAAATACAATACAGATTGTCATGTTAATAAGATAATTCTCTTTCTCCAAATTCTACTTAAAATAAATATTTTTATATCTACGTTTTGGACAATCATCAATTTTGTAAATGATTTTCCGTACGCAGAAGTGTTCACAAAATGTCTGTAACAGTCACAAAGTGCGGTGGAAAGAAATCCGTCGAGCCTTTAGATACATTTCATAGTTCAAAATTAGAATGCAAATCAAATAAAAATAGTAAGGTAAAAGATAAACTGAAAGCTTTAAAGTATTAATAATAGAAAACTACAGAAGTATAGAACACAATGGAAATATAATCTAACAATGGTATACTACTAAGCGGAAATAATTGTATGTCGTAAGTAAATCCTTCAGTTAAGCTGTCTTAATAATGATTTATTTCCAAAAGAGCAAAGGAAACTGGGATGCGTATCAAATGTATTGGTAGCAAGTATTACGAAACCTACCATATAAAATATCTCAGAATGAAATCTTAGATCATTTCCCATTCAGAGATAGAAAATTCATCTTTGTAGTTACACACGCACACACACACTGGCTTCTTTAATATCTTGTAATTATTTTCTAATCAAATGATTTTCACATCACGAAATTTCTGAAAAATGTTTGGGATGGCTCAGAAGCTGTCTCCAAAGTACTCAATGATAGGAGTGACACCTAAGGAATCCAAACAGGAACACTAATGAAATCAGCAGAAGCACTTATCGAGCCTCCTAACTCCTTAGCTATAATCTTGTTTAACCTTTTCCGACATTAATTCTTTGCTCAAACAATTTCTGACATCTTTATGTTTGAAGGCTACAATATGTCCGCGTATTATCAAATTGCTCTCTTGCTTCACCGGAAGAAAGAACTGAAGTGTTAGCATGTGTCTAGAAATGTTTTAATTGCTTGAAAGATTTCTTTTCTCGGAAGTATCTACATGATACATATATCTTTTTTCCTCTTTCTCTGAGTTTCCTAATTACTTTTAGTACTAATTTCTAATTTTACACCATATAAAAATTTCAGAAATGAATACGTAGAAAGTTTACTGCACATATTCCCATAATACATATGTAAAATATTTTATTACTCCATAACAACACTTTATTTAATGTCAATCAGTAAACATATAAAGAATTATTCATTTCCCTAGGTGTGCTGTTATAATTTTGTAAGATCTTTAACTCTTCTTTATCGCGTGTCTTCCTGATGTAACTGCAAAGTATGTCCAGTCAGCAAATGGAAGGTCCGACGTTCGAGTCCCGGAGAAGACATTACATATTTTTTGGTGTTTCCAACTTCGACAATTCTACAAGTGGCGGCCGAACCAAACGATGGTGCACGATAATTCACCAAAATCAGAATCTGGAGATTTGATCAACTGCTCTCCAGTCCACCTTTAAGTAGGGCGTAAATGTAAGGTACTTCCCCCTTCTTACCGCGTGTCCTTGTGGTGTAACTAGAAGCACGTCCGGTTAGCATCGAATGGTAAGGAGTTCAAGTACACTGTACATTTCAAAGAAATAGTTCGAGGCATTGCACACTTTTCTTCCCCTGCTTCACAACAGATTGTCGCTGGTATTATTACGTGCACGATTCATGCTTATATCTTACAAACTGAACTGATAACAACAAGGAATAGGCATCACGATGCGCTTAGATTTGTTACCTGTACCACTGATCCAGGGCATTTTTCGTTTGATGGTACATTTCAGTGAACCAAGGAGGAAAAGAACAGAAGAAGGAGGGAGAAGAGAAGGGATTTTCTAAGGGATATTTTCTCGTACATACGTTAGACATGGCAAAAATCTCGAAAACTTCCAAGCAGCTAACCTGTTCGCCTGGAATAGGTCAAATTTCCAGTGTTCAGCAACTTTACAGCTCGGGCCTTGGCGGGCGGAGGAGGAAAGGATGTGGTGGTAGTCATTCGACATGCTAATAATAGTAGTAGCGGTAGCAGTAGTACTTGAGGCAATAGCAATAGGAATAGGCAATAAAATAATGAGTAAGCAGTATTAGTAACAACAGCGCGAGCGTAGTGATAGTTGTAAGTAATAAATAGTAGTAGTAGTAGTAGTAGTAGCATCAGCATTTCGTAATAGTCGTGGCATTGGCAGTACTACTGGTAACGGTTGTAGTAAGTTAGTTGCTACGTATACCGTTTCATTACGTAGGACACATCGTGGCCTGTTCCTCATCTTCAAAATCTCAATATTAGGGAGGAAACCAGCTTGGAGATCTCATGGCTTCACTTACTGTCGCCAGTCCCACACTCAACCCGGCGACAAACATTTTAATTTCTCTCTATTCACCACTCGATCCGGCCCGCAGGGACAAGATACCCGGTTCTCGTATCTCATGGCGTAAACCTGAAGGTTATCATAAGGCAAGCCTGAGGGTTTGACTGATCATTTTGTTACCCACCAGTACTACGCGGGGTGCCCCGCACTAAGAATTTGCATAGAATACTGATCTAACGGACCAGCCGCTACTGATACCCAGAATGGAGATTTACCACTACCAGACCTGGGCAGAACTGGGATAAAGCCCTTTCCCCACAGGTCGTCGGGAACCTCCAGGCTAGCTAATGTTATCCCCTGGTGCCGAGACTACCAAGATACAGATCCGAGCCAGTACTATAAACGACTGCCAAGAAAGAACAGTAGTGATAATAATAACATTAATAATTGTAGAAAAATTAGGAGAAAAAAGTCTTACCAAAACCAGTTCCCTATACGATCTTTGCAAAGGCTTAAATCCAAAGGTAAAAATCGGAAAGATAAAAAATATTATTAATCCATCACTGTGGGAATGTTAAAAAAGTTTTCTTTTCAGATGAAAGTTTCACGGGTTTTAAACAATAATTTGTACAAATTAGATTAACTGAACGCCTGATTACAAGATTGGTGTATTTATAATTACTGACAGTCTTTATAATTAATGATTTCTGTAATTTTCGTGATTTTAAAAAGTTCTCTAAGTTGAATATTCTGTAAAACTCCTGCTTCAGAAAATATTAATGTTATTAAGAGAAAAAATAATTGTAAATCGGGACTCTTGAGGAACTTCAGTTAGTATTTAAAATAAATTTACTGGTACTGTCAAGACGCAAAAGAAACACTCCGACGTGGAAAATAAAATGGGCAAATCGACAACCTTGTATTCGGCGTAGATTTTGTAAAATCCCAATCGATTTCGACGGCAAAACGAGTCCCTCTTCATCAGGAGCAAAAAATTCTGCAAAAGCGAGAAAGCGAATGTCGATGATATATATACCCACGCGCGACCAGTGGAAGAGCCGATAGCGCCATCTATCGACAGAAATAGTAACCAAAAATGAAGGGTTAGGTTAGTAGAATTTTGAAGGCATTAGGCAAGACTGGATTGGAATTGAAGTCATTGACCAAACAGGATAAATTTTTGTGAATATGAAAAGCTTCAAGAAAATCCAATTCCCTAATAGAACCAGGTTTCTGGATAATTTTAACAGAACCCAAATCAAAATTTGGATTGAATTTCCAAATATGATTACCTATTGAAGATTTGGTAATTTCGCCTTTTCGGACGTAAGATTCATGTTCTTTTATGAGAAACTTTACGGCTCTTTTCGTCTGGCCAATGTAACTTAAGCCGCACTGACACGATATGATATAATTCCCGAAGAATTAAAGTCGTAAATAGAAAGAGCTGAAGAGAGATTTTTTATAGGCGAGAAAACAACTTGAAAGTTAAACTTGTGTAAAATCCGTGCAATTTTGTAACTGATAGAAGGATGAAATGGAAGCAGAACAAGGTTATTAATGTTATTTCTGACATCAGAATGTGTTCTTAGATGGCACGATGAGAACTTTCGAACAACTTTATCAATGACTACGGGAGAAAATTCTCGGTCAAGGGCAACACATCTTAAATAATTGAGTTCCTTAGCAAGAAGAGATTCTGAGGAACAAACTTTGAGACCTCGAAATATACTACAATAGTAAAAAGAAGCCATTTTTTTGCTTAGCCGGGTGGCATGACTTAGCATGGGGAGGTAAACAAACAGAAAAAGGTTTACGGTAAACAGTTCTGCTGAAGTTAGATCCATTGAGGATTATAAGAATATCAAGGAAAGGCAGTGTATTATCAGATTCTCAAAAGTGAACTGGATGGCTGAGTCAATCGAATTTGTAACAGATAAAATCTGAGGTAAGTCTTCCTTATCATTATCAAAAAGAGCGAAAGTGTGGTCTACGTAGCGAATCCACAGACGAAAAGATAGTTTTTCAAATAGTAAATGTCAGCAAGTACAGGACTGAGGGGATTACCCATAGCTAGTCCTTCAATTTGGCGATAGTATTTATTTTGGAAAACAAAGTGAGCTTGACTCACAGAGACTTTAGTGAGTAAAATTAAGTCTTCAATTTCAATATGTGAGAAATGGAATTCTCGAAGTCTAGTTTCAAGGCATTTTAGTGCCCCTTCAACTGGAACGTTAGTAAACAGCGATTTAACATCAAACGAAGCCATAATGGAGTGCAAAGGGATCTTTGAGTTTATCGATGACTTCGAAAGAATTTTTTACGGTGTGAATATTTTTGGAAAGTAAAGGAGAAAATACGGAAACTAAATATTTGGCCAAAGGGTACGATGCCGTTCCTAAATTGGAAACTATAGGTCAGAAAGGAATTCCAGTTTTGTGAACTTTGGGGAAAACATAAAATCTAGCACAGTTAGCAATAGGTGGAATGAGAGATTTCTTAAGCTGAGTTGAAAGTATATGAGAAGATTTAGGAGCTGTTCTAACTTTTGTGAGGTCTGAAGTTGAGAGATCTTTAGGGATCGAACAGTGTGGACCTTCACTTATCAGTTTCGTGACCCCATTAATGTATGTGCGTTTGTCCATAACCACAATTTGTCCACTCTTATCAGCCTTCGAAATTATAATATTAGGATTAGAATGAATTTCAAGTAAGGCTTTCTTTTCTTTTCAAATGAATTGTTAAAATTCACATTGTAGGTAAATTAAGTGGCGAATTGTATCTTTCTGTGTTTCTGAAATTTTAGAGAATTTAAAAGCTTTTTCAATAGGGGTGATGATTTGAGGAACTGAAGGTTTCAATGATTTAGAAAAGTTAAAGTTATATTTTAATACACTCATTTGATATTCTGAGAGATTCACCTTCGAGATATTAACAATGGGATTAGTATTAACAGTGGGAAGATCTACAAGATGGGCAGGGCTAGCTGAAAGAGGCGTAAGTTTTTGGAATTTAGAAACAAAGATGTTTTTATGGCGTTGACAAGCAGTTTCAGTCCTAGACCAAGATTTAAGATCAAATGAGGAGAAATTTAAAGTGGAATTGGCAATTTTTAAATGAAGGTGATATACTTCATGTTCAAGTTTCTGACTTAAATTCTTGGGGAACTTATAGAATATCGTGTCAGTGTGGCTTAAGTTACATTGGCCAAACGAAAAGAGCATTAAAGTTTTGCATAAAAGAATATGAATCTTACGTCCGAAAAGGCGAAATTACCAAATCTTCAATAGCTAATCATAGTTGGAAATTCAATCACAATTTTGATTTTGGTTCTGCTAAAATTATCCAGAAAGCTGGTTCTATTAGGGAATTGGATTTTCTTGAAGCTTTTCTCATTCAGAAAAATTTATCCTGTTTGGTCAATGACTTCAATTCCAATCCAGTCTTGCCTAATGCCTTCAAAAATCTACTAACTTAACCCTTCATTTTTGGTTACTATTTCTGTCGATAGACGGCGCTATCGGCTTTTCCATTGGTCGCCTGTGGGTATATATATGATCGACATTCGCTTTCTCGCTTTTGCAGAATTTTTTGCTCCTGATGAAGGGAGACCAGTTTTGCCCTCGAAATCGATTGGGATTTTACAAAATCTACGCCGAATACAAGGTTGTCGATTTGCCTGTTTAATTTACTAGCACTGTTTTTATACCCTACAAAATAAAAAATATAGCGCTATTCTGGAATGGTAGCAAGCAGTTTGACTAACAATCTTCCATTGCATGGTGAAATTAGGTGACAGATGAGAGCAGGTTCGGATACCCGGGCGGCTTGCTTAGACTAATCGGGTATCGTCCGGATCCCGCCACTATCTAAAGCTACACTTCGAAATTAAGACTTTATGTAGTTATACAAGGGCAAAGTATCAGATTATTCTACATGCGTTGCATAAAGTAGAATATAAAAAATATAGGTAACAGATCTGAGGACACAATGCATTTCATACCATGTTTGATGGAATAACATTATTCTAAAAGCTTATTGTTGCGGAAATTTTGCTGCACTCTGAAAAAATACTAAAAATAAATTTGTAATTAAATATTCTCCTGGTTTCATCGCATATTAACACATTGCTACACATACTCGTCACACTATGCATTTCATAATATGATAGCACTGATTATTGCACTGCACTTAAGACACATTTATAAAACTTATTGCTATACTTAATGCACTATATATTCTATGCTGCGTATTACGCTGGAGAATACTCTTGACATTTCAACATAGACTCTGAATAATGCAATTGATTATATAACACATAACTTGATTATATGGTACATAGCCTGGTTATATAAGACAATTTTTATACAACAGGCTTAAACACATTACAAACAAATTACACAGTGCAGGAATACATGTTGGTTACTTTATGCTGTATTTATGATATACAAAATATAGGTAAAAGATTTGAGGACACAGTATATCCCATGCTACTTTTGATTGAATAATAAATGATAAAAGCTCATTGTTGCATAAATTTTGCTGTACTCTGAAAACATACCCAAAATAACTTTGTAATTAAACATTCTTCTGGTTACATTTCACGTTAACACATTGCTATATATAAAACACTCAATACACTATAATTTTTATAATGCATATTACATTGAACACTGCATAGCATTTAAGACACCTTTACAAAACTCATTTCTACACTTAACGCAATTCGAGTACTAGCTACATATTACATTGAACATTACTCTTGATTATACAAACATAGGCACTTGGTAATAACTTTTGATTATACACAAATAATAATATAGTAATAATAATAATTCTTCGACAAAGAACTTTAAAAAACTGTTAAAAATACGCATTCCAAAATAAAAAATAAAAAATACAGAATGCAGAAACATGCAATGATTACTTATTGCTGTGATTATAACATACAAAGTATAGCTGCCGTGTGTGGCAATGTGTGAAATTCACAGTCGGATTTCTAGAATATGAGAATATTTTTAAATTACAGTATCGCAGCACACATTTGTATATTTTAAGGCCTAAGATTGTGTTCGCGAGATTTTCTGGCTCGGAAAGTTATCATCTTAGTGTTCTATAAAGCCCGGCTCCATTACCTACCATACTCCTTCAAGCGAATCCCATTGAAATTGATGGTATAGCTGGCTCTCCCTATTTTTTCGGGCCTTGCAATTTGAAAGAACTTTGAGAGAAGCATTTTAGGAGTATGAAAATACTATGAACATGCAACAGAGAGATGCCAGAGAGTCACTTCAGCTTTAACAAATAACAATTTGTAATACTATATAAGTTAAGGAAGTGAAACAGACTAGAGAGATTTATCAGGCAAAAATGTAGACCTGCTCAATGAAAGTCTAAAATTATTCTGTTATTTTTTATATAATATTTGTTGTTGAACAGAAGAAGACGAGCTTCCTGTAAATTTATATGCCTGCTTTTAAGAAATCATTTCAAGATACCGGAGATCCATTACTATATGATGAGTTGTAATTAATCTTCAAAAATATGCGCTTACTTTATCTGTAATTTTTATTGATTGCTCAATTTAGATCAACTTTTTCTAACGCTTATTACTCCTTTTTTTCCATTTTTCTAAGACAATAATTTAAGTTTAAGAACTTGTTATTTTTAACAAACTAATATTTTAGTAAGTAATGGTAGTTTAAATTACCTGCTAATATTTTTTACACAATAACTTTGTTTCAGTTTTATAGTTCTAGTTACATAAATATTCTATCATCACAGACTTTTATTTATATTATTCTGTTGGTCATGTGCTTCTTTAATTATTATTTTAATTAATAACAGTTTTTTACTTTTTTAATTTTTATATTCACTCTTTTTAATGACTGTATATTATGCTTCTTTTCAATAGAACATAATTAAAGCACAATATTTAAATATCTAAACCTACCTGGAAATATATTCATGAAAATAAGATTAATGTTCCCCTGGTGAATATAATTATTAATCTACTTATATTATTATATAATGCAAAGATTTACAGTTCAACCAGATTTAGCACGGCAATTCATTAGACCCTAATAGATAGCAGTTCTGGTTTTTTGCTCAATTATTTTTAAGGCTATTGCAAATAAGTTTAGAAAGCAAGATCAGAATCAATATTGCCAGACACAAAATTCAAGAACTCAACGTTAAACGAATGAAAACAGTCCTGAACTATAAACCATAATTAGGCACGAATAACTTGGCATCGTTCTTCTTGAGATACCTGTAAACTAAATCCTTAGCCAACTTTTTCCTGCTCTTCGACGTAGTGGGTGTGACCTGATGTAGAAGACTACTAATCTTTGTTCCTAATAAAAATAATTGACCAAGTACAACGAAAGTTCCAATTCTTTCAAAAATTAGTAAATTTCTTTGCATTTATGCAAATGTCAAATAGTGTTGCCGAAAGGTATAAAAGCCCAACTACTCTGTGTGAAGTCACAATGATCTTTCCTCATCTTCCTGATCATAGGAGCTGTCATAGTCTGGACCCAGATTCAAGTGCCGAAAGGACATGAGTGTTTCTAAATATAATAAATATACAATATCTTTTGCGGCATGGAGACTCTTAAAATGCCGCTAAATCCCTTCGAAGGTTTAATGGCAGGCGTAGAGGAATGGAAGACCCCCTTGGATCTCTCCTCAGAATGCTCTCCATAAAAATTGGGTCGAAGCTTGACAAAGTTGTATGTCACCTATAAGGTACCCAATACCTTGACCAGCGACAGGCTCAACACTTTTCGTCTTGGTATCAAGAATTTTTTCAACTATTCTACACTACACTAGGTCAGGAGGATTAAACACAGCAGCAACAATAGCAATAGACATACGGAAGCTATTACATTACGTCTGCTTTATTGCTACACTAAAGTTTTATTAAGTATGTGTTTAGAGAACTTTATCAAATATCAGCCAAAACCTTAAATATGAGGTAGCACAGTGCAAAGAAATTGCTGAATGTCACTATAATTTGAAGAGAAAAGATATTGGTGAACTATCTTATTCATTTTCGAAATGATGTGCTGGGGTTCTTGGCAAAGTGTATAGATTTAGGGAATAAATGTTCATGTCGAATTTCATAGTAAACCTCGTTTCCTTCCTTGAATTCTCAAAGTGTATTGTCTTTGACATAACATCAAATCTTCAACTCTCCAGCTGCTGAAAAGAATACTAATCCTCTCTGTTTTGAAATCATTCTTGAACTGAAGGAACATCCGGCGGTCAGTAAAATAAGACCTCTTAGTCGATCAAGATCTTAAATCGTTCGAAAATAATTTGAGATGAAAGAAACTGAATTTTTCTTGGGCGATGCTACTGCTCTAATCGTTATCAGAAATAAACAGAACTTCTGATTTAAAACTGTGATTTTGAAGCTAATCTATGATCGCGCTGTTGACTGCTTTCACTGGAGTGAAAAACCTTTTGCTCAATATTCTTCTCTAGAGCCTATCATTCTTTAAATAATCCCCGTTAATGACCCACGAAATGAACCTGGACTTTGTTTCATGTCAGGAATTGGAATCGTTTTGAGGAATAGGTTCAGTTATTTCTGTTCTCTTTTCATTATTTTTGTATTCCGCAGAGTGTGCGGTAGATGATACCTCATGACGCAGATTTTCGTATTCCAGTTTATTATATTTGCACTCAGATACTTAATATAAAAATTATCAGAAAAGAGTAATAAAATTAATTTATAGTTCATTAATCTACTAATGAAAATCTTCCTCCCGCATTTTTTAAATCTTTGTTAGGCAACGTGTAAGTCAAAGAAACGTTATTGATATAAGAGAATCACACCGTGAAGATCTGAATAACCTTTATTCCTCTGAACAAAACAGATAAGAGTAACACGAAGCAAAAGTAAAACATAAGATATCTTTCATTAATAGTATAGTAATCGTTAATTAGAAATTGCAGTCTAAATAATTAGTTTCAGGATAAAATCTTAATGAAGCATTAATATTGCTTTACATTTAATATAAAATGACAATATGCGGCTAAATGCATTTTAAAGATAACCCCTTTCTTGGGGACTAAAAACTTCAGTTCTAAAAGTAGGAAAGAGTAAAAAAATGCCTTCTTTTGAAGTCTTCATAACTAGCCACGAATATATGCAAGATAAAACACCGATTAAACCTGACAGCTTGAAAAGCTATATCACAAAAGAAACCCCTCTGGCTATGAATGGCGTACGGAGGGATATCACAAGAGACATTTTTCACAGATAACAATAAATGAGTGATCTTGACGCTGAACATTTGATACGATACTCTTTCTTGAAGCTTCCATTATCAGTGGCACTTCCATCTCGATTTGCCTCAGGTAGCGAAGTAGTTCGAAAATGACTGCTCATGTTAATGTGTTTCGAAGTTTCTATTCTTTTTTGGCGCGTGTACATCTTGTTTGGTGTAAAGCAAATGAATGTTAGTTTGTGAGATACTGCATGCATTTGCCTCAGGAAATGACCGTTTAATGTGCAAATATAAGCTTCACCATTACTCTACTGTTAAGGAGCTAAATTTTTGGATCCTGTTCCATAAAGATGAGTGCAACAAATAAAAGTTTCGATTTTTGAGCCTTTTCTAATTCAAGAATAAATTAAGATAAATTACGCTCTAGTGAAATCGTTCCTCTGAAGTGTTTTTCTTTTTACTGCTTTTCCCTTTAAGAGAGAAATCATTAAAAAAACACCAGATCGTTTAAAAATACTTGAGTCGTTTCCGCTTTAGCAACTCTTTGTTCTTTTTTAAAGCTAAGTCTCTACTTAAAGATAATTTAAAGCACTAAATTGATAATAATGTAGTATTTTATCAAATGAGTGCAACTGGCGCTTTTATTTTTTATAAAGGAATTACACAAAAGTGGAATGTATTTCATAATTGTCGACAATGGTACTTTTCCCTACTTTTTGAAGCTAGGTTATATTTGTGTCAAGTATTATACAAGTAATATACGTATAACAAACACAAAGTAATATCTAGGTCAGTATACGCACTACACTGAATCGTAATAAGTGTGTGATAACAAATCATGTTTAAACAAAGAATCTAAACATAAGATCTTCTTTCAGCATGAAGAAAAATAATGCTGAGTTGGTATGTGTTAGATTTAAATAGTGTGATTGGTCGAACACACTTTGTTTATGTCCTGCCCCCTTTTAAAAGTTAGTATTGCATTTTAATTGACCTGTGCGAATCCTTTTTTTTTAGTTAACAGCTCTTCTTACTTTCACATTGTAAAGTAACTTTAAAATCCAGAAATATGAGCAAAAAATTCCCAGGTGTAAATTAAAAGATAAAATAATAACTTCAAAAACTAAACTGAATTACAGCAACGCTTTTCATACTTTTTTATATTATAATACATTATACGTCATTTTAAACACATCTTTGAAATTAGAACATGACTTTGTTTAAATCGCGTAATTAAGTTTATCTAATTTTTCTAGACATAGCGGCAAATTCATTAAACTTCCTTGAACTAATTTTTACTGACAGTGTAAAAATGTTCTAAAATACAGCAATGAAATTAATTAAATGTTTTTTCCCAAGAGGGGCTGTCTACATTTTAATTATGGTATACGTATTAAAATTCAAACACATCTTTGCTACAATTTCTACTTTTGAGTAAATCGTTAAAATTTATTTTACGTAAAGGAATTTCAGTACTTCAGGGAATAGCTTCTGCTTAATAATCACTTGCCAACAATAGTATTATTAGTATTATATCTTTTTGGTTTGTTTTGCTAAATGTCATCATTTGCTAAATTGCTTCTACGAGTTTCTTTCTTATTCTTATTTATACTAGTGAACAAATTTAAAAATTAAACAGCGCTTGTTATGCACAAAACTGAACTTTCTGCATTTCTGTATTAAATGGAATATGTCATATGATGCTAATCTCTGTCTTAGTGAAGGCCAAAGCAAACTTATATCGCTTCTTACTTGCATCAGAAACTGAAAAGCCCTTTCTTAGTATCAAATGGATTTTATAATAGGAAATAATTAGTAGGCTTCAGAATAATACTTCAAAAATTACATTTTTAGCTGAGTTAGTTTCGGTATTGTTTTCGGACAGGTGAACTAAGCAGTTGTTGAAAGACTCACTTAACATCCACTGTCACAATATATATATCAGGAAGGAATTAAGATAACCATGGGAATATTATATGTTGACATACTTTCATACAAAAAAGATGTTCAAGGTATATAATTTCTATCTATAGAATATTTCAAAACTCGTTTTAGTAAGAACCCTTTACTTATTCAATTTCAATTATTTTTTCGTTTCAAATTATTTTCAGTAAGACAATAGGCATTCAGTTTTAAGAATTCGTACGCACCACGAGAAGGTTCGTAAAATAGCAAGCTCGCGAATGTCTCTGAAAATGTCGTAAACCTCTGAGGACTAAAGTGATTGCTTTTAAAACAAACAGTCTGTAAATCAGTCAGTCAACAGTCAGGTTTGTAGATACGTGAATTTATTCTACTTAGATGCCATTATAAAAGAGATGTTTTTCCAAATTTCCGTTTTCCAACTTAAAACTTTCCGCTGATATAAAGCCATTTCCTATAACTGTTGTTAATTTGCTGTAAATTTCTGCAAAATCATCTTTGCCTTTCCTCTGAAGACACAAATGCAAGAATTCTTACAGATCTATCCGACTGAGAACAATAGAATTACATTAAGTGTAGCACGTCTGTGCAACTGAAAGCAGCACTCCATATAGTGTAAATGAGCTACATAGATAAATGCAAAATAAAGCGTTTGTGTGTATTGAAGATATAAAATGTTTCAATATTTAATATCCATTTTGAAGAATTTAATCAAATAATAATAATAGTGATAGTAATAATACTATTACTACTACTACTAATAATAATAATAGCTGTTTTCGAACCATATTTATACAACTTGTTGAAATGACTTCAAAAGTTTAATGAGCTTTCTTTAAGCGCTTACATCTTTCTGTAGATGTCGTAAACTAGGCCTGAACTTAACACATATGAAGCATCGAGATACATTCTCACTTGATATTTTTGATATACTGTCAATTATATGATTTTACCATAGGATGTAGAGAAATATTTAATATGTTGACAGTTTGTAGAATAGTGTGCAACAATTCTGCGTTAATATGACATGCTGTTTTACAAGGAAACTATTATTTGTTATTAAACTAAATTATTTGTTAGCAAAGCACTAATGCAAAGTCATGATATAGAGTGGAAATTACAACATAGGTTTATTATTTAAGCTGTGATTCGTATGAATCAATATGGAGTGGATACATTGAATTAAAGGTTATCAGCCTGGGAGGAGAGATATCTTCGAGGAGGAATTTCTAAGGAAACCTGATTCATATTTATGTTGCACAAATTTAAAACCACCAAAAAAAATCCCACATAACTCGAACGTTGAACTGGGAAGAGCTGAACTAGGTAAAACCTCCAGTATTTCTCTCTTTCAACCAATCGGCTGTTGGTGGGCTTCAGTATGGAGAGCCGGATGATGCTGTTAGGTTAACTGATTAAAGCAAAGCAATTCGAGGGCTATCTGCCTATGGGAAGAGATGTCTTCGGGAAGGTCTTTTTAAGGTAAAATGGCTCATATACCCGTTAAACATGGGGAAAAACCATGCAGCCAGCCAGTTCGTCGGGATTCGATACCAGCTCAAACTACCAGTATTTAGCTAATTTTATGCTCAGCCGCTAGTCGGAGGGTGATGAAAATTAAGGATAAAAGAACTTGAAGACTATTTGATCAAATTTTACTTAAGATCTTGCTTAAAAAAATAAGCATCTGATAGTTACTCTAAAAACAGCTAAGCTAGTACTCTTATGCAGAAAGCAGCCGTACAGCTGCAATTCTAGACAGAAATAGCTTCAGACCAAAAGTATGTAACATATTAAGGCACTTTGATTAATTTACTTTCAATTATTTTAATACCCCCTTTAGCAAAAAAAATCTCTCTTTCGCGAAAATTATTCGACTTGTTAAGCTGTAATAGACCGTGAAATGTTCTCACATATACCACTTAAATCCAGAATAGCGCGTAAAAATCGCTAGAAACAATTTATAAAACTTCCCATGAACTCACGTTTTCCAGTCTGAAGAATGTGTGAAACGATGCATACTTTGCATGCTAATGCAGTTTCAATCTCAGTCGTGGATTGACAAATACCACGCAATCAAGGCTCAATATTCATTATTTGAACAAGCTTTGCTTCATAAGCGACATATTCTTCGTTCTACCTAAACACAATTTCGTTTCAGCTCGAGGCTACGAGGGATTTAGAATTCTCATCGTGTATTCTTGTATTACGCGAAAAATCATTTCCATGGCATCCCTCCCTTATAATGCAATCGATAACGGAATCTTGCCGCGTTGTGGGAATTCTTTTATATTTGCTTTGGTGTAATATTCAGCACGCTGGAGAACTCTTAGAGTTCTTCACAGCCTAATATGCTAATAACATATTTCTCCTCTACCAATTAATTAATTTTCTAGCTTCTACTGGTGTTTAATTCTAAATTTATTATTAAAATAAAAATTATTCAATATTTGCTCATCTGGGAAATTTGTGTGTTCTTTCGTACACTAATCCTAAACTAATGTTTTTAATTCCGAAAACATTTCGTAGTTTACTTTCTAGAATACCCCATTAATATAAGAGGGTTATGATTTATAAATAAAAAATGGAATAATTAAGAAGAAATCAGTTTGGAACAAAATACATTATTCACTTTCTATGAAGGACTGGATTCGAAGTATTTTAGATTGCTTTCTGGGTTCGATACTAATTTAATTTGCAATATTATTTAATTTTTATCAAATGCCATGAATTTAATGTAGCTTCATCTAGTTAGTTTTAAGCAGAGAAAAAATTTCATCAGTATTAAAAAGGAATTCATATTCCCCATTATTTAAAACGTCATACTCATTAACTTTTCCATACTCATAGAATCTTTCCTCGATGAGCTATTGCTATACTTTTTTCCTTCAATTTTCTGGATGTATTACAGTTTTTTTACGTTATAATAATTACAAGTTATTGCTAATTCGCTGGAAATTATATTTATCATTATAGTGTAATTCAAAATATAATTTCTAACGGATTAACAATAACTAGTTGTAAGTCATGATTATTTCTGATTGATTGATTATTTCTAACATTTGGAATTATAGATGTACGTTATTTTCCTATGCAGTACTTGTAAATTAGTTGAGACTGTACTGTAAACCTCTCCCCAGTTTCAAATTTTTACGCGAATTCAAATATTTCATAATTCATTTACAAATTTCATAGTTTAGTCCAAAATTCTGCTTTTAGCAAACAACAAATAAGCATGCTAAAACTTTTAAAAACAAAAGTTTTCGCTAAATGAAATGATTAAAATTCTCTTATTTAGCCAGAAAGTTTGACTAAAATAAAAAAGTGAAGCTAACAAACTTAGGTTGGTTAAAAATGTCATATCAAACAATACAAGCTACATGCATGTCTATTTAGACGAGTAACTGCTATTTGGTCTCCCCGTAATTACTTTATGTAAAACTTTGCAATAAGTTAAATTAATTTACCCATAGTACACGATTTTAAAACTCTGAAAAAGCAAAACACATACATTATATAAGGTACTTTCTCCCTCCTTTCCGAATGTCTTTGTGGTGTAATTGGAAGCATCCCCGAAGCGTATTCGAGAGGTCCAGGGTTCGTTCCGGTGAAAGTCTTGCTCATTTTTCATGTACTTCTGCTTCAAAATAACCTATGACTCTACAAGTGGCTCCCAAACTTAAAGGAAGGTGGACGACAATTCGTCACCACCAGGATTTCGCCATTACGTCCCCTAATCCCCAGTCGCCTTTTAAATGAAGAATACATAAGGTAGTTTCTCCTTCCTTTTAAGTATGCCTTCTTGGTATGATTGGAAGTATACTCGATGAGTATTCGTGAGGTCCAGCGTTCGAGTCCCGGCTAGGGCACTGCACATTTTTCACATCTTCTGCTTCAAAATAACCTAATGACTCTACAAAAATAAAGATGGTCACACAATAGACATAGTCTTCTACCATCCTCAGTGTAAGCTCCAGAAATACTGAGTAATACTACTAGCCTTCCTATCACACGCTCTTACCGTGTTAAAATATTTTAACACCAATCAAATAAATATATCGGTTATTCTTAAAAGACTGCAAATTTCATCCTAATTTCCATTTCCATATTGCTTCATACTGCATAAATCAAATAAAGTAATAAATGAAATCTTTCTTAAAATCGGGAATCTAGGTACTTGAAAGATACACCTTTCGTTCCTTTTGTTATCGTAGTACCTTCCTACTCTATATCATAAATTTAGTTGTCATCTCAAAAGCATTTTAGGCAATGCCTCTCCCCTCCCAAATGAATTACCTGATGACAGAAGCAGCTTTTCAGAAAGCTTTTTTGTCAATGCTCAGTCGCCATGTTAATAGGCTGATTCATAAATTTAAGCAATATATGGAAGGGTAGTCCTTCTAAAAGAAACAATTTCGTATTTACTTTAGCCTATTGAAAAGTACGAAAATCTTGTGCAGTTCCTTCCCTAGAGCTTTCATCAGCTGGGAAGTGAGCCTGTGATAAACTGTCAACGTTCCTCTGTTTAGCCAATTATGTCAACAGTGCACGTAAATCCCAGCTATTTGGAGACTAAAGAGAATTCTATAAAATGATTTTAAAGGTGAAATTTATCGAATCATTTCTCGCTGGATGAAATATCCTTTGAACCTACCTGTCAAGATGTGAAGTAAAAATAATCCATTTTTGTCAGGCAGTTTGAAAAATAGAAATCTATTGACAGGGAGCCTATACTCAAGTGTTTCGTTTTAACCCCCAAAACATGTTCGCATTTTCTAGGGAAAAATGAGTCATGGAAACTTCGTTAATAAATGGTTGAGTATCAGTCACAAAACTGTCACACTATTTTCGAATTGTAACTATATATTTCAAAATTATTCTACATTTTTATGAACATAGTCAAATCCTTCTTTAGTGAAGCCAGCTTATAATGGATCCCGAAACGTAACAAATGATATTTTGGTCTCCACCGATTTCCCAAGAGTACAATTTTCTTTTATTTGACTACATAAAATCTTGAAAAGTATGAAAAATCAGATGAAAATATTCTTATGTTTCTGGACTTTTTAATTAAAGTTAAATTAATTTAACTTTAATTTAAATGAAAAATTACGAGTTCTAAATGAAAAATTAGGAAATGTTAACATAAAAAGAACTAAACGTCGTAAGCTTCTACAGGTCTACGCCATTTCTGTATCCTCTTGGCTTAAAATATGGGAGAAATGTTCCAACTTCCTATAATACTAATCGTAAAGCATGTTGGTCGTATATGCCAAAGCAGCAAAAAGGTTTTCTAACCTGCTTGCCCCAAAGTACTCCTAGATTATCTGCCTAAGACAGGAATGCTTTCTAAGGGAATCTGGCTCGTATTCATGCTATACATGCGAAAGACCAGAAAGCAGCCATTCCATTTGCTGGGTTCAAACTAGGATCAAGTGCTAGTGTTCAGCAATCTTAACCACACAGCCAGAGGTGGAGCTTAAGAAACTAACAAAGAATGATGGATAAATGTTCAACCAAAAATATGAAGAGTTCTTCTTTTGGTTGGCAACTGTAACTGTCTAAAAATATTTCGTATGCTTGCAAATGAATTACACTGGTGCGCAAAACTTAAGCAACAGCAGGGTTTTTTGACATAACTCCACGCGAAATCAACTGAGAGACATGAAATGCAGAAATGAAGGAGAGTATTATGTACGTAAAGGATGACGAAAGCATCGGAGCTGAAAAAGGAATACAATGCATACGGTATGGAATCAAACAAAAACAAGCTTTATTGAACGCATAGTATCGTGACTCATGATTGTCTATCCAAGAGGAAGAACAACAAGCAGATGTTCCTTAATATGGGATATGCCCTCCCCTCACTGCAATGGTTGCTTCGCACCGTCTTCGCATACTCAGAAACAGCTGGTGCAACATTTCTTGCGGTAGGAGTGTCCATTCCTCAATCAGCATCTGTTTGAGTTGCTGGGTGTTCTCCTAGGATGTAATGCGTCTCCCCAAAGCATCCCACACATGTTCGATGGGATTTAAATCTGGGGAGTACGCTGGGCAATCCATTCGAGTGATATCTTCACTTTCCAGTAGCTCCTCAACAGCAAGAGTTCTATGTGGCCGTGCATTGTCATCCATAAAAATTAAGTCTGGGCCAATGGCACCTCGGAACAGACGCACATCGGGAAGGAGTACCTCCTCACAATAGCGATCCCCGCTTACAGACCCTCTGTCGAAAACGTGAAGCTCAGTTCGCCCGTTAAGCATAATGCCTCCCCAGACAAGAACTCCAGGACCACCGTTACGGTGTCTTTCCTTGACCTTACTGGGATACAACCGGCTCCCGATCACTCCCCAAATCAAAACGCGTCAAGAATCGCTTCTGGTACTCAACCGACTCTCATCCGTAAAGGGGACACGACTCGATTGATCAGTTGTCCAGTTTTTGGGCTCTCTGCACCACCGTAAACGGTGGCCAACTTTCAGCGAGAGACAGCGTTCAGGACGGCGGGCGAATAGGCCCTCTTTGTGAAGGCGTCTGGCCACAGTAAACCGCGACACTTGTCGCCCAGTTGCTGTACAGAGTTGTTGAACAATGGCGCTTGCTGACTGCTGTCGGCTTCTTTTCGCCTGCAGGACTATATATCGTTCATCCCCTGCAGATGTCGTCCTCGGGCGGCCACCACCAACCTTTCTAACAGCTGTACCTGTGGTTTAGAACGCTTTCCAAGCGCGCGAAACGACACTTTTGTTGATTCCGAACTCTGCAGCTACACTGGTGACAGTACGCCCCTCCTCCAGCTTTCCGATCATTCTTCCGCGTGTGAAGTCATCCAGGGATTTCTTCTAGCCATATTTCACGAACTGACTCACTGTCACTTGCAACGAATATGTTGAATTGCGTCTCCGTCCTTAATTTTATTCTACTGTTGAGCTGCGCGCGCCGACATCACGCGTTTTGTGTACGCTCACGTCGCCTCTGACGTTTCGTTCCTGATATTTGCATACGCATGACGTTTCTACTGACTTACGTGTTCATTGTACTGATCTCCAGACCTTCTTTTCTGCAATGTCATGGCTATCTGCTAAATTTTTACATTGTTGCTTAAGTTTTGCACACCAGTGTAAGTTTGCTTTCCTTCCCACTAATGCAAATTCTTATCTTCCAGCTTATGAACTAAAGATTGAACTAAAGCTGCTTTCCTATCCTTTCTCTTTTCAGCTTACATTTTCAGCCATAATGTGTTTTCAGAATCGCATTTAATGCAAAGGAGTAAGAGTAGTACTTGAGTCAATGCTCCACTGACTTCGTTAGACAGCTAGAGCTTCTGACTAGCGTACGTTCGTCTTTTGGCTACGTCTCTCTCTAAGCTATTACCACGCTCGGCCGTATTTTAGGCCCTTGATAGCTTCGCCAACTTAATTAAAATTTAGGGGCCAACTACTTAGAATCTTGATAGCTTCGGCTATATCTTTTTTAGTTAAGCATTAGTTACTTTTGAGTTCTTATTACTTCTTAAGTTCAAGCCCAAGTGGAGGCTTTGCTATACTCTCTGAGAAAGTAGCCGACTGTGTAATTCTTATTTTGAGAAATAAAGGGTAATTAACCCTTCTTGTGTCTTACGTCTCTGCTCACGAACTCAAGCAATTATTCGCTTATCTGTTCACGAGGTTCCTCACATTTAGCTGTTAGATAAAAGGTTGGAACCCCACATGTTATAGAACCTAACATTTGAAACTGTTTTCAGCATGCCAGCATAACAATTAATGTTGAAACAAGGAAAACGAAGCTAAGGAAAATGTTGACTCCAAGTGGCTAAAAAAACAGCGTATCTACGACATGTAACGTAAAGCTTTTCCAAACATGTCATGAAGCTGTTGTTGTGGGCAAAAATGCGAATGGTGAGGCTTGTAGGGCAGAAATCAAATTCGAAAATATCGAAGATGCTTTATGTGATGTTGATGAAACGTTCAAATGAAACGCAACACATAGAAAAGTGACCTTCTCAAGTATAAAAAATCAAACATTCCTGTTGTGTTTTAATCGCCTGTACCGCTTAGTTATGTACAAAAATAATGCAGTAATTTCTTACATATGCTTTTAAATGAAAGAAACTAAAATAGGAATACTTGGCCTATTATTTAAATATGACAAAGCACACGAGAGATATCTGCTTAAGATGATGGATGCCTTAGCGGAGCAATTTCTAAAGCAAACTGGCTCGTATTTAAGTTACACAAGCGAAAACCCAACAATGCCGATACCCCATTCACCAAAGATAGTTAAATCATTACTGAGTTATTTTATTTTACAGCTAATAAATAGCACATATTTGGAAGATCTTAATTTTGTAAACCCGAGTTGAGCTCTCAATATCCGGTAATATTAACCACTCGACCACTGATGAGGCATGAAAACATGAAACTCGTCTTGCGTCGTAAAGGAAATCCAGATCTTTTCAGTTACATAACAACATGTGCCAACACTTTTCAATACGTGCACCAACTTTGCTCATTGGCAGCCATCACAAAATTTCATGTGCTGTCCTTATAACGGTATTCTTGTGTTCAAAGTAAATAGATTTTTAGTGATAGAAATTTTTTATAATATCTTGTTCTCTTTCTTTCTTTCTTTACTTATTCAAATAACTTAAAATATATATTTCTTATATTTAGAATTTTTTTTCGAAATGAGCTAATTATGGTAGCATGTTTTCATGCCGGAAGTATCAAGTTGGCGCTATAAGAAATGGCTGCTTAAAAACTGTTTAACACATGCTGTCCTACAACGAAAGATATCGGAAAAGCCAGTCCTAAAATATATTCGCAGTAGAGAAGGCTTAGTTCAGAACGCTGCTCAAAAAAACAATTCAGTTATTCATTATCCGTGTTCAAATTTCTTCAGTTTCTACAATATCGAATTTCAAAAATGTGTGTATTTCTTTCGCATTTTTATACCTTCAGGCTTTGTTATTTGATCTACGCAGTGCCCTTCTTAAATAATAAAGACTTTACGATATGATTTTCCATTCATTCAAGAGAAACGAAAAAAGATTAAAAATGTAAATTGGCATTTATAATATTTTAATTTTCTGAAAAATGAATATTATTACTACCCGAGATTAAGTAATACGAAGTCTTTAAACTTCATATTAGTATTATATTCAATAGCACTAACCTTCAAAGTGGCAGTAATAGTCTCGAATGTCAGCACCTTCAACACACTAACATATCAATCCAGAATAATGCGCATATTCAAAAATATAAAAATCTGTATCAAAAATATAATAATCTGTCTGTATTCAAAAATATAAAAATGCTTACGTTTCTGAAATAAAATGAAAGTTATTTAAAAATGAAAGATAATAATCAAAAACAATCATCAATTTAAGTATCTGAGCGCCCTGGATGTAACGTAATATGTATATTTAAATAAAAATCAGAATAACTCAATCTTAATCCATCTAAATCCCTTATTTACGAATTTTATTTCCCTAAAACTCGAAAAAAAGAGAAGGGATGAAAGAATGTATGAGAAGTACAGTACTAATTATTTTATTTTACAGCTAATAAGTAGCACATAATTGGAATATCTTAATTTTTATACTATTTTAAAGCTGTGTTTTAAACGCAAAGTGAAGATTATTGAAAACCTAAGCTTTAAAAAATAAGGAAAAAGAGGGAAACATTCCGATTGCGTGCTTACAGTTATAAATGCAAATGAATGTCAGAGTAATAAAATTCATAACTCCCCCCTAGAGCAAACTGTTGGAAGATGCATTTCTATGTTGATCATTAAAAATAAAAAGCTATTAGCTATTTAATAAAAATCAAACTTGAAGAATGTAAAGAAAATTAACAAAATGAAGCTAAAATAATAATAAAAATGAAAAATAAAATATGGATCAAGGAAAATAATTTTATTTAATTTTTTTGTTAGTAGCTATTTATCTTCGGACAACTCCCTTATACTGTGTTAAAGTATGCTTTCATTGTGATCTGGTTCTTAAATCTGGAGGAAAAAATGTATCTTATTGCGGCTTCATGCTTACATGATATCTGATGACAATAACAACAATGGAATAATCCTTTTGCGTTATTTGTGTTAATGACATTCCATTACGTTCAGCTTCCTTTTTTTTTCTTTCAATATTATTTTTCCCTCTTACCTATTATTATTATTTATTTCTACCTCTATTTGTTGCTTTTAACTGTATTACCCTTTTTATAGCCATTTGAAAAGATAAGATGCTGCAGGTGCATTTTTTATATTTCTTACAATATGTATAATTTTAGTTTAAAACTTAAGCTTCTAAAACTGTGTATTTAAGCCCAGCAAACGAAAACTCGATACATTTTCTAGTTATTGAAATATGCATTACTTAATTTTTTCCTTCTAAACCAACACACTTTATTTTACAGAAAGGCTAAGCGATAACAAATACGCTTCAGTACTATGATTTGAGCAAAAATCGAAAATTTTTAAAACTTGATTCGACTATAAAGACAAAATGTTTCGATCACTTAAGAATTTACGATTAATATTTATATACTATATACAAATTTATCGATCACTTCAGAATTTCCGAAAAAAAATCATTTTGGGATCAACTAAAAATTTACGAAAAAAAAACAGTATTAAAATATCTCGTATTTTCCATGCTTTAAATCTAATCAACTCCTTTAAAAAAAATTTTTAGCATTTAAAGGTTCACTAGCAGCAAGGGATAAGATAACCGAACATTCTTATTCTTAGCTGCTAAATGACCTGGCTCATAAGCTTTTCTTAATGTTCTCATTATTTTAGTACAACATGTTTGTTTATTTGATTATGGCAAAGCACGCAAGAGCTATCTTCCTAAGTGAGAGGGGGGCCCTTCGTTCGGACTTTCTAATGGAAACTGACTTGTATTCACATTTCACATGGAAAAAACCACAAAAGCGCCCATGCAGCCAGCCCATTCCCCTGAATTGAACCCAAGTCGAACTACCAGTATTTACAGATTTTTATAGCTCGGCCGTACTAGTATAAGTATAAATGTGAGTCAGTTTCCTCGATATGGTAATCTATGAAGATTGTGTCTATAATTTTCCCATATTTTGTTTCATTGTGAAATTATTTCTTCAATCACTTATTTCTTTATTCTTAGAATAAAAACAATTTCTTAAGTAACTTTTAAGGAATTCTCTTCATCAAACAGCGCATTATTTAATAGTCATATTAGGAAAACATTATTTTTATAAAAGTGAATTTTAGTTCTATAAGAATAGAATAAAAACGAAATGTGTGTGTACAAGTGAAAATCACATTTATTGTGTCCAACAAAGAGAAATACTTAAAATATCTCTTTAGGCATAATATTATTTTTAATCTATCAAAACTACAGCCAATAAGAGTGTTATTACAGCAACGTGCCATTATTAACACATTAAGCATTTCTTTCAGCCTAAGCAGCTTTATTTCTACAGCTTATCTTCCTGCAAGGGAAAAAAATGCTTATACCTGAAGCAGAAATAGGACCATTGCTTACATTGCCAAGTAAAGAAGCGCAAAACATCTCCTAACACTCTCTCGCCAAGTCGCCTTTTAGATACATCCAACCATCTACTGCCACCAGTTTAGGAAAAGAACAGAAGGTATAATGGCACACTCAACCAAAGCAATGTTTGTGATCCACAAAAGTGTCTGCTACGCAGTCCTCATCTACTGGGCACATCGCTGCAATCCGTGTTCGCAGGACTTTCCAAAATCTCCAGTCCATTCGCGGGCTTTATTGGAATAGAAAAATAAGGAAGGTAATATGGAGGAAGCCGAGAATCGGTGTTTTCAGGGATACCACTAATGCATTGGAGTTATCTTAGCGATCTTCATCCCGCTGTATCTCTATCTTCTTTCTATTTTTATCTCTCTTTCTCTTCATGCAATATCTTTTGTCTTAGGATCTTTTTTCGCGCGCTTGTTGGTTTGGTCGATAAGGGGAAGCAGTGCGTTGCACGTAGGTACACACTTGCTGAGTGCATGGATTGCTTTGTGTTGTTTTAGGGGACACTGTCAAATACGTAACAGAATATCAAGGCATAAACGCGACATGGGGGCTGCTCTGAGTTTTGGATAGTTTAAATGTAGGAAAATTTTACATCAGCTAACAAATGTAAATGCAGTTTCTAACGGTTGAATTTGCATTGTGTTTTTATTTATCGCCCTTTTATCTTTCTATATTTTATATTTATTTATTTTATTTTTATTTTTAAGGTAAATGTTAATGCAATTTGACCCGTTTAGTTGCTGCAAATAATGTTTGGCTTAAAAATAGTAGTAATTAATTCTACATTGTTATGAAGTTGCTTCTGTACCTAAGACAATTATTTTTTACTTTCAACTATATTGAAGTTACAGTAACTTATGATGTTAACTTTTTACAGGAAAAATAAATATATTTCAAAGTTTTCTCGAAATTTCTATCACTTCGGGTAAAAGTTTCAAAACTATAAAACTTTTTTGAGGATTATTCTTCTTTTAAGTAACTAACAATTCTCATAATAAAAAATTAAGAATAAATTCGCAATAAAACAAGGATTCAAAAAAGGTCTGTAGGGTATAAAATTCCAGTTAAGCTAGGAAGCTTAGTTCACCTTAGCTTTCAGAGTTACATTGAGTTTACTTAACACAACTAAATTTCCATAAGATTTAATCAAAAAATTAAGTCTGAAATATTGACAACAATATTATTTTCCTTGAAATTTATTTTCGCAATAATGCACATATATCTATCATTCATTGTTTAATTTTACAATAAAACATACTAATTTTACTAGAAATAATTTTCCAGCGTGTTAAGATTGTTAATTAAAGGCAGAGACACTCGCCGAAGAAATGTAGCGATATTTCGAAACGTAATTGCATTAAAAGTAAGTTTTCACAACAGTTTAATTAAACTGAAAATTCTAATTTATCATTCAATTACACTGTCATTTTCATCCTAAGAACCATAATTTCTACAAAGAAATGTATCTGGCGTTGTAAACAAACTACATCAAATCTACCAGTCCGGTCAGGCTTGACGAAAACGAAGTAACAGAATCAAAATGAATGGAGATAATAAGATTCACTTATCTCTACCTTATATTTTGACTTATAAGGTGTACTTTAATTTTATAACAGTTATTTTAATTTTAAAAGTGCTTTCCTATCAACTTTTGTTTCCACTTACAAGTCCTACCAGAATGAGTTTTTAGAATCGTGTTGAATGCATATGAGTTAGAAATAGTAGTTAAGGAAGGTTCAACTTACTTCGCGAGAGAGAGCTAGGAATCCTGAGTAGCGCGTGTTTGCGTTCGAGTTAAATCTCTCTTGAAGCAATTACACTTGGCCGTTTATTACGTGTCTTTTTTTATATTCGTCGGTTTGTTTGAATTAAGGACCGACTACGTTAGATAATTGTGTTAGCTTCGGCTAAGTCTCTTAATCAATTCTAATTTAGTTCATATTTCTTATTCTGAGTTTAAGCCCAAGTGGAGGCTTTGTTGAAAGTCCGAGAAAAAGGCCAACTGTTCAACTTATTTTGAGTGAAATAAAGGGTAGTTAACCTTCTTGAGTCTACAACGTTAGTTATTTGAACTCAGCGATAAGTCGCTTCACAGTTTACTAGGTTCCTCGATATTTACTTTAGCCAAAAAGAGTGAGGAAGTCTACATTTGGAGCCCGAAATTTTTAATCGGCTAAGGCGTTAGAAAAAGGAAAGTTTGTATTGGATCCTCCTACCTTTCAAATCTCTAAGACACCAGTAAATTTGATAGAAGTATTTGGTTTCATAGCAAAAACCATGCGAGCAGCTATGAAGCCATCTGCAACGTTCACGGGAAAGGTTAAGTTATGACCTTTCTGGAACAACTAGAATTCCATTTTATGCTACATCCCGTAAATCAACTTCAGAAGATTACTATTGCAACAGCTAACTTAAAAGACCAAGCCCTTAGTTGGTACAAGGGTATCAGTAAATTCTTGCTTAGGTATCCAGGCTCCGAAGCATGCAACCTGGAAAATTTTAAAACTGCGAAACTAAAAGCGTTTCCGGTAATCAAAGAGTGACAGAAATTGGAGGCAGAGCTCTTCAGTGAATACCAGACCTATGTGCAAGAACTGACTGATTTTATCTAGAGAAAAATTCAAGTCTTCAATCTATTGTATGGAAAGAGGCCGGATAGTGAAACTGATCGAGGTAATTTTGCCGCGTCTGCTTCCTCCAATACAGGATTTTCTGGAAGTGAGAAATCCACAGACACTCGAAAGCTTATTTCAATTCGACGTGAAATTCCAAAGTAGACGAACAGCTGAAAACTCGCTTTCGGCAAATTTTCGCCAGTGCCAGTATTCGAGGTTTTCGTCTCAACACAGACCTCAAAGTAGGCAGTATTGCTATCGGCAAGCTGAGAATGCTGAAAACGGAGGTAGTAAGAAGACGGGTCAAACGAAGCAAGAAGACGGGTCCCCTGTGAAGAAAAACACCTCAGAAATCAAGTTAAATACAGTATGGGTACAGAAGTTGGCCTTGCCCGAAATTCACATTTTGTTAAACAATGTGCAAGCTTTTTGTCGCAAGACTTTTTTAAAAAGAATTTTGGATGATTCCGACTGTTTTAAAACCACGGGACAAAAAGTAATCACGCGCAAGATAAACAGTGTGTATGCATTGGGAAAGTAGGGCTGCACGTACAGATTAAAAACGAAAGTCAAAAAGATAATTTTCTTGTAATAAAAGATTTGTTAACGTCGGTAATTTTTGGTCGACTTTTTACGCGCAACGAGTGCGAACTTAAATTTTAAGAATTCTACTTTATAGGTACAAATGGACGCTGTGAAGAGGATAAAAAAAACACTGAAGCTTTGGTAATAAATTTCAATAAATTGTTTGATTCGAAACCAGGCTTTTCTCAGATAGTTTCGCATGAAATCAATGTAGGAGATGCTCCCTATTTCGGTCTAAGCTGTACAGATGCGGCCAGGTTAAGGAGAACATTTTAGTACAGTATATTAAAGAGATGCTGGACAACAGGATAATTACCCCAAGTAGTAGCCCCTACGCAAGTCCGGTAGTCTTATGCAGGAAGAAAAATGGCCTCCCACAGTAAGATCCAAATTCTTGGAGGTTTGCCGTTGACTACCGTAAAACGAATAGCATAACAAAGTGTCCAGTATGTCCTCTACCGATAATTGATGAGATAATCCAAAAAATACGGTCTACTAATTATATGACTTGACCTGACGTCAGAATATTTTCAGATAGCAGTAAAAAGATGTGGAAAAAATGGCCTTTATAACAAAGTCAGGCCTGTATGCCTTTTTGAGAATGCCGTTTGGCTTTAGTGGAGTTACGGCTGCACTCCAGAAGGTAATGGATATCGTCTTAAGACCCGTCCTAGGCAAAAGTGCTTTCATCTATTTAGATGACATCGTCATTACAAATGAAACTGTCGATGAGCACATACCATCATTTCAAAGGAGTTTTTTCATTATTGAATGAAGGTGAATCCCAAGAAATGTAAATTTCTAAAAACTCACATTCTAGAAATTTGGTGACTTCTACTAAGGTAGTTCTGATAGCACGCAAGTATCGAAAAGCTGTTCTTTGAATACAGCGCAACAGCTGCCGGGCTGTAAAACTGCTAAACATAGGCAGCTCAACTCGGGCTCAAATCCCGGTACACAAGCTGACTGCACGGGACTTTTCGTGGACTTCCAAGTGTATATGAATACGAGACAGCCTTATCTTAACAAAAGTTTTAGCTTGTTGTGGCAAAGCACACTAGGGTGAACTGCCTAAGTGGAACATGATGGTTTCGTGAAGTTCTAAGGGAAACTGGCTCGTATGCACATTACACTTGGGGAAACCACGAATACGCCCATGCAGGCAGCTCGTTTGCCTGGAATCGAACCTAGCTCGAAACTACCAGTGTTTTTAAAGCTCGGTCGCTGGTGGGCTCTCCACGAAGGCATTCCTCTCCTTAGACAGATGGCCCGCGTGTGCTTTGCTATAATCTAAACTTTGAGTAGAATGACTCTTTATCTTAAACTGGATATCAGTTCTCGTTAACTCCATGTTGTACGGATTAGTAGAACTGTTCAATTCAAATTCGAATTAAAGAAAGCATTTCGTAAAATCAACTTCTGAAGGCGATTTAGTGAAAAAATAAATTACTCTGTAATCTATGAAAGTCTATTTACTTCAGCTGTTAAGAAGAGAATCTAGAACGGACTCACGTACCAGCCCATTCGCCTGTATTTAAACTCAAGTTGAATTATTAGTGCCAGCGGTAGTGTGCTTTGCAAATTATGAAGCCTTGGACTGACACCCAACTACGTAGAACTTGAAGTAAACACTGGACTAATTAACGTTTTTCCCTAATTGACAGGATCCCCAACTTACGACGGATTTGATTCGCAGCATTCAAGTAGTGACGATTCAAAATGCTAATAGCGTCAGGCAGTTTCCCAAGCAACGGCAGCATTAGCTCACTCTTCTATAAATGATGAGATTTCGCTACTTGGTTCCAATCAAAATTCAAGCCTCTATCCATGTAACAAAAATTGCCTTATTTTGAATCCTTATAATTATATTGAAATCCATTCACTAAATTACTTCCCTATGTAGTTCAAGCTTGGGCTACCGTCAACAAACATGCAGGGTTTTACTTACTTTTACTAATAGTTATTTTAAATTGTTTACTTACTTTTACTAATAGTTATTTTAAATTGTGCTTTTTCTTATTCCCTTTGCGTTTTCTCACCAGGATGTAAATGAGTTAAGGTGAACGAAAGTATTTAAACTGTTGGAGCGAAAAGATTAGACATACTCTGCTGTTTCTTTTATCACTGATCAAATTCAAAATGCTGCAGAAGAAGCAGGTGATACTTTCAACAGAAATGAAGTGCTTTTTCGACTTCCCAGAAACATTCGACAACTGATGAGTCAGCGAAACCATCTAAGAAAATTTTATCACCTCTCGTAGTATCTGGTCGCCAAAAGAGAGATAAATCGCCTCAACAAGGGTATCAAAAAAGCCGTGAAACTGCATAAGGAAGAGATGGGGAGTGAAAAGATTTCACAGCTCAGCACTCAAGATGGTTCTCTTTGGACTCTAATTAAAAACCTTAAATCAAACTATGTCTCAAATCGCCCCCTCTATCACAATGGAAAAGTGGCTACTTCAAATAAGGATAAAGCAGATATATTCGTTACACACTTAAAAACACAACTTACGTCAAATGAACTGCCAGTTGATAGAGACTTTTCACATTACTACTTGTACGTGACTGGCTTAATTCACCTTCTCCTAAACATATTACAGAATTTGCCCCTCCTGCT
>KK120609.1:835855-847690 GCA_000611955.2 Stegodyphus mimosarum | reverse complement strand
CCTCCTGTTGAAGTTTCACAAATAATTAAGAAATTGCCTTCTAACATTGTTTGTAAATTAACAAGCATTTAAATGCATGTATATTTCCTTCCTGGTTTCCAAAGAAACAAAAAAGTGCTTAAGTGATTTTAATCCCAATGCCTGGTAAAGATCCCACAAAACCAGTTTATTACCAGTGCTTGAAAAAGTTTATGAGAAGATATTACTTTCTGGTGTGCAACCTTATCTTACGTCATTACCACCGGAGCAATTTGGGTTTCCAGCCAAACTTTCGACTAATAAACAACTAGGAAGAATTACGAAGTTTCCTGACTCTGCGCTCCATAATAAACAGTGTGTTGCTTTCCTCATGCTAGATGTAGCGAAAGCTTTCGACCGCGTCTTTCATGAGGGACTTATCTCTAAACTCTCTGTCATTTTGACAGAGAACTGCTTCTTAGATTCACTCGTTCATCATTAACAGAACTTCCAGTGCTTGTATTAACGATGCAAACTCCTCCGAAAGATTTATTTTAAGTGCTATTCCACAAGGCTCGGTCCTAGGACCGATTTTGTATCTAATTTATGCCGCTGATTTCCCACAAATTCGGCAAAATAATTCTATTTTAGCCTGCTATTTAGCGGTAAATCCGCAAATGTGAATCATGCTGTTGGCAAAATTCAAAGCTTCTTTCCTCACACTGAAAAATGGTCAGCACAGTGAAAAGTTCAAATCAATGCGTCCAAATCACAACTTCTGATTAATCGGAAACGAAAAAGGAACGTCCCACTCTCCGCTCAAGTATTGACGTTTTTCAATGAATCTGTTCCTGTCGTCTCTCAAGCAGATTATATTGGAATGTTGCTTAACGATCGCCTAACATGGAGTCACCTCGTTAATAACGTGCAAGACAGGGCTCTAAAAATCATTATATGTCTTTATCGCATCATTGGAAAATACTCTGCACTAGATTTGGATAAGAAGAGACTCATTTACCTTTCTATTATGTATTAGGCCAATAATGACCTATGCTTCACCGGTCTGGACGACAATTACCGACCAGGAACTTAATAAATTGCAAGTTGTACAAAACAGATTCCTGCGTATTATCACAAATGCCCACTGTTTTTTGTAAGGAATAAGTGTCTTTATGATGACCTCAAAGTAGGACGCCTAGCGAAGTTCTTATGCAAGACTAATAAGCAATTCTATCAGGACGCACATGATTGCAACATTATCAATCATTTCAATCTCTTCAGCTATGAAATTCGGCAAGAAGATCGGCACTTGCGCCCTTTTTACAGATTTTATGTTAAATGAAAATCAGAATTTCCTTTCATAGGACTTAATCATGGGCTTTAGAATTGTTATTGTAACTCCATATTGTGCAAATTCAAGCATTCTATATCTTTCTCCTACTTTTTGTACGACTTCCTGCTATTTTAGCATGACATATACTTGCAAATATTATTTGAATAGTGGTCTATTTTCTGGGAAAATATGTATTTTTTGTTTTAGGTACCGTACAATTCTGTAAAATGTGTTTTTTACATCCCTCACGTGACAAAGGAGTCACGCCCTCTACAACTTTCATCCTGTTCTCTGGACCCACACAAGCATTTTTGTACTTGCATCAGTCCTTGAAGTACCTATGTTACGACAGCCGGTATACAGCTTGCATATTTAGCAAGCTAGACGAGGCGACAGTGGCAACTGGAACTGGAGGTTAGACAGAGCTTGATTTCGCTAACGTGACCACACATTCCTATTTTCTTCCAGCTGTTAACTTTAATATCGGCTACACATTTTTGCCATCGAGTTTCTGTGCCGGTGTGGGTTTTTGAGTCAATCTGTTAGCTTAAATTAAATTGTGCACTACTCTTTACCTCTGAATTTAGTGTCACATTATCTTTTAAGTTTTCTCCGCATGTGGTCGGCGTTTGTACACAAGTAAGTTCATACTGTCTATTAATAATATTGTGTTCAATAAAAGGGTATTACGCGCTTTCCTTGGTTGTGTTCTTCTTCAAGCCTGTGCGAGAATTCGCAAAGTTTAACACTTAGATAGATCTAGTAACATTTTATGACAGCTAAACGAACTAGATACCAGAACTAAACGAGCTAAACGAACTAGATACCAGAACATACCAGAAAACACTTGAAATATTTTAGAACAAAATTCTCGGACATTCTAAACGCCCCCTGTTTCGTAAGAAATGCTGAGATTCGCCAAGAGGTCAAAACAGACAGTGGTTCTTCTTAACCTCCAGCCATAAATTTTTCGAAAAACTGCGTAATTCGGAATACCTCCATCTTCCACAACTCATAGACTACAATTTTACAATAAAAAATCCAGTTAAATGATCTCGCTCGAACCGTATCAAAGGCACACGGTTAAATTTCTACACAAAAATAATAGCCAAGCGGCGCTAAGCAAGTCTCTGATTTTATTTACTAAGATTACGAGTTCGATCAGACTCCAAAAAAAAATCTTTTTCTTCAGTATTCCTGGAAATATGCTTGACAAAGCAAGCCATTTTTATTTGATAATCTCACAAATTAGAGACAGCCACCGGCTCGAGTAGCTTTTCCTCTACTTGGGTGATTCTACGTAGTTCGCAACAAACAATCAAACTGAATTAAATGTTACGATTTCGTGTTTTAAAAACCCACGTTTAATGACATCAACTTATCGGCGGTTCATTATAGTGCTTAACTTCAAAATGACATTTATCGCCTTAGGGCAAAATCTTAAATATGTGGGTGAATAGCTGTAATTGCTAATATGCCTCTTACACCATCTGCTCAATGTAATGCAATCTTTAAATTACTTTGAATCCATACAATAAATTCAATTACTGAAGCTTCAATTCAGTTTTTATCTACAATTATTTTAGTTTTAATACCAAGAGAAAATTAGGGGCTTGGAGAGAATGCTTTGAACGACAGGTGTTAGCCCCTCACAAGATCTTTCATTTCTTTTTAAAAGAGGCACCAGATCCTATGTGCACTTCACCGTCTTTCATCCGACATTCAATACAAGATTAATATTTGGCTTCAAGAAGAAATTTAACTCTTCGCTGCGCATACAAGCAGTCGAGAGCAGAAAATAGATTTTCGTTTTTTTTTCATGTAAGCTCCCGAAATGGTTGAGGTAAGTAATAATTTTTAAAATGAAATATTTTTTTACTTCGTAAGTTTAGTTACATGGTCTGTTTTAGTGCAATGGTCTTGGTGCTCTTTGTAATTCTACAGAACAAATGAAATTCAGCTATGTATTCTAAGTAGTAAGAATGTTAGGTAAATCGGTACTGTTCAGTTGTCAGGAACAGATTCAGAAATGTACGTATGGGTTCATGTATGCATATATACACTCACTTCGAAAAGTTAAGCACGGAGAAGAAAATGTTAATTTCCAGAAGCCCATCAAAATTGAAGAGGATGCAATTGCCTGCAGAGGTAGATGGAAGTGGGCAAATATGTTAGGTAACAGCCAATCGCCCTTTCATGACAAGAAATATGCAAAAAAGGCAGTCTTGTAAGAAGCCAGCTTTATGAAGGGTTACAGAAGTTGATTATAAGTGCTCATAGAAGGTGTTTAAAACTTTCGTACAATTTGTTTTCAACACATAACCCGTCGCCCAAGGGTTCCAACCCCAGCGGAAGATCGATATATTGCTATTGTAGCCAAGCGGAATAGCAGACCGACCTCCCAACGTGTGACATCTATAGTTACAGAGTCCATTGGTAAGGCGATATCTGCCGAAGAATATATATGAGTGGACTGTACGCCCGGGTACTTCGAGTTTGTGTTCCTCTATCCGTCCAGTTAAGAGGGGCACGATTGCAGTGGTGCCGGGAACATATCAATTGGAATGTGTCTGACTTGGGAAATGTCATGCTTACTGATGAGTCAAGATTTTCTCTGGAGCCAGATGACAAGCGTATAAGGATATGGCGTGAACAACGAACACGCAATCAGTCTCAAAACATCACCGAACATCACGCATTCAGAGGCGGAAGCATTATGGTGTGAGCAAGGATTTCATTAGGATATCGCACCGACCTGCACATCTTTAAACGGGGTTCTTTGACGGCTGTCCGGTATCGAGATGAAGTCCTAGAACCCATTGTGAGATTGTACGCTGCAGCAGTTGGCCCTACTTTTGTTTTAATGGACGATAACGCACGTCCCCATAGAGCTGACATCGTCAATGACTGCCTGGAGAGTGAAGGGATTGCGCGTGTGGAGTGGCCATCATATTCGCCCGACCTTAAATTCCATTGAAAATCTTTTGGATACTCTTGACCGTGCTATATCTTCACGTTTCCCACCTCCAGCCACTCTTATTGGGCTTGAAACTGCTCTACAAGAAGAATGGCGATTGCTTAATTCTGCGGTGGTTGACCACCTAATTGAGAGTATGGTCACAAGGTGTAAACTTTGTATACAGATGAGGGGGGATCACATAATCTATTAATGTCCTTTTTTTTTCATTTTATGCTGTTTATTTTCACTTTATATATAATTCTGTTTAAGTCTCCAATATGTCATTATCTGATAACTTGCAAAAATTTAATATTGTTTTCATTTCTGTATATAATTTTTAATTTTGTTTTATGCATAAATATATATGCTACTTTCCAGCCGAATTTTGTGTCAATCAAAGCAGTATTTGTTGATTTTTTTGCATTTTACATCTTCATGCTTAACTTTTGAAAAGTGAGTAGGTAAATACGGATGTATGTATACACATATATGCTGATACATACAAACACACTTTTATACTTCTCCGAATCCTGTCCCGATAACAGGACAGTAACGGTAAATCCGTCCCCAACTGTAAACAAATCTGGTTCCTTTTCTCTATAATGTTTTAGTTGCTAATCAGGAAATTTCGTATTTCCACTTCACTTTTCGTTAGTACCGAAGTAATTTCGTAAAAGATTCCCTCGGTCATATCAAAAATGAATTACAGTTCAATGAGAATTCATTTAAGTTCAGATCATGGAATTAAAATTACAAGAAGCTTACCTTCTGTAGGGCAGAGTTATAATGCCTGTTTATGAAAAATATATTCTGATTTCGGACGTTATTAATATATGACAGAAAGGAAATTCAGTTCCCTGTTTCCTTCGTGCAATCTACTTCGATGTCTTCGAGTCTGGCCTTTTTTATGTGGTAAATGCAAGAATCGTAAAAGTTATTATAAGCTAAACTAAACACTACAGGAAGATTATACTCCAGTTTTAAACAAGTTTACTAATAAGGATACCTACAAATATTTACACAACAATCACGAGCACACAAGTTTCGATCGGTACTGCATTTTTACAAAGTCGCATGTTTTCTTGATACTGCAGAGTTACTCAGAGGATCTACCGGCTAAGCAGTACTTCCAGAGCGATTACAGAGTTCCTTACGGAGCCTGAGAAGGAATGCTACGTAAAGTGTGTCCTTCAAAGTAGGACTTGGATGGTGAGAAGAAGAGAAGAGGAGCTTTGCCTCTGTACCCTATAATAGTCGTCACGCATCTGATGCCATCTATAGCACAGGAGAAAATCTAGGTAGGCGATGGAGAAGATGAGTGTTCCCAACTGTGAGAGTAACGTCAGCTTCCAAGTGGCGGTATCCAATCCAGGCAACGCCGAAAATATACAATATTTATGAATTTACATCATGAATCGTAATACGTAGTCCGACTATATATAGGTGAAACCACATGTCAAGTAACAAATCCTTCTTGCCTTAGACGTTGTAAAGCGTAGGGGGTCGAATGAAAAAATTGGCCACTAATATTTCATAATTTAGCAGTGTAGAGAAGTTTTTAATAGCATATGCTGCTGCCTTGTAGAATTCCATATTAAGCATGTTTAGATATTCCTTTACCATTTCAGGTTTCAGAGATCATGGGGCGAATTTTCATTTTGTATGAAGTAAGGGCACCAGTAATCGCAACAACTTCTTTTTGCAGGACTTCTAGAGTTCCTTTTCTTTCGCAGTGTCTCAGACTGATGGCGCATAAGTAAAGATCTTTGATACTTTCGATTGCTACGCTGGCTTACAGCAGGAGATATTTTCAAAGAACCTCTATGTAAAGAAGGAAAGGCTCCATAGACGTAATATAAACCACTTTGTCTGCAACGCCGCTACAAAGAAAACGGAGTATTCGCCAAGGGATTTGGCGACGGAATCTGTTGGCGAGAATTTCCCCTCTGTGATATGTCGGTTCTTTGGTACCTAGCCGACATTTTCCCCTCCGCGACGTGTATAGGAAATTGAGGAACACGGGTTAAGATGAATCGTTCTTTGACTTGTCGCGATAATTTAAACTCTGAAATGATGAAATATTAGGTGAAGTTTCACTTTCACTGGCTGTTTAAATTCCATTGTCCATATCTCTACTTGAAACCAAAGAACCTATTCTTTGTTTAAACTCTTGCTAAACGTAACGGTCGAACCTGTCCAAACCAACTTCGACATTCAGCTTCGAGCTTTTGCGCTTTTTGGCGACAGATATTTCACGCATACGCAGTTGTTTCCCTTTTCGTTGGAAGGAAGCCACTTCTGCTTCTGCGAAGTTTTCCTTCTTAACAGTACATATTCTTTGATATTTTCCCCTGCTCTTACCAGTACCTTAGACGTTCCCGTTTAAAGCCTAACCTTTGTGAAATCCGCAATTAAATATATCGTCTAGATGAGGTGAATTTGTCGGAAAAAATTGTGCATTGTTCGTTTTCAACAACCAACCAGTCATCAGCTTCGAATCCCCTATTATCAAACATCATTTTTCAAAGTCATTAGGTTTTTTTTCAAGCAGGATACGTGAAAAATGAGCAATGCTCTCGCCGGGACTCCAACCTGAACCTCTCGAATACGCGCCGAGTGGGCCATCACAAAGGAATAAGTAACGATTGGGAGAATGATAGCCCTATAAAGACTTAATTAACGGGCAATATTAAGTTCTAAATCCCTTAAGAGTAATTTAAAAATTTTGCGAATGATGTCAGATGACTTTTAACGTACACTGTTAATGTGTGTAGACTTACTGAATGATCTATTGATTTTTTTTCGCGACGCAGCTCCGAAGTGCCAAGTTCTCAGTTAGTGAGATGGCGCTTCATGCGCTAGTGAAGCGTTTTGTTGTTTATCTGCTGTCTGTTACCTAATTTCCCCCTTGAATTCCGAGATCTTCGCTCCTTACTTTGTTCGCAGCAGAAGTCTGCACTCAGATTTTGACTCAATAAAGGAATTTACCAACAGGATTAATGAAACGTTTTTCAATAGAACGATTTATCTAAACCTGCTAAATTCGCTGAAAATCTCAATTACGAGATTTTGGACGAAGACAAACTCATGCACGCTTTTGCCGCTCCTCTCCTTCAGACCAACCGAGTAGGCCAGTGAGAAAATAGCACGCTCACTCAGGACTTGCATATTTTTAGCAATTTTTTTTAAGAACTTAATAACCTCAGGAAGACTTTTATGACTTTTCCTCAAATACTCTGGTGAAATAAATTAAGAGAATTTGCATATTTTATCGAATTGCATGAAATGAACTGAACTGGAGGAAAAACCACTGCTTCTAGATAAAAATGTAAATCTTGTACGGGAAATATGTAAGCGTACACGTGTGCGTAGGCGGAGCCAGTAGAAAAACAGGCTTTATAAGAGCGTGGAGGGTAAGACGAAGTGCGTTCGCTAGCACGCCTCGGCGAATTTCTTGGTGTTATCTTGCAGCAATCGGGTAAATTCACATCGGAACAGTAAAAATGAGTAACCACCAACGTTTAGATGATGGAATGAAGTGGCGAATTGTGGGGAGGCTAGAGGCAGGCCAGTCGCAAGTCCAGATATGGAGAGAGTTTAATTTAACGCTCAGCGTCAGGTGTAACCTATGGAAACAGCTCCAGGATACTGGATCCATCGACAGAAAGCCTGGGAAAGGTCGCCCAAGAGCCATGACAGCCAGAAAAGATCGCTATTTGTTCATTTTAACGAGGCCTAACAGAGAGGCTACAGCTTCCCATCTCTCTCGGGGCCTGTACGTAGCCACAGGAACCCGTGTAACAAGGGTGACTGTTTCCAAAAGACTGCATGAGAAAGGGTTGCTTGCCAGAACACCGGCTGTTTGCGCCCCGCTCACGCATACGGACAGGAGAGTCCGATTAGCATGGTGCAGCAGGCAGCATAGTGATTGGAGTACGGAGAAATGGGCAGAGAAACAGGACTGATGTGTCCCGTTTTAGCCTAAACACCGATTTTTGCGTACTTTCATATGGAGAGTGCCAAGGACCCGCTACCTACCCTCCAATGTCCGCGAAATCAACAATTATGGATGTGGCGTTGTAATGGTCTGGGCAGGCATCATGTTGGATGGCCGCACATCTCTCCACGTCTTTGACAGAGGCTCTGTGACTGGTGTGAGGTATAGGGATGAGGTCTTGGAGCCCTATGTTCGCCTTTTCCGGGGTGCAGTGGGCCCGAGTTCACCTTACAGGACGATAACGCGAGGCCACATAGAACTCTTCTGGTCGACTAATTTCTCGAGAGTGAGGATGGATTGGCCAGTCAGGTCTCCAGACCTCAACCCTATAAAACATGCCAGAGACGCTCTGGGAAGAAAAATTGCAGCTTACAACCTCCCTCCAAGAACCATCCAGGAACTGAAAACAGCGTTGCTGAATGAGAGGAACCAATTGCCACAGGCACTGATGCAAACTGCTTTATTTCCAGTACGACATCACGCTACGAGGCCTGTATGGCTGTAAGAGTGAACTATACCCCCTATTAACCTATTTCTTTTGTGTCATCTGCAACTGCTGTTTCAGACCGTTAGACTCCCATGAGTGTTACACACGAACATGTGTGTCTATTATAACTGTTAGATGTTTATTCTGTTTGTATAATATCAACCTATATTCACACCAAATTTTATTAACATCTGTCCAGTAGTTCTGGAGATCGTAGATCAAATATGAAAATTCTCTTAATTTATTTCACCAGTGTAGTTGACGTGTTTAAAATTAGAAATATTTTCTTTCTTTGAATGCATAACTGATAAAAAGATACCTAAGTTCTTAATGATTTGCTTAGTTATGGTAAAAGCTTTCTTCAAAACTACACAGAATATAGAATATTTTAACTAAATTTCAGATTTTATTTAACAGTTGGTTATAACCCTACGATTCCATTTAAGAAATGAATCAAATAAAGTGGATACTCAGGTTATAAGAAGTATGGTCTCGTGATACCGTTTTTAGTAAAAACCTTAGAAGTTTAGATTTTTGTGCTTTTCGAAGCATGCTACTAATAATGTAATAACTAATCCCTTGGAAAGTGTTTTATAAAAAAATAGTCTGTAAAAACAACATTGGCCTTATAAGAAATTTTAAGTATTATGTGTCTTAAAACGCTTCCACCTCAAGAGATAAGAATCATCGATTTTGAAAAAAATTGGATTTTTTAAAAGGAAAATTTCGAAGTTTTGCGGCATTTCTGAAAATCATAATCTGAAGCAAATGCTTCTTATTTAATGGGTTTCTATTATTATTATTATTATTATTATTATTATTATTAATGATAAAATACCTTTTAGAAATTAGCTTTCGGAAACTTATACGTAACTGCCTTAAGCAATTAGTTGTCCCCTCCAAATTTTAATTACTGACATGAAAAAAGGATGGATTGGATTGGACTGTTTTAACCATTGTTAAACGAGAAAGAAATATCCACAATACAAAGAGAAATGCCTAAGGGAAACTGTTCCTTATGTAACGCATAAGAGAAAACCACGGAAACAACATGCAATCAGCCCGATCTGTCACCGAGAATAGAATCGAGTCAAACCATGAGTATTACTTAGATTTAGCCTCGTAACTGCTTGTGGTCCCATAACAACAAATTGGAGGATGCGTGTTTCTTTTATTCAATGAATTTGGTTACTATAATATTTTTACCCTAGTATTTTTTCTACCGGACCGCATGAAAGTATTAAATTTTGCATATTTTTACTAAACGTTATTACTTGAGGAAAATCATTCTACCATATTTTTTAACTAGAACCATATATCTACGAAGAACAATTCAAGAACTATTAATTGTGAAATCATTTTGAAACGTACTTTGTAAACCTGATGTAATACGAACCGAAAATTAGGTCTTACAATTACATTAGAGGCGAGAGAAAGTGAAGAAAATTAGACAGGAAATTGAGGCATACTTCATTTACATTAAACGTTGTATTATTTTCACTCTTACATAATTTTGTAGGAAAAACACGAAGCGCCATGAAGGAACTGTCTATTTTTAATGCAATTAAATATGTATGAATCACATAAACGGTCATGAAATGATTTTAATTTCAAAGTTCTAGAGCATTTAACGGTTAGCAGTTGCATCATAAATGCTAAAATTGGTAATTTGTGAAGCTTCCCCTAAGTACGATGTACCCTGCTATACGGCGAGGCAAATCGTACACATTCCTAGTAGCAGTCTGCCATAGATTTTGCCAGGCTTTCTTTAATTGTCGTTGTAGATTTTCAATATTCTGCGGTATCTGTACTTGATGGTTTATAATGCGTCATATGCAATCCACTGACGCATGACCTGGAGACCTTGATAGACAAGGAAGCGAAGAAACAGCATAAAGGAACTCCAGCGATGTGCACGCCGGACGGAAGCAAGCATTATCTTGTTCCAATATGGCAACGGAGTGACGTGCTATGAAAGATAACGCAACTTCTGTTATCAACCTATTGCTGCGCTGTGAAAATTGTACTCATGAGCACTAGAGGCCATCACACCCAACCATCTCAGCATTAATGCTGACCGTGTACCTCTACAGAATAAGATCTGTTCTGAAGCGCTGGCTCGAACTACTATGCGGATCAGTTATCAGGACTGGTGTTTCTTCTAATTGATTTTGCAAACATAGCTGAAGTCCTGACTAGGAACAGGAAGCTTACTAAAAGCTATGTTCGTGCCTGTGTAGAAGATACAACAAAGATAAGAAGGGTTTAAATTCCCCTTTATTTTCTTATCGATTTTGCAGACGTTCCCGCTCTTCGGGATACAAAGACCAACCACTTGCGGCATGAACGTAAAAGAATATAAGACTACTAACTAACTAAAATTTAAATAAGAGCTAACTTTAAATATTTTACACAGATGGCTAACACTAAGACTGGCCTTTTAAATCACTACGTCTGTAGTACGCAAACTGCGAAAAACTAAAATACGTCTTTAACTTTCAAGAGGGTTAAACTTCTGGCCTTAAAGGCGGACAGTAACTGATGGCAAGCTCGCGTGAAGACTCGTAGCAAAAGGGCTCTTTCTCCTTTCTTCTATTCTCTACTCTTGGCAAAAAGCCACAACTTAAATACTTAAGCGTTAGCAAGTACAATTTGCATAAACATATTCATACGTTAATTCTGGCCGGAAGTGGAAAATAAGAGATGATAGTAAAGTTTTAAAATAAAATAAACGTTAGTGAACTTAAAATCCTTACATACTTCCCGCCAGAGTTAATAAGGTTGAAACTAAGGTCTAAACGATCTTGTTGAAAACTTTTAATTCTAAATTCTAAGTATAACGCGAAGCCAATCTTTCACAAAAGCTCCTCACTAAAACTATCTAACCTAGAAATTATGTAAAAGGAGTTTTACAACATTTTCTCCAGGGACAATTATTCTTCATCTGTTACATTACCTAAGAAGAGGAATTTCTTGTCTGTTATCGTTTTCTTCCAGAGATCTGGAAGGAAAACTAGTTTAATCAATTTGTCAAGTAATTTAAAAAGCAAGTAACATAAACACGTATATATATATATATATATATATATATATATATTCTT
>KK120609.1:798861-835309 GCA_000611955.2 Stegodyphus mimosarum | reverse complement strand
CTCACAAAAGTATCCGAGATCTCCTTTCCACCATCCAAGACTTCCTACAAGGTCCACATTTCATGTACCGTTCCTTCTCAAGCTCCGTAAGAAACTTCGTAATTCCTGTGAGAAGTGCTGCTTAAGCTAGAGCCCCAGATTGGCACTGCAGTATTGCAGTATGCGAGTTTTCAAAGGAATCAAATAAAGATTAGCCTCTGTTGTGGTCCTAAGATGCGGTCGGGTTCGGTTACAGCTGGAGCACTCTCACATGGCACTACCACAGAGACGTTATTCGAGGCGTAGAATCTGTAGCAATAGACTATCTGTTTGGGAACGTTTCAGGAGATAAAGGCGTTGTACCGGACAAAGTGAAACATCACACTTCTGTGATTTTTCTGATCTTACGCACTTATTTATCACATTTCAAATTGTTCTTCATTCTTTCAAAATCCAATACCCTTAAATGTGCCACTAGTATCGTGACATCTGCATATTGTATTTTTCTATGGTCAGCAAGTGAACGGAACGATTGCTTTGAAGAAAGATTGGTTTGATTTTGGTTTAATTTATTATGGCAAAGCTCCTCTATCTGTAAAAGGAAAGGGATGCATTTGTGGAGAACTTTCTAAGAGAAACTGGCTCGTATACACGTTACACATGGGGAAAACCCACAAAAATGCACATGCAGCCAGCCCGTTCGCCTGTATTCGAACCCAGGTCGGAACTACAAGTGTTCAACAACCTTACTGCTCGGTCGCTGTTGGGCACTTTGACGAAAGAATGGCAGAATACTTCAAGTTTTCAGTATCTTTCCAGTGTACTATAAAAGTCCAGTCAGGAGCATTTCTGCCCAAACCTCGCGTTCTAGTTGAACTAAATTCATAATTTAAACATTGTTGGACTCAAAGCCACGGAATCTATAATTTTATATGAGAAATAAGTCTTTGTATGCAAATCACAAACTATAATTACCACAAATTTAGTTTTACAAAAATAGACTCTGAAATTATTGCCCTGAATATAAAAATTAAATAAATAAATAAATAAAACAATACACAATATTTCAAAAATAGCACTGCAATCAAACAGATTTAAATATTTATAGTTGACATTTGTGTAAATTTGGTGAACATTTTAAACAAATGAATGAAATGATGAAAATTTTAAACAAATTGCTTGTTTCATCCTCTTTATAACATATCATATCTAACATTTTAGAAACATTTTGAAATTTCCCTAACCTTTGTTTGAAGATATGAAAGCTCAGTTTCTGTCGAATATGCTCCCATTTCGTGTTTTCCTGAAAATCTCAGTAGTATAAATAAAGCCAAAGTTAACGATGCTGAGGTTTGAGAAACAAAAGAATTGTTCAGACAAAAGGATGAGTTTGTCTCAGAATCCTTAATAATGCATTAATATTCCATTGTTCGCTTATTCTAAGAATGGTAAATTTAATTTCTTAAATTTTGAATGACGTATGCTAAATTAAATGCTTTCTAATCCATATCATTGTCCTCGTCAGTTTTGAATAGCGAAATTAATTTTCCAGATTTTTAAACATTCTCATTATGTACACTAATACGAAATTAAATTTAAGAAAGCGGTTATTCTGCAATTATGCGTCTTCCACTTTATTCACACTTTTGTTATGTAGATGACTTACTGGTGTGTCTTCTTTAAGGATAATTTGACAAACAGGATATCTTAACATAAATGCCTCTGGAAACGTATATAAGAAAAAACGGCCTCTTTATCAATAAAGTGATTTATAATGCATATTTTTGCATACATATATAGCCTTAAGTCAAAACCGTTTGATAATTATGAAAACAGTAGATGATTTATCATAAGATCTTGTAGTGAATACCCATAAATAAAAAAACTATTGGCGGTCGCATAATATTTTTGTGGGTTATTTGTTTATGCTAGGATAAATGTACAGATATGTACCAAACACAACCATTTAATTATCATTATCGAAATACTACAGCATATTATATGTGTTTAATTGCACATGTCTGAAAATTCATTATGCGCACATAAGGTTATCTAGAGCAAAAAGTACAGATTAAAAAAAAAAAAACTTCTGCAATCTAAAACGTGGGTATTCTAGCTGTGAGTAACAGGATTGTTTTGAATGTATTTATGCCAACTGCAAAGCTTAACTATATTAATAAAAATAACATCTGATATCCAAATAAGGTTTAATGTGAGTTAATAAACTTTGAATTCACTGACCTTCAAATTGATAACTATGCACACGACCTGACTCAATGAATATGCAAGAAAAAAAGTCCAGGTATAAAATTTTAAACTTACACCAATTGTAATTCTTTCTGATGACACTATAACTATCTGATCTCTAGATTGTGACCGATTTTTCACCTTAAATGCACTTCTAAAAATCATATTTCTTACTTGAGCACTCAGCCTTTTTAAAAATAAAACGTATGAAGATTATTTTCCACCTAAATAAAACAAACCGTATTTACATAGTTTTACTTCAAAGTATGGTATTTAGACCATATTACTTTCCTTATAGAATAATATCAAATATGTATATGTAAGACCATCTTATATTAAAGACATTTGTTATTGGTAAAGACTTTAAAAAATTCAAAACCTTCTGAGGGTGTACGGGTCCTGCCAGAGATTGAAAGATTAAACACTACTGAATGCTATTAGTTTGTCCTTAATTTAAATCCAAGCAAATCAGCAGGCTGCATGTCTTGTTTTCGTAGTTTTCCAATGTGTGTCGTGAATACGAGTCGGTTTTATTAAGAAGTTCCTCCCCAGTGGTATCATTGCCCTTACGCAGATAACTCTCGTATGCTTTGCCGCGTACAAATAACCAACCAACAATCTGAGGGTGTAGAAAACGCTTTTATATTTGATTCTATGGAGCGTATTTCATTCCTCATGATCGGCAATACTGGCACAACTTCCTGCTTTTACGATTAAAGTTTAGATTGTTGTAAAATGCTGAATAACAACTTGGTTTTTCATTGTTTGCGATTAAACTCTTTAGTTCATTAAATCTCTTCTTAGAAATTGCAAGTAGTTTGTTGTAAGCTATTTTTAGCGTTGCTTCCTGCGGTTGGAAGCCTTTCACATTAATAATTTTAAAACATGTTACTTTAAAAGAAGTCTTACAGAAGAAGTATGTTTTTCTAGTTTCAATAGAGAAATGTCGTTGATATATACAGTGTCACTGTTAGTGGTACCTACGTATTAACACCACCGCAGCAACAGATTTGGCGATTTTTAAATGCCGCCAATCTGCACCTAAAATTTTTGCGACAAATCATAAAATAAAAAAACTTTATTTAAAATCAAAACACTCAAAATTCAAAGCACTTTATTTAGAAACAAAGTAGTCAATCGGATTTCTGACGACATTTAATTTTATATTAATGTCTATATGTATCGGTTGAAAATGGGCTGATATAGAGTTTAACATAGATTCCAAACAGTCTGTAATATATTTCAACTGATGCTGTCGCCATATGAACTCTGATAAATAAGATTCCAAACGATGTCTCACTGTCCCCCCTATGTCTTTTGTTCCTCCATTTAGCACAGCCCCACATTCTCTCAACTGCTTGTGTACGAACTCCTGTATCAGGATCAACAAAATTATATTTATAATTAACTTTAGCATGTAGGAATCAGTCTATTTCTATTTTGCTTGTTTGGTAACCTTTCTAACTGTCCGAATAAATTGTGCTACCATCTACAATGTTTTAAGTAATTTTATCAAGAAGGGTAGAGCCAGTTCTATTAGGAACAGTGGCAACAACCGAATCTTTTGTTTCTTTACATATACCACGAAACACCCACTGTTCGGGTAATACTCGACCACAGTTATTTTTACGTTTAGTAAACAAACTTTCATCAGTTTCCACAATGCAATCTGGTCCACCTACGTTCCTGTTTGGTTTATTCTCTATATCCAAGACATATAATTCACGCATGTAATTGTTCCAATCTATAACAGTTTTATCCAATAAATCAAGTTGCTTTTCACAAAATTTAATCGACGTCAACTCCTCGCACCAGCAGTATATGAATCTCAAAGCTGAACAAAATGGAATTTTGTCAATGAATGAATTTTGAATTTTCTAAGTCCCACTTGCTGATCACACTGTCTTAAATTACATTTCCAAAATTTACGTTCACCAAAATAAATTGTCATGTCATGGGAATTCGTACATTTCATTTTTTTTTTTTTTGGGTAAAATATTTCGCTCCTGAAAAACAAAATTGCACCTTTTTCTATTTTTGGCAAATCGCAAATGCGCATTTTCGTAGCACTAAAAAATGGCGTTAAAATTCAGCAAACAACAAGGAATCCAAAAGATAACTGCGTGTGCGTGCGAACAATAGGGTTGTTGTGTGCGAACAAGATTGCTCTTTATTGGCGCATTAGCGCAACTTCTGCTGCAGTTGCGTTAATACGTAAGTACCCTGTTAGTATTTACAATATAATTTTGAGATGTCTAATCTATGAGATCATTTACATTAGTAAAATCGCACGGCGAAAATATAGTAGTGTCAGTATTGCAGCCAAGAATCCAAAGAATTCAACAGAGACACAACTGCCATTTGGTACTACGGTATTGCAATGAAATATGCGACAGTGTTGCTGCCGAAAATGAGACGGTTTTACAGTGGTAAGAACGGTCGCACCTCAAAATTCGTATTTTTCGACTTCTGCAATTACTACAGCCCATGGACGATATAAACAAGCTCTCCAAACTAAGAGAAGACATGAAATTTAATTACTTTAACTATGCTCAGAAGTTTGTTCTGAACTAGGAACATAATTTTATAATAAAAATAATGGTACTCACGTATTAACGCACCTATCAGCGGCCGAGCGGTAAATTCGCTGAACACTGGCAGTTCGGTCAGTGATTCGAATTCCTCGAATGGGCTGGCGGCATGGGTGTTTTCGTGGTTTTCCCAATGTGTAAGGTGTATACGAGCTAGTTTCCCTTAGAAAGTCTTCCAAAGGCATCCCTCCACTTAGACAGACAGTCCTCGAGGCTTTGCCGCCATCACATAAACCAATACGTATTAACGCAACCACCTTAGAAGAAGTCTCCAAATTTTCCGAATGTGCAAAACTTTGGCAACCATTCTTCCGGCGCGTAACAATTCTTTCTGTAACCATGCTCATAACAGTCCTTTAGTAAAGCAACATCTCCATCTTTGTATGCGTTCTTTTTTTGTTGTATTCCAAGTTCCAATGGTTTTTGTAAATAACATGTAATATTTTTTGCCTTAAACTTAGTTTTAAAATATGAGCTTGTGGAAATAGCCAGCAATGGAAGAAACTGCGGTAAATTTCTGCAGGAATACAGAAAATTCCTTAAAATTTTCTAAAAGGGAACAATGAGAAATGAGTTTTCTAGATGGCTGCAATAGCAAAAAGTCTCCGCAGTTCTCTCACATTTTTTTAAGCGAAAGCGGATCGCTGTGTACTTCGGGAGAAAAACAGTCAAAAAAATTACAGAAAGATTTAAAGAAGAATGGGTTTTATTTTTTAATGTATCACGTAATTCTTATAATAATTCAAATTTGTCTTTTAAGTTGATAAAGTATGTTTTCTTTTCATACGTTGGATAATGTTTACTAATTTACGATAAATATCTATAGTTTGAGAATCTTTCTAAAACAAAAAGGTGCGAAAACCTCCAACTTGCACCCTATAAGTGACTTTTAGCTTTTCATTTGTAAAAAATTGCCAGTTTTCGCCAGGGTGGTTGTCTTAAAACGTACGTACCATAGAAATGTATTAGCTGAAAAAATAATGTATTACTTCAATAAAATAATGTATTATATGAAAAACAGAAGAAAATCCAAATCATTTCTGTTATAGCAAAAGTTTTTCTACAACGATTATATGCACTAACTTTATACTTTCATTGACCATCTGCTCATTTCAACCGTCATAGAATTTTTCTAAATATAAGAAATACATCTCTTAGGTTAATTATTTTAAAGCATGAAATACAATGATACCCTTTAAAAATCTTTTTGCTTTCAGTATTTACTTTAAAAACAAGAACATTATTATAGATACAAGAAAAATATATTTCATTTAAAAGTAGCTAATAAACACCGTAAGCGTATATATCTATCTGCAGAAAATTGCTTGGCGCATGTTGTGCTGATAAGAAAAACGCCCAAAAATTCAATATAATTCAGTTTTAATTAAGGCATCTAAAAATGTTATTTTTTAAGCCATTTTAATCAAACATAACTTTCACTTCAGTGATTATCATATGTAAAGTCTTTTAAAGCTAACGAGAGTTAATAAGATTTAAAGCTTACTAAAAATGTAGTTAAGTTTCTAATTTAATAGCAAATCATTTCTAATTTAACAACAGAACTTCAGAAAGCAGTAAGTTAAATGGAGATTACGGAAAGGCCTCTCAGTCATGAATAACCGAATATATACTTTTCGCATCATATTAAAATCCTAAAAAAATAATTCTAGTTCATTATTCAGATATATCCATCATTAACTTGAAACTTCTTGACATTATCCATCTTCTCCATGTCGTCTTCAGTTTCAAACTTCAAGATTTCAAAATGTGACCCACGGCTAACAGCAGTGTTTACCCGTGGTAAACTTTCATATCTCGAGAAATGATGGTAAATAGGATGTAAAAAAAAATCTGAAATAAATAAATCTTTGCAAATATACTACCAAAATGAGTTTGGGGAACGAAAGTGGGGTACATTTTTACGACGTTAAAATATCATTCCCGAAAAATTCTTCACATCTGAGAGCGCAATACAAATATTAGTGTCTAATGACAAAATTCCAAGTAATGCAATCATCAAAGATTTCATACAGGCACAAAAAAAAATGAGATTTTGCGAAAGTTTTCTACTTGATTATGGCGGGTTTCAAATATGACTGAAAGTGTATTTGGCGCTTTTGATGTGCAAACGTTATGAAAAATTTCAGTCTTATTATCGGAAAGAGAAAAATTCACGGTTTCTGTGTACCTTTCTCTTCGCAGCTTGATTTCGAGCAATGCATTCGATTTTCGTGTTCAAGGGATCATACATAAACTGCTTCATAATCACAATGTTTCTCTGATAATTGAAGGAAAAAGTGACTTATTTAATAAACTTCAATTGTTTTATGAATACGAAAAGTACTAATATTTTACTGTTCTCGCTTTTTATAATTTGAACTAAAATCATAATTAAGATGAGAAATTACCAGAAGTTTCAATTATATAATGAGATAAAACTCAGAAGCTGAATGATATTTTACTTATAAGTACATTAGTTTCTCTATAACGTCTAAATTTCCTCCAGCCCGTCAGTGTTCGAATGGATAAAACTTCTAAATACTGGTAGTTCGACCTAAGGATCGAATTATAGCAATGACCGCCAGCGCCAAGTATCGCTAAATACTGGTAGTTTACCAGGAGTTCAAATCCGGGCGAAGTTGCTGGCTACATGGGAGGTTTACGCGGTTTTCCTCATGAGTAACATGAAAAAACTTTAAAAAATTCTTCCCCGAAGCTCCTCAGGCTAAGCCCTTGTATGCTTTGTAATAATCCAAACAATTTAAAATCTGAATGGCAACATACTGGCTAACCACAGTTACGTTTTAGTGATTTTCTTCGTGCAGTGATTCCCGCATGTAGTACGAATATATTCCAGTTTATTTTAGAAAGTGCCTCCAAGAAAGTGTCGATTCATTTAGACTGGTAGCCTTGTGTATCTTGCCATATTTAAAATAATCCAATCTAATCTAAATTTCCTCGCATAGTGGCTAATGCTACAGTAATGCAGATACAAATATGAGGTTATGACTATAAGAATAAATGAAAAGCAGTGACTTCAGAATACAAAGCTTGAAAAAAGAATATTATGGTCTCGATCATCTCCTTTAATAATTATTTTCTCTGAAAACATACAGAACACTTTAAAAGTTTTAATCAATTATAACAGTAGCAGAAAACACAATGCGATTCTCGAAATTTTTTTCATGGATACCTTTCATAAAAATCTGCAGAACACATCAGAAATTATATTCAGTTTATAACGTATTTCTCCCACCTTCTTCGCATGCCTTCGTGATGTAGTGGTCAGCACGCTGGACGCGTAACCGAGAGGTCCGTAGTTCGATTCCCGGCGAATGCATTGCCCATTTTTCATTCTTTTGCTTCAAAATAAACCTACTGTCTCTACACTGGCGCCCGAACTAAAAAGGTGGTGGATGATGACTCTCCACCACCGGGATTTGGCGATTGGGGCCCTTAATCCCCAGTCACCCTTTAAAAGGGGGAACATATAAGGTATTTCTCCCGCCTTCTTCGCATGCTTTCGTGGTGTAGTGATCAGCACGCTCGACGCGTAACCGAGAGGTCTGTGGTTCGATTCCCGGCGAAGGCGTTGCTTATTTTTCATTCTGCTGCTTCAAAATAAACCTAATGTCTCTACAAGTTATGATAAAGAGAAGAAATTTGATGACTGACAAGCTGCGAACGTATCTCATGGTTTCTAGACTTTCAAAAAATGCGTTGTAATTTTCCACAGCACTTTTAAAATTTTAAACCCTTTGAATTTCGATATGAGTGAGGTTGCAAAAACTGGTTACTGCTGTGTTTAAAAAAAAAACAGGTCGATAAAAATTAACTTCTTTTAGCACCAATTCGATATGGACGATAATCAGAAAATGTGAAATGATTTTATTTCTCTCTTTGAACATGCGATTAATAAAATAACGCAATTTTTAATGTTACGCGAGCCTTTTCTTTCCCCCATCGATCACTCACAAATTGGCTTCACCTATAACAGGAATCCCAGCCTTTCTTAGAAAATCCACCACGAAAACATCTCTACCGTTAGACAGATAGACCTCGATCATACTTGATAAAATGACCTTACCTAAAGAAACCCATCATATTTGTAATAATTTCTTGATAATTTCAAGAAAATGTTAGAATTTTTCTCATCCTAAAGTAAACTTTAAATTAATGATTAATATAGATATTATAAGTAAGATCTGCTAAACTTCACATTAGATTTTGGCAAATAGTGCCATTTTTTTCAAGAATTTTAATAAAATGAGTTAAACAACACTTTAAGAAAATCTCGGGATTTGTGTCTTTAAATGAAATTTCTTTCTCTCTTAAGTTCTTTCTTTAATATCAAATCTGAGCTTAGAAGGCTGGCAGCAAACGAAATTCGGATAGTTTTCAATCTCAGTGCATCTGCACATTGTTTTATATAGCGATTTCGTTTATTGCTTATCTTGACACAAAAAAAATGAAAATTTTAGTAAAAGGGACGCCAACTATCTCAAATTGCACTAAATCGTGAAAATATCAAGCACTATACAAACATTCTTGCAGAATTTTATTTATGAAAAAGTAACCAAATAAATTATTTAGACATTTAGACAAGCATCTTATCTAATCATTATATCTTATCTCGTTCATTTGTGCTTTTGCAGCTGGGGATAATGGTTCGGTAAAACCATCCAAACTAATCCTGTGAAAATTTGAAACTATAACGCTGATTTTTGTTGTTTCATTTCTAAATTAATATTTAGACAAAAGTTTAAGAAATTTTTATGAACGTTTGTGATTTTTTTTTTTAAATTTTTGCTTACTAATGGATGAATTGGAAGTATTCTTAATGTTTATTGTGTAATATTGGTTACTGTTTATTACTATTATCTTAACATACTTTTGCTTAGTCACATTAATTTATTGATAATTAATATCAGAAAGGAGTTTTTCTTCTATTATTTTATCTTTTATCACGCTTACTTATCTACAAAAAAAGTGCGAATCTTATCTGTATAAAGAATGAAAGGAAAGGTATAGCTAGAGGAACTGCTTTGAATAAAGTCCATTTTGTTCTCTGAATTGCTTGGAAATTCCTTTTGCCAAAACTTTTCTTTTCCGTTATCTCATTCGGTTTTATTTCTTACATTGTTACTGGACTTGCGAAACTCTCCCTAAACTCTTACTTCTCTGAGGCAACAAAGAAAACCATGTCAACAGTGACAGAGTTAGAATTAAAGCATACTGAATCAACATTTCAGAAGACAAAATCTAATGAAAATTGCCTGTTTTAGAAACTCGACTTTTTTAGTACCAGTTTACTTTCCAGATTATTCGAAAGAATGAAAAAACAGCATCGTGTGCCAAATTGTCTGGGGAACAAGGCTTGAGTTCAGAGAAAAACTCTGTCTGGGGACACAGAGAAGTTCTAGCATTGATTACTTCGTTCGTCCAATAACAGAAGTTGTGCTTTTGCGTCATTTGTAATCGTTTAAATCAACTATCGGAAGGCTTTACAAAAAGTATGAGTTTCTGATCAGAAATATCTGTTTTAATGCATCCTGTCTAGTGTCTGAGAGGATGATGATTTAATCGACCTATTATTAAACAAGCCGTGCAATTCTTTATTTTAGAACGCGTCTTTGCGGTATAAACTTAAAATTATGTATCGAGATCGGAATAGCAGAACTTTTGTAACTTTTCTTATGGAGGGACTTTTCTTGGGTTTTCTTCCTTATGAAAGAAAATCTAGCTTGCAGTACTGAGATGTGATCTAGCGGTATGTTTAAGGGTAACTTACTAAAACCCTTTTGGATTCGTGAGGTTTGGTTTTATTTCATTATGGCAAAGTGTCGCCTAACCGGTATAGTGGTTAGCGTCGCTGTCTGCCGTGCCGAAGGGCTCTGGTTCGAATCCCGGAAAAGGTATGGATGTTTGTAAATGTATAGTGTTGGTGCGGCATGGCGACTCTTTAAATATGCGGCGAGCCGAAAGTCCTCTCATGTGGTTTGGTGGAAAGGGAGAGGGGTGGGAGAATCTCGAACCCGTCACCCCAGGGTGCTCCGCGTCAAAATTGGGGGCGGAACTGAGCTAAATCGCTCTGCCGCCTGTAAGGTGCTCAAGGCTGTTGCCAACGACATGCGCATCTTGCGCTCCTTGCGACTAGGAATTTCGTGGGCTTGGGCATATGTTTCCGTCAAACAAGTAAGCATAAGTAACAACAGTTATGGAAAAGTATACGAGGGCTGTGCCTACTAATACGTGAGAAAAGACAAGAGTTGTAAACCAATATAAAAATTTTTGAAGTAGGATATGAAAAATATTCATTCTTGAAATCGGGCGAGGGAAATACGTAACCTTGAATTCATTTAATAACAAAGGATCTTAAAATGAATATACTTGCAACGCCTATCGCGCCCCTACGTATATAAGAAACGTGAAGTTTAAGTTCTGAATAGCATATATGCAAAGTAATTCTAGAAAGGTTTAGTTAGGACTAAGTTGATAGAATATCGAAAGTTGAGGTTATGGCATTCCTAATATTTGGTTTAGTTTATTTCAGTAAGGCAAATCACTCGAGGACTATCTGCCTAAGAAGAGGGACGTCTTCGTGAAGGACTTACGAAGTAAAACTGGCTTGTATACATATTACGCATATAGAAAATCGCGAAAATGCCCATGCAGCCAGACCGTTCGCCAGAATTCGAACCTCAGACCGAACTACCAGTGTTTAGCGACTTACCGCTCGGCCGCTCGTGGGCTCTGAATTCTGAAAGGAACCGAGTCCACTTTATTTAATAAATAAGCAGTATTTGATCCACTTCGTAAAAAGATTTTCGCCCATTTCTACTATTTTTAAGCCGGTTTAATTTGAAGCTCTGAGCAAAATGTTATGAGTGGAAACTTCCTACTGGCTGTTGCTCCAATATATTATTGTTTTGTCGGTTATATTCGGCTGACCATATCGTTTCCATTAATACTCACATTTTTGATGGTAGGGTCACATAACTTTCAAAATAGTCCACTGCTTTTCGTTCTGTAGAAGGTGGCCTTGCAATTTTAATCCTTTTCGCAAAATGCAAGGAAAAAATAACAGTAACAATTAATTTTTATTCTCTTTTATAAAAGCAAAACGTGGGTTACATCAAACGAAAGCTTAGATGCTATGGGTGCGTTGCTACGTTATGCTTAAGGCTTCCCGTTGTTACGGCAACAGTTTTATGATCACGGGATAATATGTAAATATCGAGAATAGAGTGTGATAAGGTCGCATAGATATTCTTTGGTTGTCCAGGGAGACTGATTTCCAAATGGAATGGTAGCTCTTTCACACCAGAGGAGAAATCCTGTTGCAACGAGGTCCCTTCGTTAATGACACTGATTTCAACCTAAAAGGTCACTGCAAATGTAATAAATAAATAATAAATAAAGTTTTTTACCGGAGTCGGAATAGAAACACTTTTGTTATGTACGAGTAGAGGAATCCCCCCCCCGTAGTTCAGCGGAGTCAACGATACTGTGAGTGAGAAAAGTTATGGCAGCGCCAAAGGAAGATGATTTTCTGAGAAGAGAAAGAACCTTCCTGCTGGAGCTACGAGTATTTTGATCCGCTAGAGCTATGACTGCTTGCTGTTGATCGCGCACATTCCTGTTTAACAAATTTCTGAAATTACGGGACTGAATGTATCCAAGTCGCACATCATCATAAACTGTAACTGTTATTTTTTTTCATTTTTTAAAATTCATGTTACTGTTAGAACTTGAGTTAGAAGTTAATTTCAACCCTGTATTACAACCCGGAGTTTGTGTAGCGGTTTCGGCTACTACACCACAAGAGTATTGATATTTGAATTTGCTTACTTTGTTTTAAATTTAATAAATATATATATATTAAAATTGAAAATGTGAGTATAAATCAAATAGCAATACATTTTTAAAATTTCATTACTGAATTAACTAATAATGAATTATTTAAGATCTCGGTATCACGAAATGATAAAGCTTCTACTTTGCCCTTTTTAAAGCGCATATTCAGTTCCTTTCCCTTTAGTAATGGGTTTTTCGTAAAAGCTGCAGAGCTGTAATCAATTTTGGCACATTTTACGATCTTAACGCCTTCCTTATAATATTCTTCTGCCCGGTATAGATTTCAGTAGTTTGTATTTACCGATTATGAAAAATCTGCTTAATTTTATGCTTCTTTGAATGAACATATTACAAATAAAATTCCTTTTCGAACAAGGGAAATTGCACAGATGTATGACTTGGAGATAAAACTCTTTTCTCGCATAGCTTGAAAATCAATGTTCGCCAACTCCCAGATATCGTAAAAACGAACCAGAGAACCCTTTTAAAACTTCGAAACCACCACATTCTAGTTCGTTCTCCTAGAAGCTACGTGAACATCTGCTCAACCTCCTTCTCACTTTAAACATGTCAGTTATAATTTTCCGCTCTATTTGCTACTTTTAGCGCTGCATTTTATTCATTTAATCCCTACGTTATTTACTTGATAGAATTCTTCCATTTCGCTTTAACGTAATTCTCACTTTTATCGCTTGTAGCATAAATATTTGCAGATAGATTTAATGTATCATAAATTTAGATGAGTTAGAATTTATTTCTAGCAAATCTCTGTTGTCGATATTGAGCTATTGATTATTTATGTAACTTCCTTGAGTTTATAACTATTACTTAATATGTTATTTAAACTACTATTGACTTGTAGTAGTATGAACTGCATTTTATGATGTTTTCTAAACTATTATTTTATTATCTTTAGGTAGGTATAAGTGAAAAATGAAGTCTGCTCATTGTCAGCTTATTAAATTTAGAAATCGGAATCTAGTGTGCATTCTACGAAGTATGGTGAAATTTTGAGAAAATTGTTCTTAAAAATGGCAAAAATAGCACGGTGAGAAAAAATTAGAAAATTCTGCTTCTTCACAAAATTAAATATTTTATATTCAATGAAATAAACACCAGAAATATTCTATAAATATCCTGAAAATTATTTGTATGTTTTAGTAGAGTCTAAAAATGCATTCTCCGAACAATTTTTTCATTTTGGAAAGCAGAAACTTCTCGGCAAAAAACTTACCAGCATCTATAATATTATAAATAATTTATTCTCATGATGCATATAGAGTAAGATATCCAGAAATACAATTACCCAGAAGCTTGAGGATATGATCTTAAACGTATACTGCAGACAGTTGATAGAGTTCAATAAACAGTTAATTCTCTAAGATTTCAGATACGAGTGTTTTATTTCATTTATTTTATCACAATTTTATTCTCATTAATTTACACGTTCCGAAACATTTCGGGAAATAATCCAAAAAATGTATCCTGGAAACCGAGTTTACAAAACAATTCTCACTGAGAAGGGAGTATTACAACATATATGTCATTAAAGATAATTTTATTCTTATGCGTATTCCGAAAATCTAGCTATTCGGAACCATTTTTTTAAAGTCAAGAAGAATGAAGCATGTTCATAATTTATTTATGTGTTTTTATATTTTTCGTTGATATAAATAATATAAAAAGATAATACAGTACAATACGCATTTTTAAGCAGCTGTTGATTTATATCAAGGCGTGCGACATATCAGTTGCCTACAGTCTTCGGTAAATAGCTTAATTATAAACATTTATTGAAACTTGACTGCGCACTTCATAAGCTTACTGTTCTTCATTTAGTTTTGGTTCTTTATCCAACTCAAAACTAGTTCCGGTTAGTCTATATTTTAGGGTGCCCCTTGGATTATCGCCAAGTTGTTTCATTTATGGTAACCTGAGTAGTTGAACGTTATGGAAATCCTATTATGACGTCATTGCAGTTAATTTGACTGATGCGAAAATATTTTTAAAGGTTTATTTATGTGTTGGATGTTGGTTAGGAAGTACGTTGCTTATTTTGTGCTTTACACAGTAAAATGGCCGTATGTGATAAGATTAATATAAAGCTTCTGTACGATTCGTATGGAAGGGAAAAATGCATTAATTGACTGGTGTGTAGGTACTTACGTACTATGACGACTACCTTGGCGACATTTGGAGATAAAAATCTTCATTGACATTTTTTAGTTTATGTTTATAAATAAAATAAAAGAACTTCATCAACAAATTAATTTTATTTTTACTACTGTAAATGATAATTAACAATTATTAAACTTACTTCTGAATAAGCTTCAGTGAAAGTTACATAAATGAATTATATTTTTGATACATAATATGCGTACAAATTTTTAAAAAATTGAGAGGCATTTAGTGTTAACTTTAAATAACAGATGGCAGCACAATATAGTTAACTTACTTAAAACTGGTAATACTCTTTATTTCAGCGCCTTCTATAACCTATATTAGGGTTAACCTTTTTTTATAGCCGCCCAACCGGTATAGTGGTTAGCGTCGCCGACTGCCGTGCCGAAGGGCTCAGGTTCAAATCCCGCTTATAACCAATGTTAGGCTCAACCTGTATAACATACAAAGGTCGCCGGATTTGGCGAGATATCTAGGTAGTCGTCCTAATACGTAAGTACCGGTGTGTAAATGAAGGTTTACTTAGTAGTCATTATAAGTGTCCTGTTTGTACGAACGAAATGAATATGGTCGAACGTAAAGAACGTTCAAATGGGTTTGTCCTAAGATAGATTCATGCAAGAAATGCCACCGACTGTCTGGCACTTCAGAGGATATTTTTTACTCTTTATTTTTGTGAATTTATGTGACGACGGCAGTATACATATGCTAGTTCAGTTAATTTTAGTAAGTTTTTGGTTGCTGTTAAGGAATTTTATGTGCCACAGACTGAAGACAGAAGAAGACGGAAATGCCACAGACTGAAGACGGAAATTTCTAAATAAAGTAAGTCGATATTTCCTTTTTGTAGCGCGTAGATGAGATAACATGTTTTCCTTTTTTGTTATTTCGCTGTTTGATTTAAAATGCACTTTATTGAGATCATATATTTTTTTTTGTTTTAATTATGTCTTATTGCATCTTGTTTTGAACTCCATTTTAGTGGACAGGCACTGGGCGTAAACAGGATGGCGCCAAAAATTCGCCAACGAGTGCCCTGAATTATACATTTACCCTAGTTTCCTTTTTTTTTTTAATTTAGCTGTTGTGTTTCGGCAAATAGAAACCAATTTCATTTCGGGAGTCCCTCCTTATACTTCGGAATAAATTTTACTTTTAAAGGTACTGAGTTTACATTTTTTAAAGGCCCTTGCTGAAATGGGCCACCATCGGCCGAGCGGGTAAAGTCGTTGAACACTAGTAGTTTGATCAGAGTTCGTATAAGCTAGTTTTCTTGAAACTCCTTCACAAAGCATCCCTCTCTATAGGCAGATATTCTTTGAATTGCTTTGCCTTAATCAGTTAACCTATTAATTTGTTGAAATGAAATCTAATAGTATAAAAGGAAACTTTCTGTCTTACATTACTTAAAAGGTATACCTGGACTGCAAATAAAAGCATACCCTATTATCAGAACTTTTCCCATAATCTGGGGATGGTTTTTCCGATCCGTGTTTTATCAATAATTAGAGTTCTACTGAACTGATAAGTTCCAGTATCAGCAACTGAGAATTAAAGCAATGAAAGTCTGCAGTTTCTGAAAGCAAAATCTAGGAAAAACTATGTGTTCAATTCTCTTATCCCTCGACGCCAAACTGGATGACACTTACCGAATACCTGACAATAATTATAATCAATTGTGTGAAGTCAATACTGCGAAACCAAAGAATCTGACTACTTTCTCCGATTAGTATCTTCTCTGATGTCTTCCTTCTCTTCAGTATAAAAGAAAAATTGCCATAATTATGTGTAAACTTTATCCCTTAACCTGTAATAACTTCGTGTTTTCTGAAGCAATATTATGCATTAAAATCCCATTTTTATATATTTTTTAACTTCTACGTTTTCATCCGGTGAATGTGTGGATGTTAAGCTGTGGAAATTTCAAACATAAGATTTCCATCTGGCACAATATTCAGGGATGAAAACATCATATCTCAATGAAAATATTTCCTAAAATTCAGTAACGTTTGAAAATTATTTATGTAAAAAATTAAGAGTTTTTGCTCTTGCTCTACTATAAATAAAAAAAAAAACTTGGCTGTAATTTATGCTTCGCTTTACTTGTAATTAAATTACAAAAGAAAGAAGTGATTCATTTTAAATATTTGAGTCTGTTAAATGACTCGAGTCAAAGAATTGTTTGGAAACGTGCCATGCAAAATAACTTGTATAATACCCAATACAGACAAGACTAGAAAATGCTTGAAACTGTAGTAAATTCAATCTTTTGTGATGATTGTTCATGGGCAAGAATAATAAAGAGCTTAGTTCGCTTAAATTTAAAGGGCTGAGATGCACATAACTTGTTCTTTTATAGTTTTCAGACATTTCGAAATAAATGAGAAAATTTCTTGCTCAGTTTATGTCTAAATAAATTTATAAGTCGAAATATCTTATTTTTTTATTTGATAGTCTTGAGAAAGGAATAGTTGTATTATCTTCGCATTGGTTAAGTTTTCCTCCTCCATTATTTTATTCTCTTAAAATTTTAAGAGAATTTAAGCAATGCGTTATTCGTAACAATGAAAAGAAAACTGTCCATGAGAAATTGGTATAAGACATATCTCATGAGATGTCAAGGATGCATGTTATTGGGTATTTGGCAGTATACCGGCCTTGGCAAGAACCAGAATTTGACGCATTTTAGCTTTGGCGAGAAACAGACGGTTAGCAATACCTACAAGCAATGCATGTAATGTCTACAGTGCGGTATATATGTATATTTATAGAAACAATTTAATATAAAAGTCTTATATATTATTTTATTTAATACAATTTTGTAAAACCTTTATTTAAAATAACAACATTTACAAATTTAGTCGCAATTACTGCTGTGCCCACTAGCGGCAGAGCATTGAAGTCCCTGAACACTGGTAGCTCGAATCCTGGGGAAAGGGATGACTGGATGGACGTTTCTATGATTTTCTCTATGTGTAACGTAGATAGGAATCAGTTTCCCTTAGAAGACCCTCCACGAAGGCCTCCTTTACCTTGCACATATAGCCTTAACAAATAATTTTGCCATAATCACATGAACAAAATTGCTGCAACATATGCATACGGCATGATACATATAGAAACATGTAACAAACAGCAACATAGGGAACAAAAATATATATAGGTTGCATACGACATAATGGAAACCTAATTTTCTGGTGGTCACAAAATGTTCTTCTTTTTCATACTAAAATCACTTTTACAAATTATTTTGAATGGTAAAATAAGCTTTTCCTTGGCAAAAAAATAGGAAGATTGAAAGTACTAATCATATTAAATATTTGGCAATAAAAAGACAAATTGAAACAATTTCAGTGGAGAGATGAAACAAAATTGAATATTCCTATGCGGAAATATCAGTTGAATTCATGCCAAAGTGCATATAAAGTATAAATTTAGTGAAAGGATATCCAATTAAATATTCCACTATTTGCAATTTTTATAAAATATGATTTGTATGTTCTAAGAGTCCGAGCATTCAACCCTTTTGTTAGCCATGTGTTATCTCGCTGAGACTGCTTTGGTTTATTTAATTATGGCAAAGCACTCAATGGCTACCTGCTTAACGGGAGGGATGCCTTCGTAGGAGACTTTCTGAGGGACACTGGCTCATAACACGTTACACATAGGGAAAAGACTAAAACCTTGTTTGATGGGACAGCGTACACCGAGGAGAAATAATGACTGAAACTGACGAATGGTTTAAAACTAAACTGTCACCGTATCTGGAATTTAAGTAAAAAATAATAGTTTTTCTTCTCTCACACAATTACTGTTAAGTTTCTAATACACAGACAGTTGCACTTTAAATTAAATCGTTAGATATGAAATGGATCCTCTGACATACTTTGGTTTTTGCAAGGCGCGTTAATACAACTACAGTTAAAATGCTGATTATACGAGCTTTGCTTAACCATAATTCCTCTTAACCAAAGAGGTGGAGAAAAATAGCCTTGAATTCTTGAATCTCTAACCAGAAATCCAATAAAACAAACCTTCATCTGCAATTTTTTGAATATTTTTTTACCGTTTAACTTTTTAGAGCTGTACGTAGCTTATGATGGAAAAACGCAAGCTCGAATTGTCGCATAAAAATAAAGGAAGCTGAGAAATATTATGATCCTCAAAAGATTACTTTTTATTTATGTCTCAATTAACGGTGGAGCAACCGCTTTTCGTAAACGGTGGCACGGCGCTTGTTCATCGCATTATTCGCACTGTGCATTTTATGAAACGCTTGTTCCGCCAGAACTGAATGCTCGTAAGAATTGTGACACAATAAATCAAAAGGTAGCCCATTATTTTAAATCACATAGGAATGAGTAATAACGAATTACTCCTTCGACCTTTGGCGAAAATTTCGGCAGCGGCCGCCAATCGCCTATCCTGTTCCGTTGATATGCCGTGCCAATCTAGTATAATAAACTAGCTTTTCGCCGGCTCAATTAAAGCAGAGATGCACAAGGCGCTAAAAGTAGAAAAAATACTTGAGCAGAAATTTAAATGTCATGATGATGAAGAAAGGGGATCAAAAACATATCTGGCATCAGAACCAATCGCCTATCCTTACTACGGAATTCTAAAAGAAGTGATCATCCATAATTGGCACTAAATCGTGCTACTTGGCCGATCGATGTGATAATATGTAAGTACTCTGGCATGTCCGTAAGCTGACTGAAAAGTTCTAAGACTAACTATCGTAGTCAAAAGCATATGACTCCACGAGTCGAATATTATTTTTTCTTTTTCAGATTTGAGTCCTTTAATGAATTGCACTTTTTGAAGCTTTTTTTTAAAGGATTCAGAAACACGAATGTGACGTTTTCCATGGCACTACTAGAGTGGAGTTTTTCACTTCTTCATTTGACGGAAACCTCTTCATGTGTAAATTACTTTTCAGTGCTGAGTGCGCCCAGAAATCATGTGTTTATGTCTAGACTACATGCAAAATATTCTAATGCTGACTGATCGATTTCAGATAATGCTGCCAAAGCCACGTCACAACATACAGCCAGGCACTGTTCTAGAGTAAAAGCATTGTTTCTTTAGAAAATTCAAACTTTTCCTTCATAGAGCCAGGCGTATAGATTTTACCTGACAAATCTCCACTCATTCTTTATCCAGGAGAGTACAGTGCTCACACCCATAACCACAGTGCATAAGCTGCCAGAAATTGCTTTGTTGATTATTTGCATGTTACTGCTTTGAAGTGTGTCTGTCTGTCTGTTGATGCATGGCTAAAAGTTTCAGCACCATATGCATTCTGTAACACTGCAAGTGTTTCGTTGTGGTCATTGCAAAGTTTAATCCAAAATTCAGTCTCATCTCTGCCATTTAGACTTCAAGACGTCTTCTTCATCACGTGTTAGATACCTACACTCCTCCGACTAAATAATAAATGTCATATCCATCTGCTAATTCAAAAACATCGATTGTATCCTTCACAAAACTCCGTATTGGACTGCCGAGTATAAATCTGGTAAGACAAGACAGAATCTCAAAATATTTCAGTCAGCCTTGGCAGATACTCTGTAGCGCATATTTTTGCTTAACTATGTGATCCATATTTACTCCTGTTTTTTACTTTCAAATGTTATTTCCATGGGTTATTTAAAAAAAAAGTCTGAATGTCTCCTCCCCCCAATTAGTTTTGTAAACGCGATTCCTTTGTGTACGTACTTGTAACGCCATACGATTTGACGTTTTTTGTTCATATACCGTGTTGCTGTCTTTTCTGATATCCTGATAATCAGTATTGTTTTTTAAATAAAATTATCATGATTGAAGGTCACAGAAATGTAATTATTTTGTGTTTTGCTTATTACTTTGATGATAAGCGCACAGTGCCTATTTTGAAATCCCTATAAAATTATTACACATACTATGCAATTTAAAAATTTGAGCTATTGATTACTAATAAAATGTGTCGCATCGTCATATTTTAAAATGTTATTACATTTAAACAAGAAATTCGAATGTTTGTTAAAACACAAGCCTCGTGTGTTTCTCGGTCCGCAGTTTAATGACCACTTGTCTAATCGCTTTTAATCCGATTAATTAGTCAGTCACTTTTTCCTCTTTATTTTTGATCTTGCTAAATCCTTTAATAATTGGCAGTAATTTAAGTAATCAAAATCCTTTTCAGCTACTTAAATTACTGCCAATTATTAAAGGATTAAAAAGTTAATTCTTTTTAAGTGGCAGTAATTTAAGTAATTAAAATATAAATTATCCTTGAAACTCTTAATGCGTATTACCCTGACATTATTATAAAACTAGAATTCCTGAAAAGGGTGAGCATTTAGAAAAAGTATCTAAATATCAGTTTTATAAACATTTAAAAAAATAAATCAATGATTTTAAATTCTAAATGCACATGAAAAGGGAAATGAAAAATTAGTACAGAAAATATGGTCGTTAGCACTTTGACTGCTAACTGCTCTAAGTTGAAGTGCTTCGCGTGAGGCTTAGAGTGTTGGTTTGGTTTATTCGATTATTGTAAAGCACTCGAGGGTTGTCTACCAAAGGAAAAGGACGTCATTGAGGAGGACTTTCTAAGGGAAACTATCTCATATACACATTATACATGGGGAAAATCACGGAAATGGATATGCAGCCAGCCCGTTCGCGGGATCCGAACCTCGGACCGAACTACCAGTGTCTAGCGGCTTTAGCGCTCGGCCGCTGGTGGGCTCTGGTCAGAGTGACTGACCAAATAAGCAAGATTCCATTTTTTCTCGTTATGAGTTTTCTGCGTGTATTGGACGTATATAGTAAAAATGATTTGCGAACATACATATGAGACAGCAGTAAAAGGATAAATCCTTCGTCGAGCTCGCATTTTGCGTCCATAGTCTACACCGATGGCTTGCGCCGGAAGCGCGTATGCACCCATAGGCCACACCGATGGTTTTTACTGGACGTATATATGAGTCCATAGCAATTAAAGGGTTAATAGCCTTAGGAAAAAAGGGCGAGTAGTTAAGAAATTTTGCTGAGGCTTGATTTATTTATTTTTTAGTGCTTACGGAATAGAAAAATATAATGGTACAAATGAAGCTAAATCTACGAGAGGATTTATCTCAACTTCTATACAAAGCTGTCAACTTGCATTTTAATGTACTAGAAATGATCAAATATAACCTGAAAACATTAAGATATAAATTTATTAACTGAATTTAGTATTATTTATTAACTGCTTATTCAAACTTAAATGCTTAAATGAATTATTGATACTACCAAGTACCAACAACTGTCTGGTCTAAAGCATACTTCCTCAAAATCGAAAGAATTCTCTATTTATATATCTTAATTTAATGCAAATAAACTAATAAATATCTGACTAGAATTGAAAAATAGTTTTTTTTAAACTACATTACAGAAGAAGTAACCTCATCCTTATTTTATTATCATTTATTCATATTTTATTATGCATTTATTCCAAAATCTAATCTAAATTACAGGTATTTCAAAATTATTTCTATATAGTTAAAATTTTAGGTTTGAGAAATGATAAACACAATTTAAAGAGAAAATTTTCAAAACTCAAATAAGATTACGTAACCTGTCTAGACGGTTGCAATATTTCCGGATTTTACTCTAGTATGTAGTAAATTGACCTTCAGTGCATAAATGGTTTACCAGAAAAAATTCAAAAGAAATGTATTCACGTAAGCAGTTTTCTGTTTAAATAACACTCAGTCCTGCTAGTATTGCCAACAAAAAATATTTAATTTGCGCTAAATTACTTCTAAAATATTTTTCTTTGAAAAAGAGAAGTTATGTACTATATCATAAAATGAAAAGTTGCCTTAAAAATATGGAAGTAACAAATAACTTATTTGATTATATCGAATACCTTTATGTATTACTCATTGTATTTAGTCAATTCCCTTGGACTACCGAACCCAAAATTTGATTCCTTCGTTTAATAACATAATACGATAAAAGTGCTTTTAGTAATATCGATTTGTATAATAGTTTAAAAAGCTAAAGAAGCTTCTTGAATTCTCTTTTTCAAATTTAATTCTTCAAAGTCGGTGACTAAAGAAAGGAATTACATAAGCCAATGTGCCCAGAGAAGAAACTGGAGAAAGAAAAAACATTAATCAAATGGGAGAAATACCTACTTTGTTGGTTATTCTGTCATGCAGAGGGAGATGCATTACTTCTGCTCTTTCCAGATTCCTGAATGAGTCCCCTTAGGTTCCTCACGTATGCAAAAGTCCAAAGGTGAAGCTTCTTCAGTTGAGATAGCCTTGTAAAAGAAAGAGATGTGAAACCCTGAACTTCGGTGATCAGCAATCCATGTAGTCCAGTTCCGGTTCCATTTGCCGCGTTTAGCTGGCTAAATATGCTAGCTGTATAAGAGAGAACAAATTGAAGCGCTTTGCTTCTAAAACTGAAGACCGGTGAGTTCTGGAGACTCGTCAGTGTCGATACTGGTATTCTCTCAGAATTCACGCATTTGCAGACACATTATCAAACGGAATAGAAAAAGAACTGGGGAATTCTGCTTTCTCATTGGTTATCCTGATTGTTCAGTGTAATACGCAGCAAATGAAGCAGCGGAAGGCCTAAAAAATCTTTCTTCCTGGAGAATGTCGTACTCCAGGATTTCTGCGAAGTTTTCTGGGTTATTTCTTAAAGTTCATAAAATCTTCCATTAATCAATGCGGTTAAATCTTTGATTGATTCTGTTTTTAGATTCGAGGGCAGGCTTCTTTTCCTTATAAAATACGGGGCATTTTGCAACACCTGAAGTTTTTTGTAGTCTTTCTCGCTGGCAGTAGTCCAGGCGGGACACGCATACGTAATAATAGGGCTAATAGATGTGATATAGATTCTTTCCTTCAAATTGATAGAAAGCTGATAATTTTCAAGCAGTAAGAAAAGTTTGAACATTACTCCATATGCTTTTTAACACACTTTGGTCATGTGAATGGACCAGGTAAATGATCAATTAAGGGTAACCTCCAGATAACTGGCCGCTGTCCACGCTGTGAACCAGAGTACCGAAGAGACTTAATCTTTCGTGATAGCTATCATTTTGAGGCATTTCCTAACCAGCAGAATTTTTGGTTTTGTCAGGTTCAATAGATTTTCCATTTGCTACACCATTTCTCAATGGAAGGAATCTTTTCCCGTATTTTGACGAGGGCGTGATTTGGCGATTTGGATTTAATAACAACAGCCGTATATCATCGGCGTAGCAAGTCAAGAGCGTGTTGTGGTCGTCTCTAAAACTGGTGAAGTCATTGACATACAGAATGTAAAATATTCGGCTCCAAGAAAGAGCCTTGAGAAACGCCTGCATGTAGAATGGAAGAGAAAGACACCAGAGTGAAATTTAAAAGTAAGGAAAATAAATAACTTTCTTTACGTAGATTTGCGTAAAACTCTATCAGTTTTGAGAGTGTAAGGGTCTCTCCGCTTCAGAAGCAAAAGAAATTTTTGTCAAAAATGTTGCTTTATATCATACTTTTATATTATATATAAATTTTATTTTATATATATTTTCACTTCGTACAGCTTTTGCCAAAAACTGTACTTTCCTGAGAAGCGAAACTATATTTTGCATATATTATTTCTATTTATAAGGCTTGTATATCATATCTTTCTCGCTTATTGTTAAGTTTTTATGTGTTATCTGATATTTTTGTGTTATATTTTAAATCCTGTGTCACATTTTAAATTCTGTGTTATCATTTGTCACATTTCTGTCTTTAACGAGTAATACTTCTGTAATGCATTTCTATGTTATTTTTTTCCTTTTGTTATCTGATAGCTTTGTTACTTGATAGATTTTTTTCCCTGGGAAACCAAAGAAAACTCAAATTTTTTCTCTTAATTAAGGTAATGGTATTCCCCTCCCAACCCATGGCCGAGCGATAAAATCGCTGAACTGGTAGTTGAATCTGGGCTCGATTTCAGGCGACCAGGTTTGACTCCATGGGCGTTTTCGTAGTTTCCACCATATGTAACTTGGATACGAGTCAGTTTGTCCTAGTCAGAAAGTCCTCTACGAAGGTATTCCTGTCCTCAGGCCTACAGCTATAGTGTCTAGCGTACTTTGCCATAATCAAATAAGCCAAACCAAACCTAACCTACTCTTTCTACACCACTCTAATTTATGAAGGATTTCAAGGGCAATGGGAAATGATGTACCTTGGGTAAAGCGTAGAAAAATTGTAACTCTACTTAAAACAATGAAAATGATCATGTAATTAATGTAATATTAATATATTTCAAAAAGTGTGAAGCTGAAGCATAAATATTCTGAATTTTATAACTGCTTGAAAGGAAAAAAGAATTATAACTATATTTCCCAGAAAGGATTAGTTTTGCATAAGCTAAATCAATAATAAAAGTATAATTTGTTTTAAATTTAACTAATCTACACATTAGATACATCTGATAGTTTAAATTATCTTACATCTTCCAAAGCGAGGTCTAAAGAGAGATGAAAGGTTTAAATCTTCTTAATTTCTCCTGTACAAAGGATATTACCTTTATTCTCGTGCAAATGTAACTTTCCCTCGAGCTGCTACATTTACAAGCAGGAGCCTTCGTCGAATTGAAATTATTTAGTAGCATCGACGGAAATTAATAAATGTATGAACAAAATTTTGGAGCAACTTTCTAATCATAATTTAATCACTTTATTATTAAAACTCAAAAAGTTTTCTATAGTGTCCTTAAAACTTTCCTTACCCTGTCTCCCTAATGTGATGAAATCTTGCCTTCGAATTCACTTGATAAATGTTAATTAACTTGTTGACTGCGAAATGTAATTCGCTTTCCTTTTCTGGAAAATTGAGAACTCTTAATTTAAATACGCTTCCAATGAACTTTTCTGAAAATGAATCAAATTCCAATCTTTACAAAGAATTCAATGCAAAGATTTTGTGGCAACCCAATTGTGGCGTAGTAGGTAAATTAAATTAACTGTTTCTAGTTAAGCTCGTAAAGATTGAATGAATTATATTAATGATTCAGATCCTTAAAACAACTTACACTGAATGAACTTGAATGGTAAATTTCTGTACTGTTAAGCACAGCAAGTGTGCTTTGATTACGAAAGTCTCATTAATGAATGCGGAGACAAGTTCTGTTCCAATTTCAGATTCTGTGTTTCTAACTTAGATCGTTTAGAATTTATCCTGAAAACTCTCGGTTAAGCGTTTTGCGGATGGATTTTTCTTGTGTCTTCCTTCCATAAATGTACTTAAATTACCACTGAAGAATACGATGTTTTTGGAAGTTTTGAAAGAAACTTGTGCGTTTTGAGGCAGTGAATCCCTTCTCTAAAACTCTGAAAGAAATTAACAGCTTGAGGTTCATTTGTGGCTACGAAAGAAATTTATTTTTGAAATTATAAAATAGGAAGATTCTGCCGACGGGCGGACGTTCTTCAAAACTATTCATTGCATTCAAGGTTTCATGACATTTGATGCAGTGAATCTCACTGATAAATCTTAAAATGAAATTAAGGTCTATAATAAGAAGATTCTGTCCATGAAAAGGGAGTTCTTTGAAATGAGAGTTCTTTGAAACTATTCCTGGTGATAAGGGTTTAAAAACATACATGAAGAAAACCTAAAAATGTGCACAAGAAAAAGCATAAAAAAAGAAGGATTTTCTGCAAAATGTTTCCTATGTTTCTTGAGATGGTTCTTCCTCCAGTGACTCAAAAGAACCAGTAAACATAGCCACAGAGAAAATGGAGTCAGAAAGCTAGGATAGACAGACTAATTTAGTGGAAAATGTAGGCAAGCTGTTAGATTTCCTGATGAGAGGAATATTACGGAAGAAACTGAATTTGAGAAAAAGTTTTTTTTTCTTTTGCAACTTTGTTTACAGTCCCTGTTTAAAGTCGTGCCTCAATAAATATCTTCTAGTAACGAAAAGGACTTCCTAGAAGACCTTTCTCGCGCATAGAAGTTTTAGTCATTAACTTGTTTTCAGATAGCAAGGATTATCTGCGCTGAAGTATTGAACCACAATTTATATTTCCGTAACTGCCTGTACTGCTTCTGTGTTGTAACTGCCAACAATTTTCCACCATTATGTGGGTCAAAAATCTGCGTTTTAATTTAATGGCATTACAGCTTTGGGCAATGTTTGCCTTGTTTTCTGTAACAGGGTAGCATAGCCCTCGAAATAGGTATAAAAATTCTTTTTAGACACGAAAGACTGGAAAATCTGAATAAATTTCATAATTATTTTAATTAAGACCTATCTTAGACAACATACTCTATTTCTTTTATTCAAAACTTTTGATGAATTGATTTCTTAACTATGTCCCTGCGTTATTCATGCTCTCAGGTTTTTCTTGTATATCCCTGTATTAATTTATATTAATAATCAGAAGTTCAATGCATTTTCTAAGCGATGATAGAAATATGATTATTTTGGTAAACAATTCAGATAAATGTCATATAATCTGAGATTTAGAATGCATACATTCATATTTTTTCATAATATCTTCAATTTTATACTATTTTATCGCATACGTTTCCTGGTATAGCAAACGTAGTACTGCACTTTTTCTCTGAATAATACTTATCAATAATATTCTGAATAATACTAATCATACTTAACAACAAAACATACCAACGTTCTAAAACGTTAGCCCTTACTATCAATCTATTCACATTTTTTTCCGAAAAACTGAACAAAATTTACAATGCTTCTCATTCCTAGTTTTCGATGTAAAAACCATAGCAGTCTAGCTTCAACATTTTTACTTATCTTAGGCAAAAATTTGCGTTTTCAGTTTCCTTTCAGAATTTCAGACATAAGGTTAGAAAAGAAATAATCTTTTTTTATTATGTCCTACATTTTAACTTTAGTTACCTTCCTTACACCGTCTTTCCTACTTTTAACCATGTTTCAAAGTTTTAGTTTGCAATTAATTACTTGCTATCTAGTGTAAATGCCTGATTTAATTTATGAATAAAGTTTTTAACTTTATTAACATTTTCTTTTCTGCTTATCATACAACTAAATTTAAGTTACTTCTGGCCAGGAGACAGACATTAGAACAACAGAAGAGCAGCTAAAAGCTAGACTTCGCAATTTATCCTCATGCTTTACTGGCCTAAATTCAGTTTTGAGTTCATATATACTACATCCAGATGCACTAGTACCAGACAGAAGGCTCATAGGCTGTATTCGGTCATTCAGTACCTTCATTAAGGTTAGCGTATTATTATAATTTCATTCTACAAATTTTATTCCATAAACTTTATTAATGGATTTGCTACCGTAAAGCTTTATTCTGCTTGCTCGAAAAGCTTTTCAGAATGCCTGTTATATTTCGATCAGATTTCAGACGCCTTGAAGTTTTTAGTATAGGAAAAACACAATGAAAAGATTTTTACTTATAAAAAATCAACAGTTTTTGAAAAAAAATTCAGTACATGGTGTACGTATTTGTGTTTACATCTCGCATTAATTAATTTTTTAAGATTATTTTTAAAACTGGCAGTATACCAATTTTAAATCCCTTTTCTCTTAACTTAATTTCTACTGAACAGCAGAACTTAAATAGTTTTCAAAAAACGTGCTTTGATTATTCGATTTTTTTTATGAATTAGACCGAACGAATATCCTTTGGAGATGTATTTATTTACTTCCTGTGCTTTACATAGCTCTGAAAATGTGCTTGCTGTCTTTCTGCTTTGCAGTATACTAAAACTTTTGAAATTTTGATTTCGATAATTCCTATCGAAAGGAGGGATATTTCTGTCTGCAAGTGAATACACTGCAATCTTAAAAGATTTTGATCGTTCCTTCCCAAATTCTGCTTTAACTTCGTGTTTTGTGTGAATGTCCTTACATTTCATCTATCTAGTTTGGTCTGGCATACATGCTAATTGATGCATGTCGTCATTAAAAGGCTTGGTAAGTTCCTCCAGTGGCTTCGATTTATTTGGGAACTGTCAGTCAGAATGCGAATTCGTGGTTTGTAGAAAAAATGTCATCCGGAAAATAAGGAACGGAAAGATAGGCACCGGAAAATTAGGAAACGGAAAATAAGTCACCATTCTTTTGCAATGGGAAAAGTAAGGGATGTTTAGAAATGTCGCCAAGATGGGAGATAAAAGTTTTATCATAGCAACCATACCTACTGAATAGGGAAATCTTCTGACGATCATTGAAAGAAGATAAGCGAGCTGATAGCCTGTCCGATGGTAAAAATAGAGGGTTGACCAGCGGGTCAGGGTCATTAGTGATTGTTCCCATCGTACCCCATGTAGTTATAGCCTTAAGCTGTGGTTAGGGGTGAAACATTGTCGCATAACTGAGCGTTAAAAGCAGTATTATAACAAACCGTTGTAGAGGGAATTTAGTCACAGTTTGCGATAAGAATATTAAAACCTGCTATCGAAATGACCTTGCCCGGCTACAGCTAGCTCAACGTCTTACCCTTAAAACCTCCCTCAAGAGAGCCCGCTATAACCCTGCTGGTTAAATTAGAATTTGGCAGGTTTCCCCAACTCCGATTGGCGACATTATTTGGCGAGATTTTAGAGTTCCTTTTTTTCCGTTCCTTATTTTCCGGGGGCTTTCTTTCCGTTTCCCTTTTTCCGGGTGACATTTTTTCCGCACACCGAGTTGGTGATGTCTCACTCTGCAGATGAGGATTTCGCTGTTTGCGGTATAAAATCCGTTGACTGTCCCTTTACAAATTCTACTGTTTATTCCGTGCATCACAACGTTAGCTTACGTAATTTCATACTTTCACCATATAAAACTTCTTCGCTCCAGTTTAATATTATTACGTAGTTATCATTTATTTATTACGCCAAGATGCGCAACAGATGTCTTGCCTTGAAAAGGAGGATGCTATCAGAAAGTTTTCTGATATTTTTTCTTATTTATGTTGCAAATAAAAAATCCAGATTTGGATTTATGTCGTACAAGCATAACTAGCTTGTTTCTCCTTCATAAAGTGACCGGATGTTCAGAAATAAACAAGTCGACTAAGATAAAGAGGATATTTTAAGATTTAAAATGTAATTTTAATGGCAGAATACTACGGCATACTGGGTTATTACAAATTTGTCTTTCATATATCTAACTATACTGTTAACACGTAAAAAAGTAATACCTATATAGTCGTAGCCCTTTAAAATCGGGATTACCTAATTTCAGGTAAATGTAGCTTCGCAACACCAGAAACGTTATTTATTAATTTTCATAAATTTTTATGAGAAGTGCAAAAATTCTTAATTTCTCTTTTCTTCCCATTCTTCTAGTCACCCAGATTTTCTTGTTAGCTTTCCTGTTTAAAAAACAGGAACCGAAAAATTGTTTTAAGTTTCTTCTCAAAACTGTTCTTTCTTTATGTGTTGTATAGACTAAGAAAACTTTACTTAACTATGTAAACTTACATAGTAAATTTTCTTTAATTCTATTCAGAAATCAGATAAAATATTTACACTTGGAAAGTTCAGTGTTTCATTCATAACTTACAAATCATGTTTTCTTCACAAAACGAGGAATTCTTCATTGTTAATGTCACCGTGATCATAATTTAGTTAATGTTCGTAATTTCCATTCAAATGTTTTGATAGAGTTAAAAGGCATAACGAAAGTATATAGCTGTCGAAATTCTCGCTGATTTCTTTGAATACTGTAGTAAAAGAGTAAAAACTCTTTTTCTTTTGAATTTAATTCAATAGGGCAATATAGAATTTAATTATTCTTTACCTAGCTTATCTCTATAAAAAAATGCCGCCCCTTAAAATGTGGCACCTGGGGAGGACCGACCCCTCCGTCCCTTTTTAGTTATGCCACTGATAAGAATGGCGGCGTTACTTGAGTGAAGGATTGCTATGAATATAATTGCCTAAAGAATGGTTACTCGCAGGGTTGCAAGAGTTTGGAGCATTCTAAAAGTTCGGGGATTTCTATTTAAGGTGGTTGCGATAATACGGAAGTACTGTAAAATATTTCAATTCTTAAAGCTCGTTTAGTAGAAAAGCCTTTTTCCTCAAATGATATATTAAAGGTAGACAGTAGAGAGATACTAGTTTACTAAAGAAACCTAAGTGTGCCAGGAATATTTTGAAAGTAGTAGAAGAAAGAGAAAAACATTTCCGTGGGGTTGATTAATCGCTATCTCGGTTATTTTTTTCAACGAAATGCAGCATTAAAAGAACATGAATGCGTGTACACAAAAACTTGTAAAAAATAATTTACTTAGTTAAAAGCTTAAATATGTAGTTTTGATTAGAATTTTAGCCGAATGACCACCCTACGTAGAAATCCTCATTTATTCTATACATTAAAATGCATTACATAGAAAGATTAGATAGATAGAAATTAATAATTAGAATTTTATCTTATAAGATTAAATTCTTATTTTAATTCGAAATAAACCCTTAAGTCTCCTTTTTAATCCGATTATTTCCCCTTCCTATCCAAAAATAGTAGTATTCTTAGAGTAAATCTATCTGAAGTTCGTCATCTCAAAATTAACCTCTGTCACATGATTCTTACATAAAGCTAATGTCACATGCATTACGGCGAAAGTGAACTTAAAACTTTTATCCAATTACACTTGAATAGAAACTTTAATTAAATTAATAGCAGTAAAGGACTACCATGTCCCTATGTTAGAAATTAATAATAACTTCACGATTTTTAACCTGACGTCAATGCTTAACATCATCAACAGCAACATTATGCAGCTTACATCTTTTCTGTCACTTTTCTCTGTCAGCTCTTACAATGGTTTGAATATGTAAATGTACTCCTTTAATTGCGAAATGCCTCCTGCGTCTTGGACCGCTTTAATTATTTATTGTCCCTGAATAGCATTCGAAGAATAAACAAATGTTTCATCCAGCGATCACTGTGTTTTCCTTTCAATCATCACTATCATCATCATCAATGATAGGCTCAAAAATGTTCATTATGTATATACAAAGGCATCGTCTTAGAGTATGCGATGGATGTCTGTAAATTAAAAATTGGAAAAAAGAAATTATTTTTTAACCCTCGTATATTAATTTTTTCCTGCAGTTTTTTAATATTTTGTTCTTAATAAGTCTGATTTTCAAATTACATTTATAAATTCAGCTTGTGGGAGGTTTGTTATGTCATTTCGGGTTCTTATTGGCTGATATGTAAATCAAGATTTTAACTGATTCAGTTTGTCATTATTATGTTTTACTATATTTATTCTAATTTACTTCATCTTCAAGGAAAATATCAGGATTATTTGAATTACGATTATTCGAAACTTCATTTCTTTGTTTATTTCTAAACTAAAACACATCTGCTTTGTTGATTAATTTTAACATTTTCCGCTACGCGTGAATTTAAAAAATGAAATACCAGAGTGCTTGAATCAGCTCCCTCGAATAAGCTACTGTATGGAGTCTTTTATGGTTTTTCCTATGTCTAACATGAATATAGTCAAGTTTTCTTTACGTATTCAACCAGAAGCAGCTCTTCCTCTAGCAAGAAGTCCTGATTAGCTTTTGCTGTAACTGACTAAAGAAACAAGCGCATACAAAACATCAAACGTCAGAGACAGGTCATCGCTTATAACTTAAGGAACAATGAGTACTCCTGCACAATACTGAGTTTATACTTCACGGTTCTGGTACGTGTACAGAATGACTCGAAAACTGCCGGAGAAAATGTAAAAGCAACTAGAGGGGACCAAAATAATCAGATTTTGCGGTAGAAAATGTTTGCGGAAAAGGAGTACTGAGGTGGTACCGGCAGCTGTTGAAAGGTAAATAAAAGTTTTGTGCTGGCGTAAATCAGCATTCTCCATACGATTACGTAAAATAGTATGCATCATTACGTAAAAGCTAAATTCCCCGACATACGTTTTACCTGTGAAGCTGATACTAAAACGGAGCAGCTATTCAAAAATCTTATAGGGAACGATTCCACAGTTTCTTTGAGCACCTGCTCTGGTTCGGTCCGCATAGCCGTATCACGCCGGTTTCATGAGCGATCCATATCGCTCAATATCCTAGCAAGGAATGACGATTTGTACCAGTAGAACGCTTCTATCTACCACTTAACAACCCACTGTAGACACATCCCATTACAAAATCTGTTTATTTCGGATCTTCTTTATCTGGTTCGTCATTTTTGTCAGGTGCTTTTGGATCAGCCTGCATACATATGCATTATTGTATGTATACAGCGAAAAAAAGGGGGGCACAGTCCTATATCTCCCGCTCTAATGGCCGATTGACGAAATTCAAATTGCGTTTTTTTATGTCTCGAAAGCGTGACTTAGGACAAGTATTAGATTTAGATATAGCATAAATTTAACATAGGTATTTTGACACAAAATCGGACTTTTTCTGAAATGACATGCCAATTTTTTTCCATATTTCCATTCTACGACCCAAATTATGCCCAAATATTACATTTTGTAAAACTTAGTGCCAAATTTAAGCAGAAATTCAAAAATTTATCTTGGCAATTTTTTTTTCATAATTCACTTGGCGACCTTCTTATTTTATAGCAACCTGTTTTCTTTTTTTGCATTGTACACGAGCGTAAAAAAGTCATCGTTCATACTCTCAAATAATTTTAACAAACTGCGTAAACCACATTTGGCGTTATTATCGCATGTAACAATTATGCCAAATTTCAAAACGAAAAAGTATGTAAATTCACGTATATCTTAAGAAATTGTGAATAAAAACTCTAATTTTTCGCGAGTATGCTTAGAAATACATCTACTTTAAGATGATAGTAAAAATTTTATAGGTTATAATTCAAAATCTTTTTCGAAAAAATTATAAAACTTATTTTAAGATTTTAAAAGTAAATCATAAAAAGTGGACGAATTTTATTTGGAATGAACCTAAATTTCTAAATGGGAAAGGAAAAATCAAATAAGTTTAATAAAATAGAAGATATTAATAAATATATATCAAATTCAATTAACAATGAGGAGCTAAAATTTTGACAGGTATTTTTTAAAACCTACTCGTGCGATTTTTACAAAACTTGGCAGTTTGACATAATTTAAGTCGTAGAATCGAAATATGGAAAAAAAATGACATGTCATTTCAGAAAATATCCGGTTTTGTGTCAAAATACATATATTAGAACAATGCTATATATAAATCTAATACATATCCTTAGTCGCGCTTTCGAGACATGAAAAACACAATTTGTATTTCGTCAATCGGCTCAGTAGAATGGGATATATAGAATTGTCCCCCCTCCTCTTTTTTTCCGCAGTCTACATATATTGTACAGAAAATGAATCTACAAAGTTTCGAGACTGAATTCACAAAAATGCCCAGATCTGAAAAACATAACCGTGATTTTATCTTCTACTCTGTACGTCCAAGATGTATAGATTAGAATATGAAATCATGGTTACATTCCATATCTTCTATACTAAACATCCCATCGTCATTATCTATTCTGTATGTTCCTTCTAACGCTATATCTTTTGGCGCGCTACAGATTTTCTGACAAAGTAGAAGTCACCTGTTGGACTGATCTTTTATTTCCTAGATATATTTTCCTGAATTTGCGAAATGCTGTCAAAATATTGCCCTGTAAGGTGACATTTATTTTACATAACCGAAAGAAAGTTCGTAGGTGCCAAATCTAGCACATAAAAGAGGCGATTTAAATTATATACTCTTTACTTTACAGTAAACTGTTTCACGTATGTGAAGAATGTATTGCTGCTTGTTTGTCCGCCTTCGGTTTCGTAAATCTGATGTATGAACAGCATGAAATTAAATATTTTTTAAACTTCTTTTCGCAACTTCTTTTTTTAAAAAAAATGCAAGGTGAGAGATTTTAGAAATCGTTATTGTTCGTTGACCTTTGGCAGCTTCGGCGAAATTCAGTGAAAACGTAAAAATGGTGTATACGAAAAACTACTTATTTGATTAGACTGCGATAATTTAATCAAAGTTTATCTCTTTTTTTTAATTGCCTTAAGTAACTGTTTCAGGATTAATATGCTAACTTTTCTTTCTTTACACATAAACTTTTTCCCCCATTCCTCTTCTTCTTTCTGCAGTGTAGGCTGCAGCTTCAGGAATAATTTTCTTGCCAATAATTTAGTGGAAACACTCTTCAGACCTAAATGTTTTCCACCACAGTACATTCCAATCATCCCATCTATTTTCTATTTCGGGAAACCTTGCCCTATCTCGGTTATCTTCTAGAATTAACCTCAGCGTGAAGGAAATCCTTTCGCTTAGAGATGCATTCGCCATCCGTTCATTTTGTTCGTGAGCGATTTCAGGATGAGATCTGAAGTTCTCTCTTTCCTGCCACTTCAAATACAGCTAATCTTGATATCTTATCCACTAAAAACACTGTTTTGTTTATTGATGGATCATTAATATCTGACCCAGAGCTATGCCCACTAAAAATAAACAGAATATTAATCGTTTCTTTAAAAATGGTACATTACGTTACATAAAAAGATTCAGAAATATATAAGTAAGAGGTTTTTTCCCTGCTTAGCCTATGTTTAATAACGCGAATACAACATTGATACCAGATTTTCTGCCCAGTGGTTCTGTTTATTAAAATTTGAATGTTGATAGTTTCTTACGAAAATCGTTCCATAGTTGTTGAAAATACCGACACATGAATTTTAGCGCGATCCATAACTGAACTGTCTAACTGGGTAAGGGTTCCACTGATTTCCGTTTGAGTATCTGTATGAGCCAGTTTCTTATCAAGTCGTCAAGCCCACCAGCGGCTGAGCGGTAATGTCGCTGAGTACTGGTAGTTCGGTCCGGGATTCCAATCCCGGAGAACGGGCTGCCTGCATGGGCGTTTTCGTGGTTTTCCTCATGTGTAACGTGTATACGAGCCTGTTTCCCTTGAGAGCTTTGCCATAATTAAATATACTATACCATTCCTTATCAAATCCTCAAAGAAACCATTTCTCCTACTAAATGATTTTGGTCGCCAGACTTTTTATGATGACCCCACACGTTGTGGTGATGATAAAAACTTTCCCATTCTGAATGTTAAAGCCTTACTTATAATTAGTATTCTTCTGTTATCGGAAAGGCATTCAGAAAGGTACATATGTGTGCACATATGTATGTATGGATGTGTACATATATGCATATAGTATATATGTACGAACACATGTACATGTGTTTATGCAGTCCGTCACACATATACACACATACATAAACACTTACGGGCATACATACATACATACATACATTTCTAAATCCGGTCCCTATAACAGAAAAGTACCTATAATTTTCTTTGATAGTTCTATCTAGTTTGATATAGCAAATGAATAATAGCTTTCATTCCTTTTAGGAAAGGGAACGGTAAAGGAACTGAGCACTGGTAGTTCAACTTGGTTTGGAATCCCGGCGATTAGGCAAATTGCATGGGTATATGGGTATTTTCCTGGTTTTTCTCATATTCATAACATGGATGCGAGCTAGTTTCTCTTAGAAAGACCTGCGCAAAGGCATACCTCCCTTAAACAGATAGCCTGGCATGCTTTGCCATAATGAAATAAACCTAAACCTTTAAGGAAAGGAACTTTCTTAGTA
>KK120609.1:755160-798833 GCA_000611955.2 Stegodyphus mimosarum | reverse complement strand
TAAATGCAATCAACTTACGACAATTTTAGTTCTTTTACCGAATACATTGTTTTGCCTTTTCACTGTCAAGAAAATCATCTAAATAAATTTAATCAACATTGAAATATTCTGATCTCAAAGCTTATATACGTAGGACAAAGAAAAACATATATTTATGCATCTTTCTAATTGCTATCATCAGTTCTAAATGAAAAAATAGGCGTTAAACCTATATAAGCTATGCTGTTTAATCCCTTTGATCTGTTAGGTCATAGGTTCTAAAACTGAGACAATAGGCTGGTATAATATAAAATAAATGTCAAATAACTTAAAAACTCGAAACTTGTTAAAACTAGCTACATAAATTAACATAGATTGAACGAATGTATGATTTTTGTTTTCTATGTACTTCCTTGGCAGTACTTATCTTGGAGGTTCCATTACTGCTATTTTATCATAAAATTATCATAATGCCAAATTAAATTTTACATAAAACAAACAACCGTAGTTTCATTTAGAACATTACATTTCTTATTTCGTAATGCAAATGCATTTCCTTCATTTTATATTCTTTAGCTAACCATTAAGTCGGCCCTTCACTGGCCAAGTAGCTAAGACCGCTGAGCAGAAGTAGTTTTACCCTGAGTTATGTTACCAGCAAAAGCGCAGCCCGCATAGGATTTCGTGATTCTTCCGCGCGTAATATGAATGAGTTTCTCTCAGAAAGTCCTCTACGAAAACAACCCCTCTTCTTAGGCAGATAATCTGTATGAGCTCGGCGTTAATCAACCGGCTGCTCTTAAGACATTCAAAAGTTTTCTTTTTCCAAGATATTACTCGAATCATTATTATATATACAACATTATTACATACTCGACGAAATTTATGACATATATACAATGTTAATATATAAAAATGTAACGGAAGTCTGCACCTAAAACGCGTTCTAGTAAAATATTTATATCTAATTACTATTTTAGTCTTAAAAGCTCTAAGACGCTTAGTTCAGAAAAACTATGCAAAAATGCTATCATTTTCAGTTTCAACAATAACAATAGAAATGAATTTGCAGGTTGAAAAAAGGCATAATGAAAACTGATGGTTGCGTAATAATATATAATATTACTCATTTAGTTCCACGTTCATGCAACATTTGTAATACAATATTTGTTAATTTTTTTGTCTGTTTGTTTTGTTTATGTAAATGATTTTCGTATTTAAATAATTCTTTTTTGTTGTCGTTAACGCAAATTTTCTGTTTTTGAATTTGTAAAATATCATGTATCCGTATCACGTATCATGTATCCGTGATCTTAAGTTTCTAATAAAATGTCACATTTCCGAGATGAAATTTCAGTTTCATCACACAATCAGTTTTTTCCCCCAATAATGTGAAATAACTTTTCTGTTTTCTCAAAATTCATTTCGTAAAATCTACTATTCATGCGGTCAAAAAAGTATAGTAATAAATAAAGAGTTTGAGCAAAACACCGGGTTCGTGTTAACACTGTTTCAAACCGCACCCACAAAATAGTTCGTAGTTCCCTATATTTCGTAGCAATTTTTTCCTCTTGTAATGAGATTTTTATTAAAGTTGGAGAGAGATACGAGCATGATTAAGGTGTTACGGAGGTGAATCTAAAGTTTCTTTTGTGCTGTCATTTCTACGCATGAAATGAAATCGGTTGCATTGTAATAAAATATTCATGATCTTTGAAGAACAAGAATAGTTCAAATGCAGACTGATTCAAAGATTCTTTGTACTGATTTGAGAATTGGCTGCGTGCGAATTTCAGTAAGTAAATATATTCATTATCATATTTCATATAAATTGCCAACCGTGTGATTTTTGTTCAAAAACACTTCCATGGTGTTTTATTCTTTGAATCTCATGTATATCAATTCCTCGCAAGGTATAAAGTCGTACAGTATAATATAGTATGCAAGAAAGAGTTCTTCAAGCTTTCCATGAAAATTGTTAAAATTCTTTTTGGCGATATTGTTAAAAAATTTCCCGATATTCTCCAGTTTTGTATTCATTCATTTTTAAAGATGGAAAATGTTTGTCTTTTTTTAAGCATTTCATAATACCTTTCTACTGTTATATTTGTGTTCTGCAAAAATTACTTTACTGCAGCATAACATTGCAAAAACCAATATGCAGGTAATATACAATTTATTTTATATTTTTACATTCCTGCGAAGTTTATTGTATTTTAATCAAGTGATATAAAAGCAATAAATAGTTCAAGACCTGTTAATTCTCTGAGTGCCTTTAATATTAAATCTTAGCGTTTAACTCATTTTCAACAACTCTAACAGTAGTATTCTTATCCTAATGCTGTGTTAAAGAAATGTCACAACCAGTTTGTACTAAATTCTTTCAGGATCCATTTTTGCACTATTTTATTCCGCTTGCGAAGGACCCACTAGCATCGGAGGTTTAAAGTCATTGAACACTGGAAGTTCAATGCGAGGTTCGAATCTCAAAGAACGGGTTGGTTGCATGAGCGGGGTTATAGTGGTTTTCTCCATATCTAATCCGTACACGAGCCAGTTTCCCTTAAAAAGTCGTCTACCAAGGCATCCCTTCCCTTAGGCATCCATCTGAATCAGCATCAACAACATAAATGAAATGAAGAGCTATGGATGATAAAATCTGTATTTAATTTTATAAAAATTGAGTAGTCTAAAGCACAGAAAATAATTCAGTAATAAAAGCTGAATAAATTCATAACAAACGTAAAGTATAAAACATTTCGAGATCAGGGATTATAAACTGCAAGTAGAAATTTAAATGCTTAGCCAAAATTCCTTGAGAGCGGGGAAAACGTCACATAAAGTTCCATTATTTACAATGCTAGGAATAAAAAAGTGAATCCTGTTCTGCTGAAGATTATGCCTTCACGGCCAGTCAAAAAAAATAAAGATTTTCTGTAAAGACCTCACTACATCTCAACAGCACGACAAATGAAGACAAATTAGAGCTCTTAGAAAGCCAAGTTTTATTCTGTTCATTACTTCAGAGGCAAAGAATGACTATGAGAAAGATCTCTCAAAGCATGCGAAAAGATAAACAAAAGGCGTGATAAGATTATTCTGCTTAGTGGTTAGCTCACGAGTAGTTAGTAGACGAAAACAAGTCAAAGCGACAAGCTTTATCCCGATCTTTGTTATTTTACGAAGAATTACATCCTTCCCATTATACGAAAGAATAGTTCAAGCGCTTGTTCAGAATAACCTTCTCGCTCTTTAGTACTCGAAAATAACCAACTGAAAGAGTGGGAAGTATCAAATAATACTTCAGTTTTTATTTTTGTTCCCTTTCTTAACAAGGCAACAAGTTTGAAAATAACAGAAAATTGCAGATTTCGAGTTAGCAGTGTGCCTCATTTCTCAAGTGAGGACTTACTGAAAAGGCCTGAAAATAGCAGTTTTTAAATAATATTTCTCAGATAAAAAATCTTTCCAAAGATTTCCTCGCTTTTTTCATCCTTTCTATTAATTCCTATAAAGCTTTGGATACCATTTAACCCTTGAATGAACCTATATGCAGTATCCTAATTCTGCAAAACATTTCTTACATAATGTGCAAAAATTTATTTTATATGTTATATAAAAATTTCATATCAACTAGGGTAATCTATATTCATTCAATGTATATAAATATGGCCTGAAAGCCATCAAATTATTTAATTCAGTTGCCTAACATGCAAAGTCAAAAAGCGAAATCTTTTAGCAGGCGTTATTAAAGTTGCTCATTTGTATGATTGCATGTGCTTTGACTTTCGGGAATTGAGTGCGAGCTTATTAAGCATCGCCTTTCCTTCAGATGACAGGTATCCAGCTTACCTGCAATAGCGTCTTAAAACTAAATCATGGTGAACAGCTCTTTCACTCACTCTCTGTCTCGTCCTCCCGTGTTTCAATGACTGTCATTGTATTCATTCTTAATAGTAGTAATATAATATATTTGATCTTATCTATAGGCAGACGTTTCGTATAAGTTAAGTTGGAATGCAAAAAATGATGTTCTGCAGTGCACTAAAAGACACTTTTCATATCTACAAGAAATATAGTTAACAAATTTATATTTTTTAAATATATTATATTTTTATAAAATATGCAAACTGTCCAGCCTAAATCGGCATATTTTGCGACTGAATACTAAAGATCACTATGATTGGATATACCATCTGCACTCACGTCATGTTTTTTTTTTTTCAGATAATAAATATCCGCACCGGAAGTAAACACTACACAAAGATCTAATAGATCACAATGAGCCTGTTGCATAGGAGTATCTGGAGAATACTATTCACGTCGAAACATCACAGAAGTTTATTCAAAACGTGGGCACATTATTATGAAATGTATACATATTTCTGATTTTAAAATTACTCATTTCATTTTTCATACTCATTTCTGATTTTAAAATCGCTCATTTCATTTTTCATCCTCATTTCTGATTTTAAAATCACTCATTGATTCTCTTTGACGTACTAAACACAGTTTAAAAAATTCAGGTTTGATTAATACCTTCCTTTACACAACTTGCTTCACATACAATATAGAGAGAAAAAGTAGAATTTTAGAAATATGAATTTAAATATTCAGTTTTTCTACAGATATCGACACAAAATTTATGTCCCTTACAACCATTTCCTACCTTTTGAATTTAAGCTGGTGAAAAAGTCGCTATGGATAATTCTTCTTTTTTGCTGCAGGTGGAATAAATTTATTTACATGTAAATATTTATTATATTTCCCTATGTACTTTTTTATTTTAGAACAACGTTATGAAATGTTACGTGCAAAAAAGCTTATCTTCGGTTTAGCTAATATATCAGATTTGAGAATTATATGGGACAAAATGAGCACTTGTGCAATAAGCCCAGAAAAAGTAAATATAATTTTGTTGTTGACTGCAAATCATTGATCTGGAAAAAAGCTTTTATTTTTAATATTTAAATTGTAATCTCCTTAAAATTTCAAGAATTGCATTAAAAATGTGACCTTATATTTTTGATTAAGAGAAGGCATTCAATCGGTGTTAATCGGAATTTAATCTTGGTAGAAATGAAATATTATTCCATACCTTAAATGTTTTAAGCCTATCTTCAAATAACATATCTTCACCATGCAAATGACTATTTTTAAGTAAATTTAATTTTATTTTGGTGCATTTCTTCCACCGAGGGTAAAAACTTTTAATGACAGTGTTAAAAGATTAAGATACTATTAACATCAATTACAGCATCATATGGTCAAAAGATTTGACAGCTTAAACACTAGAGTTTTATGATTTCTTAGGACATTATTGGAGAATGTCAATGAAAAATTAAAATAAAAGAGGGCTCAAAAACGAAAGTTTTGAAATTGCTTGGGTGTCGCCTCTTTGCCGAAAATAAGGCAACCAAAATTTCGCAAGAAATACAGGTTAAGTGACGAAGTTCAAAGTAGAGGTGGGGGTGGAGGAGACTTCTTTGATCCTCTCATTCAAGTTTGATGACTCAGCTTCAGACCCCACCCTTTGAAATCGAGAGATAATCGATACTTTCTTCTTTCCCAGTAATAGTACTCGATAAGTGTGTCACAGAAGAATTTCACACCGGAGAAATATTTTTAGTGCGTTTCGCCCAATGTCCTCGGAAGAAAAGAAAATTAATGCATAATCCCCAGAGAGCGGCAAAATATGCAAGTCAAAAATAGAATCTGCCCCACAAAAGCACTGAAAAATGGAATATTTGTCTCTTTAATCTGACATATTTTTTCATAACTCAAAATTCATTAAATAAAGTAATAACCCATTTGCAACAAAATCTTGTACTCATACAGTAAAAGGTATTTATTAACATATGGACTAATCCAGCTTTTTGTCAACCTGTTTACCCTCGCAGAACCCTTGAAATAATACTCATAACATAGTCAAGGTCTACGTAAACATTTCGTATGAACAGGTATCCATTGGCATTTGATATGCATAATCATAACGTTTTCTTGCGGCACTCATTTTTCGAGTAATAGTATCGTTCCAGAAACTTTAATTGAGAAACTCTGTTGAATCAATTTAAAACGCTAATTTGAAATAGTATTTTCATGTTACAGTAATAAGTCGACGTTTAACGTCTTAATAATCAGTCAGTAAGTCGACGTTTAATGTCTTAATAATAAGTCCGTAAGGCTAAGTTTAACCAAATAACGGTGAATTTTTTTTTCTTAATAAACCGGTGTCAGATGATATCGCCAAACCATGTAAGTTTGTTATAAGCTTGCATTTATAAAATGTACAATCATGAAGAAATTCCCATTGCTTTTTGGATCTTTAAGTCATCAAAATAGGGAAACTGGGAAATTCTTTTTTATAATTTTAGAAACTACTTTTTATTAAAGAAAACTGGTCAGTTAACATTTATCATTTTATTACATGTTTCAAAATATTTAACATAACTTTTTTAATGTATCATATATAAGGTTTATATTTACTTTTTTCCTTTTCTGCTTTTGTGTTACATAAATCTTTTCAAGTAAAATATTTTGCAATTGAAAGGGAAAAGAAATATGTCCATAAGCAAAGAATACTTATTATTATCTTTTATTATTTCCTTTCAAATAGATAGATATCGTATGGTTCTTCTCCAGAATCGTATAATTTTATACCATTTTTCTTTTTCGTGCAATATCATTAAGAACTGACAAATTTAAAAATTCGATTTCTTAATTTAATTATGTTTCCGAATTTTTTTATGTATCAAAATAACTTTCATCAAACATTTTTTTTTTGTGTTGTAGACAGAAATTATATGGACGTGTTGCAAATCAAAAGTAATAAATTAATAAAAATGAACATGCTAATCAAAATTTGATCAAAGCTATTAAAGCATAAAAACGATCAAACTGGTGCGAATAAACGATAAGTAGAGAGACACAGAAGAACAAAAAAAAACTTTAAAAAGAAAATTGCATACAATATCAAAAAGCAAATTTCCTTTATAATTTAAGTCGCGTAGTAAGGAAAATAAATAAAATGATACCTAATAAAAAATAAAATAGTATCGAAAGCCTAGAGAACACCACAGCGCGCAATATTTAAAACACTTTAAAAGTGGAATAAAAGTGCACATATGCAAGCCTTAGTGGATCATTATGAATAAATGTTCCATTAATTTTTACCCCTTTTCAAGTATAAATATAATAGGGAATTTCAAATTATTTTTCAGACCACCATTTTAGAAACAAATTACTCCCCCTTCTTTAAATGTGAAAATTCGGTTTTTACTATCAAGAAAAATATTTTATCGAATATATATCCCAAAGTTAGGCTTTGAAATATGCATTTTGGTTCAGTTTTTTAAGATATTAAAGCAAAGTGAAATTTTGCCAATTAGACTCATGGAAACATACAATTCTTAATGATTAATTTTAAAATGGCTTAAATGAAGTAATTCGACTTCATCACGTTTAGAAAATAAATGAATAAACTTGTTCAAAATCACAGCCGAGTAAGGTTCTGTTCAAAATTTACTCAAATAATTTTAAAAGTTTCTTTTGTCGGACCTCGTGTAAGTTATTAAACCAGTGCACGTTCAGAAACGAAATAGGGCTTAATCAAGCATTACTTTTAATTAAGATGAAAATTCGTTTTCCTGTCCGTTTATTAGTTAATAACTTCCATCTATAAAGTAATTTAAGCTTTATTACGAACTTAGTGTCTATTAAGTTTCACTATTATTATTTTTTATTTATCATGTTTAACTTTTTATTAACGGACTTAACATATCTTAACAAAATTTGCTAAATAATAAAAGCACTAAATGTGTTTTTAAGCAAACGCTATTTCATCTTTTCTCAAAAATTTTTAGAATCACAGTTATAAGGATTAGCGATTGGTATTTATTTAAATGTTGCGAATTATTTATTCGAGACGACATCATGCTTCATATTTTATTTCATGGCAGAAAACAATAAATTCTGAAGAAAGCGAGGTGCAAAGTGTAACGGTAGCGCCCTCTCTGTGGGGAAAATGAAACTATAGACGGCTTCGGAATTCATATGAATAATACCCATGGCGTTAATAATTAGGTAATTCATTTTTTATATGTAAATTTTAACCACAAGTTAATAAACAAAATAAAGATATCTAAAAGTTTTTAATGTACATGTAGTTTATGCGTAATCATAAAAGGGTTTTCTTTTATTTACGATAATAAACTCCTGAAATATTAAATTTTTAATTATTAAAACTCATTTTAACAAAGAATACAAATATTCTTCAGTTTACAAGTAGCAAAAGCAAGAAAGAAGGTCTTTTATTCTGGGATTTCTAGCTATAACGTCATCAATAAAGATTCATAAAGAAATTCAGTTACAATAGATATTTTGAAATCAAATATTTATACAATGAAACATTTTTATCTGATTTAAATGATTTCTGTCTGAGCAATTTGTTTTCGGCTCAATTTTGTCGTCTAAGCTTTAACAAACAGTTTCTAATCCTCACACGAAAATCAGCATAATACTAATAAAATTCCACTTTAAATTAATTCCGAAGGAACAGTTTTGCTTTCACTTTAAAGAATTTATTGCAAACTAATTTAAGAAAATAGTTACGCAAGGCAAGAACTAAATGCATAAAGTCTTAATAACATTCTAATATTTCTATTTTCATTATAATCTGTTATTTCCTTTTTATTTCCAGTGATAAACTGAACAGCAACACTTCTTTCCTAATATCGAAGTGCAAATACTACTTTGATAACATAGCCATATTTATATATATCGACATAGATATGCATGTGGAAAAAGGGTATGCAAATTTTGAAGCTTGACAAAGAGGTTCAAAAATTTCGAAAATGAAATGTCAAAGTATTATTGACAATCTTGTAACATAAAAGGCAATAATACGAGCTCTCGAAATAAATTAAATATTATTGCGTTCCTTCCTCCCTAAATTCTCAGATAATAATATGAAAAAAAATTAAAGCTTTTCACATTTCTAGAGATACATCTGGGAATACAGATAATAAGAGTCAAAATTGCTTTTGAGTTGTTTCTTAAATTCTTTTTTAAGGGTTATAAGTTTTACTGTGCTATGTCTTTCTCGGATATTTCATTGAGAATGGTTAGGTTAACAAGATAGTTATTAAAATTGGCATCGTATTTTAATAAATGGTAAAATTACGCTTTTTACAAAAATATCAATAAAAATGAGAATCAAGAAACTCGTGATTCCTTCTCGTTAGTGGAAAGACTTATTCCCTCTGAGATTTTGTAATTTAATTTCAAGCTTAAACTAGACCAGAAACTTAAAAGTTAATTACAAAAGAATTTGAAATAGTTTTAAATCGCTCTGATCGTGTTAAGGAAATCTCGTTTGATACTGATTCTGACGTACGAAAAACCTCCAACTCCGTAGAATTTTTCATAAAGTGATCTCAAATTAAATTCCGATATGAAAAAGATCCAGGACTATTCGAATATTTTTATTGATTTTTTTATAAATGTATTTCTTAATCAAAGTTTTAATTTCAGCTCTTGACCTTTCTAAAATCTGAAATTTTAATGCCTGATGTAGGTTAAAATTTTGTTTTAGCTTTCAAAATTTCATTAATGAACGGACTGCAATTATTCCAATTGTTCTGTGTTACGGAATCACAGAACCCTTGTTAAATGTCTTGGCCAGGTGGAAAAAGAAGACTTGAATCTTCATTGAGAAATTATAGCTCGTACACCAAGATAAACACATACAAACAACACAAGGGGAAAACTGCGATAAAACAATTTCTTCTTAACACATGGAGAGTATCGTATATCGACAATATTATTCATAGAGTAAACTTGAAAGCAATAGTTACAGAGCGCCAAAACTGTCGCAAACAGTGAACTGTCCAACTGATAGCACTTCACAATCTCCTGTTTGTAGGATTATCACACTCTTCTGCAAATTTCCAGAAAAATCACTTCTGACGCTTCGAAAAGGTGCTTTTCAGAAAATTCCATAATGTCGCCAAGTTAGTTACAAGTCATCAAATGTCGCCCAAAAAGACAACAAAAATGGTCGTCAAAGCTCGGTAGAAGGGTTTCTTTCTTACCATATCTTTGGTTTTATTTGAACTATTTTTGCAATGCAAATATCTACGAATTGCGAATTAATAACAATCTGCCTCGTAAGGTACAATATAATTCACCAATTGGCCACAAATTCAAAATTAAATAAAATACGAAATAAACAGAAAATTGCTATAGAAAAATGCACTAATTAAATGAGTAAGAAAATAAATAAATAAATAAAAATAAGCTCATAACCATAGAAAAATTCATAAAAAATTCTAAAATATCACAAATACACTTGTGTGCAAAACTTAAGCACCAAATCCATTCTTCAACATATAATCATGAAATTGTTGAAAAGGACATTGAAATCAGTATAATGAAAAGCAATTACAGTATAAAGAGGATGCATATGCAAGTATCATCACCATGACGTCACAGTGTACGTCAGGGCACACAAAATGCGACGAGTCAGCTCGTGCTATGCAAGGCAACTTAAAAAGCAGAAAGGAATGCGCATCTCCAGAAATCCTTTTGCAATTGAAAGTTGAAAGTGAGACGTGAATGAAGTATAGCTATTATAAAACATCAAGACGTCTTTGTACGTGGTACAATTATTGGGAAGCTTGAGGAGGGGCGTAGTTTGACGTCTGTCGCCCAACAGTTTGGAATTGATAAAAGTGTTGCTTAAAAGCTTGGAAAGCCTTTCAAATGATAGGTACAGACGTAAGAAATGTTGGTGGTGGTTGGCCAAGGAAGCCAGCGAATGATGACTGATATATCGCCCTGCGGACAAAATGAGATCGACACCAGACAGCGAGCAATATTGCTCAGTATTTGCGCACGGCAACCAGACGGCAGATCTCACGGTTTACTGCGGCCAGACGACTTCATAAAATGGTCTATTTACCCGTGCTCCTAAACGTTGCATACCACTGATAGCAGCCCATGGGTGGCAACGTTTACTTTCGTGTAGAGAACACAAAGTCTGGACTTTTCAACAATTGCGTCACGTCCTCTTTAATGATGAGAGTCTGTTCAGTCTGAAAACCGATTCTCGTTGCTATTGAGAGAGGCAGAGAGATGCTTTCACCCCAGTAACATCAGGGAAAGAAATCGTTGGTTTGGTCCTGGTGTATTGTATGGGGAGGCATTAACTTCGGACGGACTGAGCTCCACATTTTCGACAGAAGCTCACTTACCGGAGATCGTTATTGTGCCGAAGTTATCCTACCCCACTTGCTTTTTTCCCTACTACCATTGGCACCGATTTTGTTTTTATGAACAAAAACGTACGGCCACATAGGACTCATGTCTTTGAGAAGCTCCCGAAAAGTGAAGATATCCACAGAACCGCCAACGTGGCCATCGAACATGTGTGAGATACCTTAGGGAGACGCCTGGTGGGAAGATCATACCTTCCAGAGAACAACAGACAACTGAAACAGATGCTCCTTGAAAAATGGAACTCTCATCCCAAGAACTGTTAGATATGGTGTTGAGTATCGCCAGACTGTGGAAAGCAACCACTGTAGTTAGGGAAGGTAATTTCCCTTACTAAGCCTTATAAGGTATTTTCTGCCCACTTTCCACATGCCTTTATGGGGTAATTGGAAGCATATTAAAAATTCAAGTATTCGAGAGGTCCAGGGTTCGAGTCTCGCCAAGGGAACTGCTTATTTTTCATGTCTCCTGCTTCAAGTTAACCTACCGACTCTACAGGCTCTTTGGTTGTTGCTTTTCCTCTTGGCCCCACAGACATTTATACCAACGCCATTTTGTCAGTGAAATATTTTACTCTTCGTTCCGTGCTCTGTGCGTCCTATTCGTTTTTTTTTCCTGATTTTTAGCGGAATTACGGCTAAATTCAGAACAGTTGCTTAAGTTTAGCACTCTAGTGTATTTAAGAGAGTTTAAAATATTTTATTGTATTCCCTTAGTGAGAATTATTTGATGGATCATTTAACCATGTCAAGAGTGGTTTCACTGTATTTCTTTACATTACAGAAATTCGTGATCTCATAAATACTTAAGCTGTCATATCATCATTAACATTTCAATTATGTTAGTAAAATTTATTTAATAATAAACTTGTTCTAAATAGAAACCCGTTGTAATCAATTTTGGTTTCAAATTCAGGTTTGTAATTTAATATTATGTGACAGCTGCGATTAAATATTAACTCGTTAATCATCAAAATTTTGCTAATACGTTATTTCGTGTCAAGAATACAACTGAATAATAATATTTATTTTTCCGTATATTCTGTTCGATAGTTACGTAACCTTATTCACTTTCTTCTTTAAGAAGAGCGTAATTTATAAATGTCGCATTTTGTCAAATTTCTAACGCCTCTAAATTTATGATCATTTAATCAAAACTGGATGCAATTCAAAAAATGACATCGAAGATAATTTTAAGATTTTTAACTAATTCAGGCCTAACTTTAACGTTTCAATATCTTTCCAAACACATATGCATGTTGGTAATACATTCCTTTCAAAGTTTAACTGGTATTTGATTTTAAATCTGGTAGTAGCTATTTAAGAAAAAATAAAACTCGTAAAATATTGAAGAAATTCTGCTTCTTACTTAAAAATCATATTTGTTCTATTAAAAGAGAATTTCTATTAAAACTTCCTCCTGCTAAAAAAAGTTTTCTGAAACTCCATTTCATTAAAATTTCAATTATTTATTTAAGTTATTACGTTTAGATGGGGAGAAGGTAATTCTCTTCATCAGGAAATCTCAAAGAGTCGGACAGTGTTGCATCAGTGACTAAATCTGATACATACCGAACAGAAAAAGGAAAGAAAAATAAATTTATATCTTTTTTCTCTTTCTTTGTCCTTTACGTTTCACTTCATCAACTTTCCCTTGCTACTCTTATACCTTTCTAAGTTCAGTTTTTGTTTGGCAAAGATTAGCTCTGTATTCTTTTTTTTCATCATTTTTATGAAATGATGAAAAAAGAGTAAAGTAAATGTAAATTGAAGTGGAGAAAATAGTTTAATTAGTTACTAATCTTAATAAAGTAACAACACTGTATTATAATAAATAAAATATTACTATTTAAACATAATGAACCTAATTTCGTATTACAATAATTTTACTTTGTTAACCCTTTAACTGCCGCGGGCGTATATATACGCTTTGCTCAGCCGATGCGTTAACTGCCCCGGGCGTATATATACACCCTTCTGAAATGCTATCATTTGCTTTGCGCTGCTACCAGTAAAATTAATTGCAAAGTTTTGGATTGCAACATCACAATGACTTTGACAGAGTATGCAAAGGAGGACACTATTTCAGAGAAGGGGATAAGACCTGCAGAAAGGGATGTTTCTGGAACGGTGCAAGTAATGACTGCAGAGTTATTAGTCATGTTTCTGTTTGAGTAAAACGCATTTTTTATTGCGTGTCTTCCGTTTTCGTTTACTGTTTGTAATAAGTGCTTTTTTACGAATATGTACGACAGTGAAACAGATTATTACTTTCCGTCATTTTCAGAATAGGACATCTCAGAATATGATATTACGTCACATGAAGAGGATTGGGATTATTTTTCGTAAAATGCTCCACGTTAGGTACGGCTTGATATGAAAAACTTGTCTATGCCGCCTGCACGCTTTCCATTCAGGTATACTGATTTTGCAAGGTAAAACACTGAAACTTGATACTTGGTTTAAAAATAAATTGATCGAAACTCCATTTTTGGAGAATATTTTTTATTACACAAACATAATTTTTATTACAGTTTCATTTTTTTCATTATACTGCTACTCTAAACATTAAATTTTGTATTTTCATTTTTTCTTAAGTAAGTAAATAAGTTTTAGACAACAAAACTTGCACTTTTTCCCCCATAATACATCGCATAACTACGCGCGCCTGTGTAAAAAACGGTGGAAATTGGGACTGAATCTTGTGCGTTTTCTGCGGCAGTTAAGGGGTTAATATGTTTAAAGGGTTAGGATGTAGTTACCTAACATTGTCATTTTATTAGTGATATTATGACTTCGCTCAATTTTTTGACAGTAACATCAGTGCAGGATTATGTCTGTCGTTTGCAGGGGCCTTGGGTACTTTCTCGATAACAGTATGATTTTATTTAGTACAATTCGAAAGAGAAATATCTCGGGGACAGGTCCATGGGTCTGTCACCCATCTTTCTCTACCACCAAACCATTGGAGACACGGAGGAAGGAATGGAAGGAGACACCATCTCCCTCCATGGTTGAAACTGTGCTTTCGAGCCTTCGTGGTTGAAGCCGTGCCCCGAGATAATCTAAGGGGGTGTGGCACTTTTGTTTACATTCAGCGCTCGTTACTTTAACAGTTTCTTTGAAACTTAAAAATCGGACGATGTACGTACGTAGAAACCCGAAGACTACAATCCAATCTAAGCTAGCGAAAATGTCGTTAAATACGATTATTACTTTCGCAAGTATTGTCAGCAAACAGATTTCAACTATCAACCCAAATATATTATAGTCAGACCAAAAAATCTTATTCTAAAATGAAAAAGTTGCTGATTATATAGATGAAAATAAATGCATTCAGTTAGAATTCAGGAAGATCTTTGAAATATTCCAAGTTCATATTTGTAAGATGTTGGAAATGAAACATTTCAGAAACTGGAAAGCATGCAAAAATTTCAAAGAAAAACGGAACCGTAATTTCGTAATGAGAAATCGCGGTTGTTAAGAAAACTAAGGGAACATACATAAGAAATACACCAGCAAACCTGAAAGAGAAACAACATGAAAAACACTTGAAAGTTTTCCATGCGAAATTTATCTATGCAATTACTGGTTCGAATACGATGTTGTGGAGTTTACCCATAGTTTTAGAGAAGAGGAAAGCCTTCGTGCAAAATTTGTCATCTCCGAAAATCAAGATCTTAAAAATTAAAAACCTCCTTTATCGGCTATCCAAAGGACAATGAATGAGGAAAACTTCATCAGTACAACGAAAACGTTATTTGCCCATTTATGTCAGCAAAATTTAAATAATTGCCAAGCAAAATCGCAACTGGTCTATGCAATATGGTGCTCTTTGGTAGCATAAACTAAGTCCAAACTTCTGACTTAGAACGAATTATCGCTGTGTCAGAAAAGAACTGTAAAGTCTTTAAGAATGTTTTAAAGCAAACCGTTTTATTAGATCAGAACTTGAATATAAACGCACTACTCATGCTTACAACTCAACCACTACCTGTGACGAAGTAACTTAAAGTAACATCAAATTTAAAATTTAAAACTAGTCTAGTAGCTAAAGGCTACACAATTGATTTTACACGACATTAGCTCAAACTTCTCAACGGCTTAACAGTTTAAATGTCAGAAACAATAATGCAAAGAACTATAATCGTATCAGAGCTAGTGAAACCTAGTAACTTGACCTCGAGAGGTAGAAGCGCGCTCTGTCTTACAGTCCAAAAACCTTGCCTTAATTACTCTTAACCTAATTTGCAATCTTATAGGGAAACGGAAAGAATAATTGACGGTAAGGATCTAAATCATGATAAATGGTTATATTAACATAACAGAACTTTACAGTTAAGACACAATAACACGCCGAACGAAACTAATTCAGAAGTCAAAACAACAAAAATCAGCGTAATATTCTCAATATTTTCACAGGACTAGTTTCGATGGTTTTTACCGAACCATCATCCTCAGCGGTTTCGCAGCTTCTGAATTAGAACTTTACAGGTTTGTTTACTGATGTATGCCCAATATTTTCCGCGACTACTATTAAGATTTGAGCTTACTCATTTTTTGCAAGCTTAGATATCAATCCTTATTCTAAGAGCTCAATTCTTCTAATTCTTTTATATGCATAGCAACTGCTTTAACACAAACTACCTATACGCCACTCTTCGTCCTTATTAGAGAATGGAAAACATAATCCCAAAAGAGAAATTTTTACGTTATTATCATAATATTTTTCTTATTTCTGAATTTGACAGAAAGAACTAGAAATTGACTGATTTTTTCTACTTTTCTATTAGTTTAATGATACAATTTTAGAAAACTGTGAATCCTTTCCGAACCTTATTTCCTAACTCAAAATAAAAGCAGCCACTTCTGATTCCTATTTTATTGAGAAGTTTCTTAGTATTTCCTCCATCACTATTCCAAAGAAAATACAAAGCGTTGCAACCAGAATTCTAGCGAATTGTAAAAAGATTATAACCAGAGTCCTTAGGGCATAAAGCAAAGTTTTTTGGGAGAATGAAAGAGATTGTGATAGACCGAGAATGTATACAACAGTTTTACAAAAGTTCAGCCTCAAATTGAAGAAATAAAGCTTTTCTTCTTAAGTTTCTTTTTCAGCAAAATACTTTTGTTAAACAAATTTTTCCTTGTTAAACTACTGAAACGTAAACATTTATTAAGTGGAATGTTTAAGCATTCGATTTTCTGCTTGTTAATATTTTGCTTTTCAAGCAGTTTTAACTTGCAAGAAAAATATTCTTTATCTAAGTATGTTTCTAACCCAAATATAATAGAAAAATACATTCCAAAAGAAATACTTGAAGTCATCTTGTGAAAACTTTTATTACGTAGAGTATAAACTAAAAATAAGTTCACCTGAAAGTCATATAATTATCATATATCAGTTATTCACAATACCAGAATGCGTAAACTTCCATGTCTAATAATCTAAAATAGGATTAATTGACATTTGCAGTTTTTTAAATCAGTTGGACATTCGTAAGTTAGTTCGTGATTTGTAGATGACTGTTACAGCGACTCAATTCCCAAGACTGTTTTGGAAGTGAAATGCTTGAATAGATGCCATAAGAGAGAGTACCTATTTATGTTTTACTAGTTGTCAAATAAATGGTCTTTTATATAATGTATTTCGGAGCTAAGTGTACCCACTTTCGGAGTACACAACCTTTCAGTATTGTCACTGAAAACGAATTCTAATCGTTCACAACATCCGATTCAAAAATGATTTGATTCGAGGTGACTAAACTTAACCTGTCATAGGTGTATTCAGAAATTCCCTGTTCGCTTCAAGTTGTCAGGAAATTTTCTTTAAACATTCTAATGGCAATGGTTAGATTTGGCCCTTAGGTTTTTCGAAATAACGAACAACACTCAGAATGCATCATAGGAGCTGAACTGATATTACATATACGATAGAGTAAAAGAGAAAATCACACCAATTTCCTCGCCTTACCAGAGATCCGAATCCGTACTCATCAATACGGAAGTTGGCTCTGCTAACCATCATACCTCCTGAAAGGCTAACTCAAAGATATCTGAAGCAATTCAGACGTCTCAAAACATACCAGTCTGCGTGTTTCACAACTTGCCACTTAGCATTGTTCTTTTCCTACTACATGCACCAGAAAAAACATCCAATCAACACACAGTAAAAGATTTTACACATGTTGATCAGAGGACGTTCATGCAAGAGATATTAATGTTACGTAAAAGCTATAATTAAATTTAGACACCTAAGTTGAATAAAAATCTTTCATGCCATTCAATTCGAAAAATAATTTTCTCACCTTGTGTTTTAAAAAATATTGCATTTTATCATATTACCTTGCGCATCTGCTTATCTCATAATGTATTTTTAAGTTTATAATACTTCCATTAAAATGCGTCCACATAATAGTCGCTCTTAATGGGATAGTGATTATATTATATGAATATTGTTATTGAATTGCTAAATTCTCGCTCATTCGATGCAAAGAATGAGAGATTTATTATAATCAGCAAGTTGTTTGATGTTGTTAAATTGTGTTTCTAATGCACATATGAAAGTAATATAAATGAAAGTTTCTAACACAGAGTTATGGTAGCAGATGCATATTAGAGCTTAAACTGCAAGCTTGTAAGAATGTTCGAAAATGTATACGTCTCAAAAACTATAAATAATGCAGATTATTTCTTATTTTTCTACCTCAAAGAGGCAGAGTATAACTATCACCCACGAATGAATACTAGTTCGGTTAGAGAAAAATATAATATGCTCTTCTTATAAGCCTGAATTTCTCTAAATTGAATTTTGTTATAAAAAGCGAAATTCAAAAGCTGCCAATAAAATAATCTTATTGACTGCGAGAAGTCTTGAGATGATTGCATTTGAACTCTTGCTAAAGTATTTATTCTCCGCAGTGCTGAATTTGCTCGAGAAAGTAAAAAAATAAGAGAAAAATGAATAGGATATATATTCTTACCCTATTTCATCTTAAATCCTTTAACTGAAATACAGTTTTAAATAAAATTATCTATTTGCGGTATAAAACAATGTATAACTTATCTCCAGCAAATATTTGAAGTAAAATTTTAAAATCTGTGTGTAAAGTATTTAGTAATGCTAAACACGAATACTTTTACCTCCAAAAACAAAACTAAATAATAAAAATACTTAAAGTTATGAATCATTTGTTACTGAAAGTCATGCTACATTTACAGATTTGGTTATCAAAACTCCGTATTCTGAGAGACTAGATTAACACACTTACCATGGTTTAAGTAATTCCTGGATTTAAATGTATGTTAAGGCAATAATTCCTAGCTTTTTATGAGTGACGGCACATAATAAACTAAATTTGTTAATGATACGTTCCTAAACGTTAATAGTTTTCAGTTAAAATATTAACAAATGTTTTTTTGGTGAGTGTGTGTGTGAGAGAGAGAGAGAGAGAGATGAAGTTGTTATTTAAACACAAGAAAATTCTGAACAAATAAAGACAATTTAAATGAAGTTTCACAACGGGTGCTAATTAAGACTCTGTTTATTACTTAACTCTTCATTTTCAAAAGTAAAAAGAACCTGATATTATATTTTTTAAATCAAACATGATTCCTTCCGTGCACCGCTGAAACTCATTAGGTTTTAGAGAGATCATCTGTAGTATGTATTTTACTAGAAGTACACTGAGATGGAAGGGTGCAATCGGTTTAATTTTTATGCTTTAGTATATTTTGCTTATATTTCTGTAATGACTTTTAGTTCCATCACTGTTTTACAGAAGATAACTTTTACAATCTCCTTTTTTTATATTCTAAGTGCTGATTCAACTCTTGCTTGTAATCTTTCGTGTATTATTTCCCATAAACTTTTAACTCATTTTGTCTTATTTTTTGTTAGGCAATAAAATTCTAAAAATATAACATTGTATTAAAAAAAATAAAACAGAATTAACATATCATATAATCCAGAGAAAAACTGAGTACATAGTTTAATGTTTAAATCCACAAGGTAAAGTTTTGCCAGACTCCTTCGAAAGTAAAACACAGATTAAAGAAAGGCTTCAAGTAATGACTATTCAATAATCGCAAAAGAAAGCAAGCGGTGTGAAAATACAGGAATTCATTTTAGGCTGATGGATTATTCAGTCTAGCAAAACTCACTAGGACTGTCTGCGAAATCCGGTTTCAGTTTTGATCGTGAAATCCATTTATGTCGTAACAGGAATTTTACCGCTAACTAAAAGGTTTACAAATTTCAGCTGTCACTCTTGCTTTTGCATCATGGCAAACTCTATACCAAAGGCTTACTGAAAGAAATTACATATCAAAAAGCCAATATTTTGTGCCTCACTGACCTCACAAAAATGGGCTTGCTTGATGGAGGCCGAGTACAACAATGTGTCTTTGTTCGTGTCATTGACGACTGAAGGTCTAGTTTTTAAATAATTTGAATATGAAGGCAACCAGAAACACAAGATATTCCTTCCAATATTAGGAAATACACTGGTGTGCAAAACTTAAGCAACAGCAGGGTTTTTTGCCATAACTCCACGAGAAATCAACTGAGAGACATGAAATGCAGAAATGAAGGAGAGTGTTATGTACGTAAAGGATGACGAAAGCAACAGAGCTGAAAAAGGAATACAATGCATACGGTATGGAATCAAACAAAAACAAGCTTTATTGAACGCATAGTATCGTGTCTCATGATTGTCTATCCAAGAGGAAGAACAACAAGTAGATGTTCCTTAATATGGGATATGAAATCCCCTCACTGCAATGGTTGCTTCGCACCGTCTTCGCATACTCAGAAACAGCTGGTGCAACATTTCTTGCGGTAGGAGTACCCATTCCTCAATCAGCATCTGTTTAAGTTGTAGGGTGTTCTCCGGGGGATGTAAGCGTGCTGCAATGCGTCTCCCAAAAGCATCCCACACATGTTCGATGGGATTTAAATCTGGGGAGTACGCTGGCCAATCCATTCGAGTGATATCTTCACTTTCCAGTAGCTCCTCAACAGCAAGAGTCCGATGTGGCCGTGCATTGTCATCCATAAAAATTAAGTCTAGGCCAATGGCAACTCGGAACAGACACACATGGGGAAGGAGTACTTCCTCACAATAGCGATCCCCGGTTACATACCTTTTGTCGAAAACGTGGAGCTCAGTTCGCCCGTTCAGCATAATGCATCTCCAGACAAGAACTCCAGAACCACACTCCAGTTCTTTCCTTGATGTTACTGGGATAAAACCGAGTCTCGACCTCTCTCCAAATCAAAAACGCGATGAGAATCGCCTCTGGTACTGAACCGACTCTCATCCGTAAAGGGGACACGACTCCATTAATCAGTTGTCCAGTTTTTGTGCTCTCTGCACCACTGTAAACGGTGGCATCGGTGGCCAACTTTTAACGGGAGGCAGCGTTCAGGACGGCCGGCGAATAAGTCCCCTTTGTGAAGGCGTCTGCCCATAGTAAACCGCGACACTTATCTCCCGTTGCTGTACAGAGTTGCTGAGCAATGGCGCTTGCTGACTGCTGTCGGCCTCTTTTCGCCTGCAGGACGATATATCGGTCATTTCCTGCAGATGTCATCTTCGGGCGGCCACCACCAACCTTTCTAACAGCTGTACCTGTAGTTTGGAACGCTTTCCAAGCGCGCAAAACGACACTTTTATTGATTCCGAACTCTGCAGCTACACTGATGACAGTACGCTCCTCCTCCAGCTTTCCTATTATTCTTCCACGTGTGAAGTCGTCCAGGTGATTTCTTCTAGCCATTTTTCACGAACTGACTCACTGGCACTTGCAGCGAATATGTTGAATTGCGTCTCGGTCCTTCCTTTTATCCTACTGTTGAGCTGAGCACACCGATATCACGCGTTTTGTGTACGCTCACGTCGCCTCTGACGTTTCGTTCCTGATATTTGCATACGCATGACGTTTGTACTGACTTACGTGTTCATTGTACTGAACTCCAGAGCTCCTTTTCTGCAATTTCATTGCTATGTGCTAAATTTTTACACTGTTGCTTAAGTTTTGCACACCAGCGTAGATGAAAAGATAGCGATCTGATTCAACACATTAACACATTCTTTTTTATTATCCCTAATTTTCTCGAGCGAATAACAACTGTAAAAGCAATCTGCAACTTTGCTGTCTTCTGATGAAATAATAATTTGTAAAGAAGTATGTTTCACTTCAATAATTTTACTTTATGTTACGTAGATTTTATCAGTTACGATATTTAGTGAAATAGGAGGTAAATTAAATCTATTTCCTCGTGATGCACCCGGAGTAATGTTTCATATGAAAAAGTGTCTGAAGTCTGCGGCAAGTGTATTCGTCATCATCAAGTTTTCGGCCGGAATCGAATGATGTTTATAGTCTCGAAAACCATGTAATGAAGCTGTGGCCTAGTTCCGACTATGCCTGTCTAGAACGGACCTCCATCGTGTTAGTATTTAACACCATCCGTGTTGTCCTTTTTATCAAATGACGAAATCTGTCAACCCCTGCATCCTTTTCGGAGGCACTTCATGCTGACTTCGAGACTCCCTTATACCAGCGAGCTAGAGAATTTTGAAGCAGTGACTTCAGTTTTTATTACCTGTACTGTATTTATGAATATTTGACATCCTTGATATTTTTATTTTGTAATTTGTCTTGAAGTCTGAAACAAAAAATAGTATTAAGGTAGAATGTAAATATGATCCCGTTCATAAATTATTGATGCAATGATACCTCATATTTGATGTGTCACTTCATTACTTATTATCATATCTTGTATGAAATAATTAGATATGTGACAGAATAGATTTGCTTCCATTTCATTTTTTCCAAGATTTAGAAAGTATCAGAATTCAATTTTTTTTTAAATTTTGTATTCTTTTAACAACTGTAAATCCTAATTTAAACATTTCATTAAACTTGTCTTCTTTTATTGGAAACATTTTTTGATAGTTTTACCTTTTCTATAAAGGACAAATGATCACTGCAGTTTTTTTGATCAAACTGTTTTAATATTCTCTGGCGCTTCAATTATTTAAACAAGTGTGTTGGATATACAGGATTTTATTTTCAAAACGTTCTTTGTTGAAATTTTTGAGTCGTTTTCATGAGAACTATGTCAATATCAAGCTTTGTTTTTCATAACGTTTTTGTGTCATTAATAAAATGCATTTAATTGACAATTTTTAATTTTTAAATTACACTATTTTAAAACTCTGCAGTAATCAAACCAAAGATCGTTTATCTAAAAAGGGTTGTTTCAGTGTTATGTTCAAAAATAAGCTCTAATTACATCACTGTTCACTTCTGTTGCAATATCTATTGAAATACAAACAACCAGAGGTTTATTACTTTAAAGCGGCTTTATTTTTCTAGATAACATGAAACAAAAACAGCTTTCGTTTCCGGGAAGTGTTTGCAAAAGCTGGCTCGAGATTTGCTGATTATTTCTTAAGTGTGGTTACTAAAGTCGCAGTGTTGATCCGTCAAATTGCCTGAAAGTAATCATTAAGTTTAAGAAAGCTTAAAATAAAAAGTGAACTCAAAGCCAAATTTTCCTTTTTCCTCCCTCAGAAAGGGCTTGCCCTGAATTAATTTCTCTCCTTCTTTCTTTTTTTCTCCCGACATTAGATGTGAGTTATTATCGCGGTATGTGCTCTGAAAGAAGTTACGCCCTTTGTACAAATTTTCAGCATAATTATAATCATCCAAAACAGCTGCTCGCTCTAACTCACTTTATTGGTACATAAATCTCCCCAGTAATTATCAGTTTTTAGAAGATCGGAGATTCTTTGCAAAAGCCACTAAATTTGCAGCTTTTGTTATTAAATACTTCGAAGGGAAAGAAATAATTATGTTACATCAACGGAAGGGTGTTGAAGCAGCTTGTTGCATTTTTCTCATAAATGTTCCTACAAAAGTTAAATTAATAGGGTATCGTAATTTTTTTCTTTAAACAGAAAAGGATAAACAACTTGGTCCACAATTCAGTTTTTCTGAATTTCGCATGCATCAGTTTTTACGAAAGAATAATGAATTTTTCTTTTTAGAACTAAAGTTTTTAAGAATTTTAGGCCTGAAAATGTGCATTAAGAAAGATAATAACTTGATAAACGGTAGCTAGTTCTTAGTCTGAAAGAATTTCTTGAAATCAAGATGTGCAACATTCAACTGGTAGAAGCATTTTAACTCTTTGCACACGAGGCCCTTTTTCTGGCGGGCGAACCAAAAACTCAATATGATTTTCCGCATATTTGGTCAATTTCTTACGGTTAACTTAAAATGGTTTCACACGCAACTTAAAGAAATTTAATGGTGCTTTTATGTCTGCAAATACACTCATGTCCATAAATTAAGGATAATTCGAAGTCACGCGGAAATCGAACTCTAAAATAAATATATCACCTGTAAAATACCTACACACATCTTCAAGAATCATATGCAAATTTCAGGAAGTAACCAGATGACACCGATGGTACGTCAAAATGACGAGAGTGTAAGAGAGTGATATACAAGGAATACAGGCAAAGAAGTAAAATTGTTCGCAGGCGCTTTATAAGCATTTCAGTGCAATAACCGAACAGTTATGACACAAAGGACGCATTTGGACGACTTTTTACGTGGTAGAATTATCGGCCGTCTGGAATGTGGGCATACCCAGCTGCAGACGAACTTGGAATTGCCCAGAGGGTCATCTCCAGGCTTTGACAACGATTTCAAGATGATGGTAATGTGAGTAGACGTTACAGCACAGGTCGCCCCAGAGTTACAACGCCGAATGAGGACCGGTATTTGGCAGTTACTGCCAAAAGAAACAGGCGGATCATAGCCTCAGACCTGTCTCGTCAGCTCTCTTCAGCCACTGGTAAGACAATTTCAAGGCAGACCGTGTACAGACGTTTAGGGCAGATTGGTCTATATACTCGTAGACCTGTCACATGCGTTCCACTTACTGCAACTCACTGTCGCCTGCGGTTAGCCTGGAGTAGAGAGCATGCATTGTGGACACCGCAACAATCGACTTGTGTGATGTTTTCCGACGAGTCCAGGTTTAGCTTGCAGACTGATTCTCGCCGAACTTTCATATGGAGAGCTCCAGGTACTCGTTACCACCAAGAAAACATCATTGAACGACACCGTTACGGTGATGCAGGAGTGCTCGTTTGGGGTGGAATTATTCTGGGTTCCAGAACTGACCTGCATGTTCAAATTGGAACCACGACAAGCCAAATCTATCGGGACGTCATTCTGGAACAACATGTACGTTTGTTTCGAGGCGCCATGGATTTGTGTTTATGGATGATAACGCCCGTCCTCACCGTGAAAACATTGTCCGCGAATGCCTTCAATCGGGGATATCACCCGTATGGACTGGCCAGCATTCTCACCGGACTTGAATCCAGTAAAGCACGTGTGGGACATGCTTGGCCGACGAGTTGCAGGGTGTCAGCCTCCTCCTACATGTCTACCGGAACTTCGGAGAGCATTGCTTTTTGAGTGGTATAATATCCCCCAAGATCAGATCGATAATTTTATACTCAGCATGCCTGGGCGTTGTACGGACTGTATTGCATGGTCTGAGAAACATATAATGTATTAACAATCACACCAACCATGTAATATTGGTTTTTTGTAAATAGGTTTTTTTTTGTAATTTGCTCCAGGGAGAAAAAATCGCTAATTTTTGTTAATAATATCAAACACATAGCATCTTTTTTACTCTTTACCTTTTGTTTAATAAATAAGCTTTACAAATAAGTCAAATTTGTTTCGCTTCTAACTCTTCCTTTGCCTGATTTTGCATTATCCTTAATTTATGGACATGAGTGTACTTGTGGCGCTGCAGCTCGTTTGCAGGCTACAAACGGTATACTTTGCGGTATTTCGTCGGATTCTGTACACGTTATCCATTGGAAAATAGTGCCTCTTCTGCAGAATCGCTATTACTTTCACGTTGACTATTACCCTGATTTTTCGCCTTCTTATATCTCTTACTTCATCGCAAACTCTATCATTGCTTTCCTCCTTTCTATCCTCAAGTAGTCTAAGCATAGATGTAATTTCGTTCTTCAACGGAACCTCGAACTCATTTTCACTTGAACTGATCCCTTCATCGTATTCCATGCACACTGACCTTCGTAGCTTTAAAAATAATATTCCTGTTGCCACGACTGTCGGGTTCAAACTGACGTCGAAGACCTAAGTATAACAAAATATCTAAAAAAACTTATTTAATATTAAATATTGGCAGTAGTTTTATGCGCGTGTATTGTTGAATATACTCATGAAGCGATTTATCCAAATCCGAACCTAAATAAATATCGTCCCCACTCGAATTATCGCGTCACACCAGTGGTGATCCAGAGTCATCTTTCGAGTTACCGCATCAAAACAAGCGGTAACCGAGAGTTTCCGCTCGAATTCTTGCAACAAATCAAGTGGTCTTGATAAACCAAGTCACCTCCAGAGTGCAAAGAGCTAAGGAAAATAAAAATGATACTCGTGATGAACCATAAAGTGGATATTCATCTCATTTGTGAACGCTGAGGAGATTTTTGTAAGCAGAGATATTGTTAAAAGAAGACACGTATTTATCGATCAGTGGGTTGTCAGCTAAATTGAAATTGAGTAGCAAGATATCAAGAAGTTGTTAAGAAACACCAGAAATTATCTCGTGTTTATGCATGACAAATATCCCGTTCCCTAAGTAAAGAACGCAAGTTCCACTGCATTCAGCGTTCCCAGGAGCATAAAAAAGTACTTTTTCTTGAAAAGAAAAATGACAGGGAGCTCTGGATCAGAAGTTACGATCCTGAAACAAAATCGCAGTCTAGAGTAATGAAAAACGAAAACTCCCTATCTCCCAAGAAATTTCCTGGTTTACTCTTCCTTAAAGTAATTAAAGTCATTTTTTAATATCTGCTAAATAATTCTGCAGCATTTAGTTTCAGAAAAAACTATAAATGAAGATTTTTATGTTTGAAATTCACATGAAAGGAGTAATTCGCAAAAGTGATCCGGACAGCTTTATTAAGAAGGGTACCTTTTTTCAATGGAACACTAAGATACCTAACTTTCTTGAGGAATCAAAGCTTTAAGAAACTTGAAGAGAAGTCTGTAGGTCATCCTCACTACAGCTCAAACCTCGCACACTACGAATTCTTGGCCTCTTTTAATGAGAATCAAAACGGAAGTTTAAAACGGATCAGGAAGTGAAGCAGTATTACAGAGACTTCCGAAAAATGTTCTGAAGAAAAGTTTCAAGAAGTTAAACCCTTGGAAAGGTGAAGGAAACCCTTGGAAAGATGAAGACCGCTGTTTCGGAAAGGAAGTCGCCGACAAACCCCTCGAATTCTCAATAAGGGATCTATGTTCATGAAATTCCGGAAAAACCCTCTCATCTGTCAATGTAATAAGTGTGAGCACTTAATTAGCTAAACTGGCACAAATTCAAAAATTTATGTTCGTTCATTTATTAGTATTAAGCACGATTGCTTAAAGTTTTACTTTTCCCTGGTATGATGATATTAATTTTGTTTTGGTTCAGCTTTTCAGCAGTCCTTTGGGGAAATCCAGTATTGTTGCAAAGCAATCGATAAACAAATGTCTCTTTTGGTCTTCCCCTCTCCTCCGGCTAGCCATTATGTGTACGAATAATTTCCACAAGGTAAAGATAAATGTTTTTCGTTAAATTTCAAAATTATTCCTTGTTAAATATTAGAGATCACTGCCTTCCTAATTAACAGATTTTTGTAATGAATGGTGCAAGCGTTACAATTTGGCGTCCTGAGGTATTCCAAGTATGCATGGTCAAGTTCAAGTCTCAAGAATAATCTGGTTAATCCACTCGAATGATATATTCTCCTTCCAAATATTCTCGTGCTAAAGATGCTTGATGTAGACGAGCATTGTTATCCATCAGCAAAACGTGTGGCCAACAACAGTCAAAAGCAGCCTTACACTGTGTTGAAAGATCTAACACAGAGATCTTTGATTGGTAACAGAATTTCCATTAAAGATGTTCAACTCAATGTGGCCATTTTTGATGATTCCACCTCAAGCCATGAAATCGCTTCCATGGAAAGGAATTTTTCATAAACATGGACAGGCAAATTGCATGTTTCTCACTCCCTCCAGATTAAATAATGCCTAGAATCTCAGTTTAGGATGTATTTGAACTCGTCAGTGAACAGGACACTGTCTCTTTTCTCTTAGCTCCATTGAGCATGACAGTGACATCAGTTTAAATGAAAGCATTTGGAAGATAAAGTAAGTGGGAAACAAACTATTATTTTTCTCTCATTAAAGTTCAGCCTCAAGATACCTTCCGGCAGCTGTAGAAGGACCGATTTCAGTTTCTTTGAAAATCTAAACGTCTAAGTTCAACTGGCCTCGTAGTCGCATCACGGTTCTTTCGAGCCGACAATGGCAGATAAGTCTTTGGATATAATCATGCGCTGAAGTCCAACAAGCAATTATGTATCACATAAATGATTATACCATTCGATGTTATTTGAAAATGCTAATGTGAGCATGTTTTCTCATATTGTCCTTTAATTTTTGCGAGCAATGTATTTTTATATGGTATCCAAAACAGAGAAGAGCAACTGAAAAAATAAATGCTAAATTATTGTTGAAAGGGATTATGTTAAACATATAGAGTAATTATAAATGTAGCACATTTTAGATGTGCTAAGAAATAGCTGCTACACATTATTTTCAGAATTCTGCAGTTATGGGAGGAATTGCAGATGACTTTATCTCTGAAGTTATGGCATTGAGCTAAATTCAAACCTCTGAAGAAAGTGATTAGAATGAAATCGTTGCGCTATAATGAAATTTAAAGCCTAAATTTTATTTTACTCATAAATCTTCTTTTGTTCAACTGAATACGGCAAATCATAAGATGGCTAATCTTATAAGGTATTTTCTCCCTTCTTCCAACATAACTCTCAACAAGATCTGTCTGAAGTGACTGAGACCTCAGTAGCTTCCTACCTTAATTTGCATAAAACGAAAAACTGAAATCTCATTCTGGCAAGAAAGCGTGGGTTGGAAAATGAGAATTTAAAGAACAGGCTGTTTCCAAATAAAATTAACTGTTAGGAAAATAAAATAAAACCCCGCAAATTTAATAAATAAACTTCCTGTTTGATTTGCCTTGTGAAAATAAAGAGGTAAATATTAATGAAACAATTTTTTTTACCTGAAAGTTTCAGTATTTAATTTTCCATTATCTGAATGATTCACTAATACCCATTATAAAATTCCTACGAATAGCAAAAATCTAGTATCAAATACATATTCCGTGATTAAAAAGACTTTATTTTTCAGTAAATTATTTCAAATGATACGTTTTTCACTAAATAAAATTGCAGCTGTGAAAAGAAGTTGAATGTAATAATCTATTTTGTCGAGAATAAAGAAGTTTCATCTTTTACTAAGAGCTGTGCGCCAGTAAACCTTTATATCTATACAGCTTAAAGTGCTAGCACACAACCATCTGTTTTAAACAAATAACTGTTCCAAATACATTTTCTAGCAGTTTTATCATTGAAAAAAAGGTACACGAGTTTCTCCTCCCATCAACAAAAAGTTGCAGATCGTCCATTTTTCAACCAATCATCATCGGTCAATTTTGGTTGTCTCCGTGTTTTTTATGGAGTACCAGGTTTCTCTTATATAAGGTAATCCAAAAGTAGGCCGGGGTGATTGACTGCTTTATATCATGTCACAGGGTAGAAAAATTGCATGCTTTTAATGTGTGATACGGCTGTAACTCTTAGACGGTTGTGGCCCACCACTGATGCATGGGTGCTTTCATTGTTTCCCTCGCATATAGCGGCAGTAAGATCATCCACGATGGCGTTCCTTCCATAAGACAGCTAACCCTAGTGTCCTTTGTCATATGTAATCTAATCCATGATACATTTGCATTAATTGCTAATATTCCACCATGCGAAAAAGGAAGGTCATTTCTCCCTTTTCAAAAATATAAACTCAAATTTGCACTAATTATTCGCAAACGACAAAAGTATCAATTCTTAGATTTAGACGTCTTTTCTGTACTTCTTGATATACACATCCACATTATTGCTAAAAATCTGCATTTGTTAATTTTAAAATACAGATTTCACTTTGCTTCAATCTTCAGTAAAATAATACCCAAAAATGCAAGGATAAAGAATGGTTTTATAATAGAAACCATATAAAAAAATTGAATACTTTCTAAAAACTATTTTTTATTTCACTTGACTCATAATATTACCTTTTCCTTGAAACTTGTTTCTTTTTCATTACTAATCAATACTTCATACGTTGTAGATTGATATAAAGAAGGATGGAAATTTTTCACTATAAAAGCGGCCTTTAACCTCCTCCAGAAAGAAAAAAGTCATCGGATCAAAGCTTGATGAAAACACAAAACCTCCGCTTTGTCTAGGAATATCATCCGATTTCAAAATGAGACTGTTACACTGACGAAAAAAAAGAAGATATAAAATAATGAAATCTTTTGATTGAAAACCTAAAACTGGAAAAATCCCCAAACCATTTATTTCCATTTAAGAAGTCTCTCTTCAATTTCACTAGAAAGAGAATTTTTTGCCCATAATATCGAGATTCAGAGAAGCGAAATTTAAAACACAAAAGTGCTTTCGTATCTATTACATATACAATAGGAAATGAAATAAAATAAAACATTTCGACCTCAAAAACTTTAAGAAAGGCAAGTTTAAATCGCATATTGCGTTTAAGAGCGAATGGAATCTTTTATCTTCAAGTTTCGGATTTTTCCGAAAATTCGTATATTTATTACATATCATCAAAAAAAGGAGAAATTCAATATGATATTAGATAAAAAAATCATTCAAAAAAAGTACAGCGTCTTTTTCGGAACAAAGGGGGAAAGAATGGAGAAAAACTTCCGGTTATCGTTTTTCCGAATCAATTATTTCTCCATTTCGGTTCAGTTTCTTTCGGTGATCAATCAAAGCACGCGCCCCACGTGACCCATGTGACGTCACGAGTCCCGAAATGGCATGTAGCCAAACGGCACAAGTGCCATTTAAGTTCATGCTACATACTTCCTCCTAGAAGAATACCCTCACGTCAAACAAGGTAACATCTGTCTTTTAACGCATAACATTCAGACTGCTCCGGAATGAGAACATACTACTGAACTTGCATTTCGGCATAATATTAATATATATTTATATATGTTATTTCAATATTTCTTTTCCTTATATATAATTATAGCTCACGAATAATATAAAACCTTACTAGTTGCATCACAAGTGCTGTTTGTTGTTATTTTTTCTGTAATACGAGCTTTTAAAATCTAAAAAAAGAAAGTTTAGCTGGAAAATATTACAGGCGCCTCAACTGATATTTACAGTATACAGTAGTCCCACAGATTTAACTGTTTATGCCATTCCCAGAATTACTCAAAACCCATGCAGTGCTAAAGAATCTTGTCTAGAACAGTTTACAAATATAATCTGTTCCTACTTTTCAGTATACAGGAAGACACATGTAGCTTGCGCAAATACACTCATGGATAAAAAAATTAGCGCACCAAGAAATAATTGCGGGATCGTAACGAAACTTGCAATGAAGGTACATGTCGGGGAGATATGTAAATGATTAGAAATGCAGGCGTGATTGCGCATTACGTATAGCCGGTAGAGGGCGTTGAACGTCGTACTGTGTGGAGTATAAAACAGGTAACCAAAGCTTGTTTGAATGTGCTGAATCATTTACAAAGGAAGAACTGAGGTAGCCATGCCATTACGCCGTGTTTGAAGACAATATGAGTTGTTGTCGCAGTTTGAGAGGGAGAGAATCGTCGCGATGATGGAAGCTGGGTGGTCAGCTAGGCAGCTAGGCGAGTAGCTCGTCAATTAGGCCGCTCTGATAGTGTTGTGAGGAGGTGTTGGGACCAGTGGACCCGAGAGATGTCATGTACACGAAGACCAGGCTCAGAACGCCCTCGACAGACCAGTCGTCGAGAAGACCGCCACATCGTAAGAAATGCACGGGTACAGTCAACTGCTTCATCGGCAGCCATCCAGGCACAGGTAGCACCTTCACTGGGGGCCCCTGTGTCTTCTTGAACCATACGAAGGCGCCTGGCTGGAGGATAGTTGGTATCGCGGCGCTCATTACGTGTGCTGCCCTTGATGCCCACCCATCGACGCCTTCGTTTGGAGTGGTGTCGAGCACGAGGAAACTGGTCTGCAGCGGAATGGAACCAGGTCGTCTTTCGCGACGAATCCAGATTCAATCTCTACAGTGATGACAATCGTGTTCGTGTGTGGACAGCCCGTGGTGAACGCCTCAATCCTGCCTTTGCTGTACAGTGACACATCGCTCCCACAGCTGGTATGATGGTATGGGGTGCCATTGCTTACAATACACGGTCACCCCTAGTATTGTTCCGTGGCACCATGACAGCCCAGCCATATGTTCATCAAATCCTGCAACCACATGTGTTGCCACTCATGCAACGGCTCCCAGGAGCCATTTTTCATCAAGACAATGTCCGGCCTCATACGGCAAGGATGTCACAAGACTGTCTCCGCACTGTTACTACCCTTCCTTGGCCTGCCCGATCCCCAGATTTGCCTCCAATCGAGCATATCTGGGATCATTTGGGACGACTAGTTGGGGATCCCACGAGTTTGAACGAACTAGAGGCAAGGTTACAGCAAATATGGAACGAAATGTCTCAAGACATCATACAGAACTTGTATGACTCAATGCCCGAATGTATCGCATCGTGCATTCGCGCGAGGGGATCCAACGGAGTATTAACTCCTCCGTTCTTTTGCCTTTTTCTCTGAAATAAATTATCCTTTTTCTTTGATTTTCTTATCATTTACTCATATCAAAATAGTCATTACGTAGGTAAAATTTCGTTTCATTTTGATGACTCCTTCTTGGTGCGCTAATTTTTTGTCCATGAATGTACTACAGTTTAAAAGCTGCAGCAGATAACTGAATTTAATCAATTTTAACTAGGCAATATATAGTTAATTTTAATCTGAAAAGTTTTCAAAATATTTATTTCTTAACCCTGTTATGTCTGGAATACTAAACACAGTAACCCTACTACCTAACACTTTACTGTACTTAAACACATTTTCTGATTTTGGTCTTAATGCTGCAAAAAATTAACTGGAACACATAAAATTCATATTACAGAAGTCCAGTGTAGTACTTAAAAGATGAGGAAAGTATTGTATAAAAAAACGAATAGGAGACACGCAGTAGGGAACGAACAGTAAAATGCTTTAGTGACAGAATGGCGTTAGTACAAAAAACTCTCTGACCAAGAGGAAAAAAAACAAACCAAAGAGCCTTAATAAGGGATAAGCCTACCCTAACTGCAATGGTTGCGTTGCACGGTCTGTCGATTCTCAATGCTGGATACAATTGTTGGGGTAAGAGTTTCCATTTTTCAGGTAGCATCTGCTTCAGTTGTCTGGTGTTCTCTGGAAGATAATATCTTGACCATTTTGTGGATATCTTCACTTTCCAGGAGCTCCTCAACAGCATGAGTCCTATGTGGTGATACATTATCATCCATAAAAATGAATCGGGACCAGTGGTAATGGAAAAAGACGCACGAGGGACAGGATAAGTTCACCAAGTAACAATATCCGGTAAGTGAACCTCTGTCGAAAATATGAGCTCCGCCCGTCCGTTCATCATGATGATTCTCCATACAAACACCCAACGATCTCCTTCCCTGATCTTATTAGGATGAAAGTATCTAGCTACTTTTTTTTCTCCATATCAACTGGCTGCCGACAGTCGGTTGTCAGAAGGAAGCGACTCTCACGGTAAAGAGAATGTGACTCCATTAATGAGGACTACACCACGTGTTCTCTAAACCACTGTAAATACTGCTGCCGATAAACTGCTGTCAAAGGTACGCGGCATTCAAGACAGCGAGCAAAAAGGCTATATTTATGTAGCTATGTGGCCACAGTAAACCGGAACCCTCCCTTGCCGTGTGTAACTGCTGAGCAGTGTTGCCCCCTGTCAGTTTTCGATCTCTTTCCGCCTTCAGGGCGATATATCGGTTAGCACTGCCCGTTGTTTTCCTTGGCCAACCGCCTCCAACATTTCTTATAGCTTTATCTATCATCTGGAAGCTTTCCAAGCTCGTGAAGCAATACGTTTATGAGTTCCAAACTCTTGGCGACGGACGTCAAACTAAGCCCCTCCTCAAGCTTCCCAGTCTTCTACCACGTGTAAAGATGTTCTGATGTTTTATTGTAGCCATATTGCACGTACAATCTCATTTGCAGAAGAATACCAGGAAAATGCGTCTTTCTTTCTTCTTCTTAACCTTTTCATGGTCATCAATGTGCTCAGCTCCCATTCTAGTAACGCATCGCTCTCTACGCAAACGAACTCACTGGCATTACGAATTTACAACTCACCGATATAAGCTCGTACTTGGAAAGAAAAAACTGCTTCATAATGCAACCGTTGATGGTTAAGTTGCCTTGCATTACACGCGCTGACTCCTCGTGTTTTACGTGCGCTGACATACCCTCTGACGTCATGGTGCTAATATTTACATTTACATCACCTTTCTACTGAAAGACCTTTTCATTGTACTGATTGCAAAAAGCCGTTTTCAGAAATTTCAACGTTGTATGTTGAAAAATGAATTTGTTACTTAATTTTTTCCCGCTAGTGTATTTCAGAATTTTAACTTATTTTTGTGCAATTTTGTTTCAAGAGATTCTGAGTAATCGTTACGAACTACCCTTAATACAGTCGCATAAGAAATTACTGCAAGGTGAAAAAATGACTATAAGAGCGATCATGTGTAATGACTACAAGGACTTATATCAAGTGAATGCGGGAAAAGAGGGTATGACATGACCTTTAATCTGGACTGTCTGGGGGAAGGGATCATTTGATATCTCTTTCAATGAACTCTGTTTTCCCCTAAACTAATTACTTTTCTTGCGAAATATTGACTCTAAACGAGAAAAAGCATCTTCTATTTTGTTTGTTGGTCAGGCATCATTCATTCTTTGGGCGAATAGGTGAGAAGGTTCAGGCCAATAAATTGCTACAAGAAAGTCTGACTACAATTTCCGCTCAAGTAATGGATCAGTTACTTGCCAGAGAGAAGATACTGCATGCCACGTGGGAAGGTTTTATGGGTGCAGGAATGTTACAATATTATGATATGGATTTACAGTTTGCAGTACCATCATTTCTATTTGCTAACATACCTTTTCAATCAGAAACGAGCTTTATGGCCAAATCAGGTAACTGGTTTTTCCTAATTTACCCATTTCCTATAGCCTCGATTACTAAAACTTAAACATTTGTTGATGTTTCTGTCCTTTTTTACCAAAGGTGTGTCTTGTGCAGAGCCACTTCAAAATTCAAATCGTTCTTTGCATCCCTTACTGTGGTGAATACTACTGTATTTATATACTGTATTTATATATATATATATATGGCTCATTTTCTAGTGGGCGCCAGATCCTGTATTTCTTGATATGCTTTATCACTGAATTATAAACATTAAACGAGATTTTGATAAAAGAACGAAAATACGGCGATTTAATAAATCTTGAGGCCTTTGTCCTTGCTCTGCAACTGCAGGTTTACTAGAAGCTTTCTTCAGGCATAATTTATTCCAAATTGATATTCAGCTGGGATTTTATTTCGCTTGTTTTTCGTATAATTTTCTTACGATAAGCTGACTATCTTCCAAGCTATATACTAATTAAAGTGTTTTAAACTAAGGAAGAAGGGCTAGTCAAAGGATTTCAATAAATAAACTCTTTTGTAACAATTATAAGGTACTTCTCTCTCCTTCTTCGCATGCCTTCGTGGTGTAGTGGTCAGCACGCTCGACGCGTAGCCGAGAAGTCCGTGGTTCGATTCCCGGCGAAAGCGTTGCTCATTTTTTCAATACTTCTGCTTTAAAAATTCCTAATGTCTCTACACAATAATCGAGTAAATATATTGATAGAAATGAGACAGCATTAATAAGAGGCTTTATTGTCTGTTATTTCGGTCTTATTGATTTATCTAATAGCAAGTTTATTGCATTTGTGAAATTCCTAATACAAAGCAAACTCTGAGCAAAACAAGAAAAATTGCAAAAATATACTTTTATGTACGGCAGAAATAGCTACCATATGCTTAATAAAACAGATTGCGGTTCACTGAAGATCAACAGTTTCCTCCTTCGACCACAACTAAATGGTTTAATACAGCTGTGACAGACAACAAACTTCCGAGAAATGTAAAGCGTGTAGCAAATTGGTTTACTTAACTTCTGCCCTTTCTAGACTTTCTGTGTATTTTACTAATAACATAATATTACCAATGCAAGGTTCTGTTTCATGTATAAACAATAATGAATAGTGAGTCTAATATCACACCCTGATGACATTTCTTTTTATGAATAATAAAAACAAGCTTATTTACCAGTATTTCTATGATTAGTAAGTTAATTAATATTTAAAAGAGCTCCTTAAAATTAAAAATGATTTCAGAAATATACAAAGTGTGAAGTTGCTTTTCTGCTGACGTGAGGCTGGTATTTTCGTCAGTGTAGTCAAAATCAGGCTATTGAAAACTGTTTAAGATGAGATTATATCGCAACAGATTTAAATTTTTGTGTTAATGAATTTTTCTGAAGACAAAAGTTTCTGAGCTGTACCAGATACTGATATACGTGAGAAAGAGATACTTAATTTCATCGTCATACACTCTGAAATGAGGTCTCGGATTGCAAATGAGGCAGCCAATTCATGCAGTTTCAAGTAGATTAGGAAAAGGCAAGCAGGGACCTCGCTGCCACGTGTAGCTGATGAGATTTTAATCCAATTCCCCAGTGGCGCAAATTTTGTACAGGAGTCATTTTAAAGTATAATTCTCAGCGACGTTGCCCACAGTTAGAAAATATACTAACTCAAACAAAAGGAAGTGAAGAATCAGCCGTCCATAAAGTATTTCAGAAGACATTAGAAAAGTGTAGTAAAACGGTTTCGTTTACGCAGTAGATACTCCTACTTGTGGTTGGAAAGGTTATGCATTTGGTTCAAGAATGAAGCAAACACTTGCAGAGATAACAACTGTATATGAGATTGGGTTAAGCAAATGATAGGAAAAAGCTGTATGATACTTAATTTTGAAAATTTTGCCATTTACTTGTGTAAAATAGCAACGTTTAATGCCCTCTTTCGCGAAACCAAAAGGCGAAGAATGCAGAAAAAATATTTCGATCAACTCGAAACTTAATATGAAAATGTCTCATTCCCAAGTCTGCAAATAGTTCAAGTTTCGTGACCAGTTGCTGCGAACTCCAATCACAGCGCGCGTTTCTACTATGCAACTGCCATCCTATTGAAATATCTAAAGACTGCCTTATCATCGCCTTAGATTTTTCTTTCCAGATTACTAGTTGTGCTCCTACAACGCTAAGGCTTCATGAAGCCGGCTGAATATCTCAAATATTAAGCTGTCACCTGTGTCGTGCGACACGTTCGAACAATGACGTTAACAGCAAAGGTTACTGTTAGGTACGTATCAACGTGATGAAGGATGCTGTAAATCAAGGCACATAAATGCAAGCCAAGATCGGCTGATCATACGACAAACCCAAACTATTCAACATCATCATTATCCAAGGTACAAAGTGCGCTATAAACTTATTCCATACTACATGTAGTTCTTCGATCATTTAAAACAAGGCTTGGCTGAGTCAGTGTTACGCTTACTTTGACCTGAAAACGTTATTTGGAATGTTTTTTATCGACAATGTCCTTTGGAATGGTAAAACACACGAGCATAGTGGTTGGTTGCTGATGATCACTACATTATCTTTAGTGATGAATCCCGCTTTAGTTTTGATGGAACTGTGTAAGGATTTATGTTCACTAACATTTATTTTATTTTAAAACTTTTACTATCATCTCTTATTTTCCACTTCCGGCCAGAATTAAAGCATGAATGTGTTTAGGCAAATTGTACTCGCTAACACTTAAGTATTTAAGTTATGGCTTTTTGCCAAGAGCAGAGAGTAGAAGGAAGGAGAGAGAGTCCTCTTGCTACGAGTCCTCACGCGAGCTTTCCATCAGTTACTGTCCACCTTTAAAGCCAGACATTTAACCCTCTTGAAAGTTGAAGACGTATTGTAGCTTTTCGCAGTTTGCATACTACAGACGTAGTGATTTAAAAGGCCAGTCTTAGTGCTAGTCATCTGTGTAAAATATTAAAAGTTAGCTCTTATTTAAATTTTAGTTAGTTAGTAGTCTTATATTCTTTTATGTTCAGGCCACAAGTGGTTGGTCTTTGTATCCCGAAGAGCGTGTAAATTCGATAAGCAAATAAAAGGAAATTTAAACCCTTCTTATCTTTGTTGTATCTTCTACATACGCACGAACATAGCTCTTAGTAAGCTCCCTGTTCCTACTCAGGACTTCAGATATGTTTGTGAAATCAATTAAAAGAAACACAAGTCCTGATAGTGGCTCCCGAAGGAGAAGACCCATGGCCGATTTTCGAGAGGACGTTGATGAATCCGTGGTATCGGCTCAAAATTCAGAAATGCCAGCTGCCAACCAAGAAGGGTTTGGGTACATCGTCTAGATCATGTGAGCATGAATGAAGCCAGCAGCGAACTTCTATGAGAATTCAGCGGTGAATAACTTTTTGAAAACTTAGATGACCATCTTATGCTCTATCCAGTCCACGAGTTCCAGAAAGTGACTAGAGCGTTGAGGAGTCAGGCGCTTAGGTAGTTCAAGTACACCGGAAAAAATCTCTTGGGCCAACCGAGAAGTCCCACCTATCCTTACGAAAATTTCAAGACCTCCTTAGTAAAGGCCTTCCCAGTAGTAAGAAATCGTGCGAAATTAGAAGCGGAATTCTTCAGCATATACCAGCAAAGAATTGAGTACCTCTCAAACTTCATTTTAAGAAGAATACAATTATTTAAACTTTTGCATGGAAGCCGGCCGGTTCCTGAAATCATACAAGTCATTTTATCTAGGTTACTTCCCCAGGTACAAAACTTTATCGAATTAAGGAATCCGACGACCTTGGAAAAGTTATTTGAGCTCGCGATCCAGTTTGAAGGCAGAAGAACGGCGGACATTGAAAGAAGACACCAGTACGAGCAACGAAGCCAATTTGGTGCGCCAAGGCCGCAGCAGAGGCAAGACCGTGGCTACGGAAGCAAATCGAATCAGTAGTCAAAGAAACCCGAATATTCAAAAACAACCAGCGAAAGTCGACAGTTCAAAAATAAGGCAGACAAAAAATTTGAAGGGCAGCGGAAAGGCGCGAAAAAGAAGAAAGAAGATTTAAACTGAAACTGATTTCTGCTGACGGGAGGGTACGGAAAACCGAAGGCCAAGAAAATCCCTCTACCATCAAGCTCAATACAGTTGTTGTGAAAAATTTAGTTCTTCCGAAGATTGAAGTGTTAGTGAACAATATTCCAGCCACTGCCCTCCTGGATACAGGAACTCAGTGTAGCTTTGTGGCAGAAGAATGTTTTAAAAAGTATTTTCGTCGGTATACAATCTACAGTTCGGATAATACGACGGTTACAGCAGCCCAGGGATGAAAATGCCAAATGTATAGGTAAAGTACCACTGTATATTCGCATTAAGGATGAGCAGGGAAAAATTATGTTCCTTATTGTAAGAAATCTTCAAGCAAATATAATATTAGGAGTAGATTTTCTTTCAGCGTCCGGAGCAACACTAGATTTCAGTCAAGCATCTCTTAAGCTGAGAATGAAACCGGTGCCTGAAATAAAAGCGGATCCACCTACATTGAATCTCAAACATCTGCCAACTGAAGAGCAAGAAAAACTACGCCAAGTGGTAAGTGAATTTTCTACTTTGTTCAGGTGACATTCTCGGATTTACGCAAGTGACTAACCATGAAATAAATACGGGAGATTCACAGCCAGTTAGCCACAAGGCTTACCGCTATGACAAGTCTAAAGAAAAAATTATAGAATGACATATTAAAGATATGCTAAGTAAAAAGATTATCACCCCCATCTCCAGAAGTTATGCGAGCCCGGTTGTTTTATGTAAGAAGAATAATGATTACCCGGTTACATACCCAAAAAGGTGGCGTTTTGCAATTGATTACGGCAAATTGAATAGCGTTACTAAATATCCGGTTTATCCATTACCCATTATTGAGGAAATCTTGCGAAACATAACTTCCACTAAATATATGACGACATTAGATTTAACATCTGGGTATTTTCAAATAGGCGTAAAACCTGAAGGTGTACCAAAGACTGGTTTCATAACTAAGTCTGGCACTTATGCATTTTTGCGTACGCCGTTTGGCCTGTCAGGCGCGCCAGCAAACATTTCAACGTTGTATGGACATTGTTTTCTAAGACCCGTCCTCGGGAGAAGCACTTTTATCTATTTGGATAACATTATTATTACTAGTGGTAATTAAAAACAACGCATTTAAGACTTAAAAGAAGTATTTTCATTGTTAAATGAGGCCGATCTAAAAGTTAATGCTGAAACGCGCAAATTTGCGGCAAAGGAATTACGTTACTTGGGGTGTAAAATTTCCCAGAAAGGCATCGAAACCGACAAATCAAAAATAATTTCAATTCAGAGTTATCCGCCGCCTAACACGGCGAAGAAACTATCTTCTTTTCTTGGGCTCTGCTCATACTACAGGTCCTTTATAAAGGATTTTGCCACCATTGCTTAACCGCTATTAAAGTTAAAAAGAAAGAAGGCAAGATTTTCATGGACACCGCTTTTGAAAAATTAAAACAAGCTTTAACACAAGCCCCTGTTTTGAAATTTCTCGAAAATTATAAAAATTTAGAAATCGCGGCCGATGCCTCGGATTATGCCGTAGGGGCAGTTCTTTTCCAAAATGGGCAGCCCGTGGCATCCTTTAATCGTATTTTAAATAATACTCAAAGAAATTATTCAGCAACGGAAAGGCAAACACTTGCAGTTCTGTTAGCAGCACCGAAGTTCAGGGTCTATTTTGGAAGCTCTCCAGGAAGGGTTTCCTCTGATCATGCGGCGGTCGCTAGATTATATTCAGGAAAGAATCTATCGCCGAGATTAATAAAATATCTCTTAAATTACAAGAATATAAGTTGATAATTAAGTACATGCCTGGGAAGGAAAATGTCGTAGCAAATGCCCTGTCAAGAATCAGTATAGATGAAGAAGGGAATAGTGTTAAAGTGACAATGCTCACATCCCAGATGATACATTCGCGTGAGACCGTAATAATTGAACTGGGCAAGGATCCGGAGATTATTTAAGAGATTCTGAAAACTTTAGCCACCAAGATATTGTGGCGATAAGAAATAGGGCCGCTCATTACGAACTCATAGATGGTTTATTATTTTATTCGAAAACTACAAATAATAACAATGAAATACGACTTGTTATCCCAGCTACTCTTAAATTAAATATACTACAGGAATTGCACGATTCGCCCCTGGCAGCTCATGGGGGTACTCGGAAAACCTTCCAACGTGTACGCGAAGCAGTTTATTTTCCTGAACTGCAAAAGTTAACAAGGGCGTATGTCCAGTCTCGCCCAACATGCCAGGTAGTTAATTATGTTAATTTCCGCCCGGCCGGGTTTCTAAATAGCATTAAAGCAGAATTTCCAAATGAAATAATAGGGGTCGATTTATTGGGCCGTTTCCCGAAAAGTCAGTTAAATAAAAGTCGGTATCTCCTTATTATGGTTGAGCATTTTAGTAAATGAAGCGAGATTGTTCCCCTAAAACGAGCCTCTGCGAAATTAGTTACTGATTCTATTTTAAATAAATATATTTTAAAATACGGGGCGCTTCTAAAAGTTATATCGGATAATGGTTCTCGGTTTATAAGTAATATTTTTGAAGACATGTGTCAAAAACTGGGCATACGTCATTTAAAAATGGTACCGTATCGGCCGCAACCAAGTATAGCGGAACGAGGCAACAGAAACATAGTTAAAAATTATTCGTAGTTATGTTAAAAATTTTCATAAAAGATGGGATAACTATTTCAATGAATTAGCTTTCGCTCTTAGGACCGCCAAACACGACACGACAGGCAAAACTCCTGCTGAGTTATTTTTAGGCAGGAAGATTATAACCTCACTGGGCAAATTATTATATATTCAAAAAAGGGCCTCTGAATTCCAAACGACGGATATACAAAAGTTAATTAAAGAGGCAAAAGAAAACACGGAAGTATCACTGACGAAACTGAAATTGTATTAGGACATGAAAATACGGGAAGTAAAGTATAATGTGGGGGATGAAGTACTTAAGCTGGAGCATTCACTTTCGTCAGCGGCTGAAGACAAAGTGGGAAAATTTTGCCCACGGTTTGAAGGACCGTTTTCTATTGAAAAAATAACCCAGGCAGTGGTGATTTTAAGAGCCAAGAATGGCGAAAAAATTACGGCAAATATCGATCAAATTAAGCCGTGTTACAATCGTAACAATGTGAGAATATTTCAAGATCTTTTGAAGGATCCGGCACTGCAGGCACCATATCAACACATGGCACAGCAACAACGACCGCCAGAGTCAGCCACAAGTAAAGATACGAACAAGAAATGTAAAACTCACCGATGGAACACCGGAGATAACAAGAAAAGGAAGATATTCCCCCGACCAAAAAAGAGATGTCACGACCGGCTCCAACAGGAGGAAGACGGAAATTCTAACAGTACCAAGAAGGCGAGAAGAAATGGCCACAGAAGGCACCTGTGAGAAAAGAAATTGTGAAGTCTCAGAAAGGAGTCTACGCAACAAGAATTGACACAGGAAACCAGCTTCAGACTCAAGGTAACAAAAGTTTGAACAGCAAACTGCCAGAACCCGACAAAAACCGACGAGAAATGTCCCGACGCCCTCATAGACAGCACCTATTAAGCGACCCAGAAATCAACCAACGGAGAGGAAGAAGTTCTTCAAGAAGCATCAAGCACGCCAAAAAAGGAAACGGATTGAAGAGGAAACTGAGGGTCGGACTCGGACAAGGAGGTGGATCAATCAAACCATGGTCTTTGCTACCTTCGAGGAGTGGGCGGCTAAACGGATGTCTGAATATCAAAAAGATAAGTAAAACTTTGTTACTTTGAAACTTTAAACTAATTTTCGTTCTTACTTTAAGTGGCAGAATTTAAGAAGGTTTACCTCATGTGCTCATGTGAAGTCTACCTTTATCGCCAAAAAGACGAGAAATGAGTTTTACCTATTTGTTACTATGTTTTTCAACTATTCGCCAGTAATCTAATATTATTGTACAATAGTAAAGTGTAAATACTTCAATATTGTAAAAGATTTTGTAACTGTATAGGAAAAGTACCTTAAGAACATTTTAAAAAAAATGTATAAAGCTTTATTGCAAAGATTCTGTTAAGAAACGACATTTTAGTCTGAACGACTTGTGAAATGTAATTGTTAAATGTAAAAGAAACAGCACTTCCTTTCAGTAGGAGAAAGTTAACTGTATGTTTTCAAATGTGTAGAATTAATGGCATGTAAATATGTTCTTATATACATGTGAACTGTTCCGTTAAAATGTAAGAAATACAGTGATGTGTTAAAAGTGAAAGCATTATATGAATGTAAAAGTTTAAAACCACTTAATTAAAAGAATGTGACTGCATAAATGTAACTTAACGCATGGTGAATATATGCTAAATTTGGAATGAATGAATGTAGTTAGGCTCTCTGACGCTACACTGCAGAGTTAGCCACTGATTGTAGAATAGTACCACAGGGTTCAGAGATGAATATAAGGTGTGTTCTAAGGTCTTGTTATGTTGAATTTTCACACGTTAGTGTTTTGATTGTAGGCGGTAGTGTTGAGCACCTGTACATAGACACGCCCATGTTTGGTATTTCTCTCTTTACAACACAGGTCAGAGAGCACGGGGAGATAATTAAATAATGGTATGAATGAAATAAGAATGGAGTTTTAAAAGAAAATACACAGTCCAGTCACATTAATGTGACCATCTGTCAAAAGCCAGAATAACCACCTTTCGCAGAACGGACTGCTGCGAGACGTGCAGGAAGAGAGTCACATAGGTCCCTGAAGGTGTTCTCTGGGATGTTGAGCCATGCCGACTCTAATGCCGTGGTCAGCTGCGCTAGATTACGCGGTTGAGGATCCATGGCGCGAACAACTCGATCGAGATGGTCCCACAGATGCTCGATTGGGTTTAAGTCAGGTGAGTTTGCTGGCCAGGGGAGGACGGTAAACTCATCCTGGTGCTCTTCGAACCACGCACGTACACTGGCAGCTGTATGGCACCTCGCATTGTCCTGCTGGAAGATGCCATCATCCTGAGGAAAAACAATGCGCATGTAGGGGTGAACATGGTCCGCAAGGA